>CM060110.1:34686305-34828805 GCA_030522415.1 Channallabes apus
CCATCGTGGTCGCCAAGTTGTTTGCTAACTGACACAATTATTCAGGTACAGTATACTGCAATATATCTTCTCTCTCAGGGAGAAGCAGGGAGGAAGCACGAGCCTTGACTCTGACACTCAGGCTGATGTGTATTGTGGGCGAGGAGAGCTTGGGTGAGATAGAGAGACACATTGGAATCAACTGAATAGCTAAGCTCCGATGTCATTGATTTGCTTTGCATGTATTAGTCAGACAGTGTGAGGGCCAAAGGAAAGCAGGGTGGACTGGAAAAAAATATGCTGGAAGGCTGAAATTTCAGTTTTTTTTTTGTTTTTTTTTTTAACATTTTAAAAATATTTTCCAAAAAAGGTAATGGATTTTTTGTGTGTGTGTTTAGGCGTACACTTTGAAGAATACGAACAGTGAATAGATTGTTGAAATCAATAAATTACTTTTGTGCATCGACATGTGTAAACTGCTAGCTAGTAGGTACATTTGTTTTCTGTCAATTTTCGCAATTAAAGACATTTTTGAGATCAAAAGATCTGGAGTTGTCATCGGCTAATTATAATGGTGGATAATTACAGTTCTTTCCTCCCACAGTCCAAAGATATGCAGGTTAGGCTAATTGGCGTTCCTAAATTGCCCGTAGTGTGTGATTGGGTGTGTGAGTGTGTGTATGTGTGTGTGCCCTGCGATGGATCGGCACCCTGTCCAGGGTGTACCCCGCCTAGTGCCCGAAGTCTCCTGGGATAGGCTCCAGGTCCCCCGCGACCCTGAACACAGGATTAAGCGGTATAGAAAATGAATGAATGAATGAATAATTACAGTTCTCCTTGTTAAAAGTCTGTTTTTATATATCAATATCCATAGGTGGAAATGTATTGAGTGTATTTATTTCGTTATTGTACTTAAGTACTTATTTCACAAAACTTTTTACTTTTACTCCACTACATCACTTTCATTACTTCATACTTCATTTATTATGTACATTTACTTTACTACATAACATGCCTAATAATATTGTGGAGATAAAAAAAATCTACTGTGAGTTAATACAGTACTGTTGTACTTTTGTTTAAGTAGATTTGTAAATGGAGGACTTTTACTCGAGTTATATTTACTGAGGGAATCTCTACTTTTACATTTTAATGTACAGGATTTGTGTCCACCTCTGTCGATAACTGTAAGATCAAGGAAGCAATATGACAAGCTGAACTGATAATATTACTGGATAGCTTCCAAACCATAGTTTGATGGAGGCAAGCCACAGGACAAGGCTTTCAAGAGAAAGAGGGATAATTTCTTGTCTTGTGAACAGCATTTACACGTCACAAATTATGCAAACTGTCCAAAATTATGAAAAATAATGCAAACTGACCATTGAAGTCTGACCCATTATAACCCTGATCAGGTGAATCAGTTATAATTAAGATGTATGAGTGAATCTTTATGGCTGTCCCAATTAGTCACAGTTATTATCGATGCAATAACGTACAGTACTGAGTTTGTATTACATCAGCCTACTATGATAACAGCCTACTATGTGTCTGCCATATTAATGTCAGTCAATCTTTTTCACAGAGCTGCTTCACTCAGGCAGTCTGGTGGCGTTTGTAGGCTCCGGTGAAGGAATGCAGTTTCAGACATTCCTGTTAGATGAGGAGAAGAGCAGATTGCTTCTAGGGGCCAAAGATCACATCTACCTGCTGGACCCGAACAACATCAACAAGAATCCTAGAAAGGTATTCTGACATACACACACGCACACAAATGCTTATGAGAATATTCACACACCTGCAGGCCAGGTATTTAGTTACTGCAATTACAAGTGTTCTGGGTTTAAACATGAGGAATTTTCCATGGTTTTATCTCTAATAAAACACAATGTCTCTCAGACGCCTGGCACATGGACTAGAGAGAGAGTCAGTCGTTCATTTTAGCAATGCTCTCTTAAAAAAAAGTCATATGCCGTAGGGTGACCGTTTGTATGTTTTGTCTGATTAGAGCTATTCAAGTTCGTAGAACGTGACTGCTAATTATTTAGGTTTCTGTTTCTTCATCACCTGCCTGCTGCAGGTTTGAACTTGTGATGGACAGGAGTAAACAGATTTTATTAAAACCAGCACTTTGAGTCTTGGTTCATGTGTCCTGCACATGTGATTTCTTCCCGAGTGATTTTGCCTGTCAGTGTTTGGTGCAAGCTAGGATGGAACATTTAATTAGGTTTCCGTCTTCTCTTTCAGTTTCTGGCAGGTTTTTCAAACACTTATTGACTTGGATATAGTATTACAAGATTAACAGATAGTGTGTGTACAGGGATTTTTTTTCTTTTTAAGCAGGTGGACAAATGCAACTGTACAACTATAAATGAGTTGAAAACAAGAAAGAATTGCCACATACTGTATAAAGGCTCATGCTTTTTCCATTTATTTAAAAGTTTAGAATATAGGTAGGGAAAAAAACACAAATGCCTCTAAGATAACTTATCCTAGCAGGACTTCGGACCAACGTTGAACAAATCATGTTGGGATAACATCAAACAAATGACCTGAACACAATGTTGCAAATATGTTGCAATTATTTTTTTTCTCCCAACTGAAATGCATCTATGAAACACTCGGCCTGATGATAGTTTTGTGCTTTCCTTTCAGTCAGTGGGTCTCAAACCCTGGGATTAGTGGTGAGGGCTTTGATCACTTACCACTGCTTCACCAGGGAACACACTTACTGTATGAGGCTTGAAAATTGCACATGCATTGCTTGTCAACCAACAAGCACAGCAAAATAACTCCTCCAAGACAAAATATACTAGACAACTGCAATTTATCAAACCATTAAATTGGGAAGAAGCTTAAATAAAAAAACAAACAAACAAATAAATAAATAAATAAATAAATGCTTAATATCCAAGATTCGTTTTGTGAAAGCAGATATGTGGGGTACTGTAGTGTAGCTTTAGGCTACTTTATGACTGCGATACGCCCATATCATGAGCAATAATATAAAATTTTTCCCACCTTTTTATTGCTTATTAAAATTGAGTTGAAGCGTTTCCTTTGCTGATTCCCACCACTGTCACTAGCACTGGTTTTAAACGTAGAAAGGTGGCACTTAATTCATTGTTCATGGCATAAGCAGATAAAATACTCCATGCTGAACTTCATTTGCTTTCTTTTTCTTTGAGTTTTTATGGTTGAAGTTTCAGCCTATTTGAACACAGCAAAATGCTTGTTGTAATAACAGTTTGCCTCAGCAATAATTAATGTTTTTCTCATAATAGCAATGTGGCGTATGTTACGAAAAAGTAATCTTATTATTAAATCTAAAGATCGGAGATGAACAAAAAATTACAATGGTGGAAATTTCCAATATACCATGATGCATAACAAACCTACATAAATTCCTAAAATGATACAAGTGTGGGGATTGTTAGCTTCTGTGCGTGTGAGGTAAGACTTTCTTATTGTTTGTTTATGTGTGTGTGTATGTGTGTGTGTGTGTGTGTTGTGCTTGCGCATAATTCGCTCATGTTTGCAGCGGAATATATGCATCCATCTTCTGTGTTTCCCCAAAACAAGACAAGACACTTGTGTCAGATTTAGATATTCCCACGGCATCCCTCTATAGAACCATTGAGTTCCCTCTGAATCCCACAGACGTCATTCCTCTTATACCTGCCAATCACTGTCACCATGACGACACGGGATGTCTCTGCTACAATAGTCCTGTGACAGTCACAGCTCAGTAGTGAGCATGCAGAGGCTCCCCCTAATTAATATACACACGCACACACATGTTGGCATTCTGTTTTAAAGTACTATGAAATGTTACAAATAAATAATTACTGTATATCACAATAGTGTTGAATTCTAAAATCAAAATGGGGAAATTCAGAGCAAATTGCAGGTGAAGGCTAAAAGATTTTAACATTAAAAGTTTATAAGTTAAGTCTTAATTTGTCGGAGAAAGTTTTTATACTTTGCATATCCCAGCTTTGTTAGGAGGCTGGGGTCAGAGCCCGGGGTCAGTCATTATACGGCGCCCCAGGAGCAGACAGGGTTAAGGGCCTTGCTCAAGGGCCTAACGGCGGCAATTTGGTAGAGGTCGAGCTTGAACCCGACCTTCCCATCAGTAGCTCAGTAACAATAAAAATATATATCTTTTTACATTTAAATTAATGCCTCACCACATTCACACAGTTGCGCGTACACACACACACGCGCACACACACACACACACACACACACACACACACACACACACACACACACACACACACACACACACGAACATAAAAACTGCACACTCTAAATATTTGTTCAACTACTTTAGGTTTGATTATGCAGTAATGAAAATTAATTGTGATCCTCCTAGAAACACCCCTGAAAAATCCCTGGAATGTCCCTTTACCTCTGCTCCAAAAAACAGTTCTCATACTCCATAGCAAATTAAATGTTTTTTTTTTTTATTAGTCTCAATAACACGTGTTTTTCTTTTAGCTGCAAAGCTGTTAAATCCTAATCCTGTGAGTTCTTGTCACCCTGTGTGTGTAGAAATGCTCTTACTTTCACTATTAAACATACAGTAGCTGTGATTTCCACTGTCGATTTTTTTCCCCACCAATCATTTAAGTGATCCGTTCTCAACCCAATTCCAGTCATTTAAAATCTAAAAGAAAATTTAAAAGAAAAAAGTTGTTTACTTTGCTTGATGCATGCCAATAATTGGACCGGTGATTTTTTTCCCCCTTGGTCAGACAGTGTATGAACATTACACATTTGGTTAATATATATTAATTTATTAATTAAAGAAGTCTTCATTCAGAGTCAGAGCTCTGAGGTACAGTACAGTAGTTTTTTTTTGTAGTTTTAAGTCTTTATTTTCTTGACAAGGAATATGCATTTAATTTTTGTTTAAGAGAGAGAAAAAAAACTGAGGCAGGTCAAGGAACAACCAAAATGGGTAACAGAAATACACCTGTTTTGTGAATTCTCCAAAACAAATATTCAGTTTTATTAACCAGAGGTGCAGAGATGTGCCAGCGCTGGATTTCATCCTGCATAAACAAGATTTAAAAATGAGGATAAATGCTTCCCAGCAGGAAATTTTGGTTGTCAAAATATTGAATATCGTCAGTGGACGGTTACTTACCACCGGGATAATGTTGAATGAATGACAGCAATGCAGTGTTGAAAATACTAAAACAACATTTTTGATGTGCTTTTCATTTTGTCTCTCAATTGAAATACATCCTTTAAATGTTCATACATCTGCTGGGAGCTTCTTCCCCACCTTTTGTTCTTTCGTCTGTAAGTAAGGCAATGACTTGTGTGGGACTTGAACCTTGGTATGAATGGCAAGAGCACTGAATACTAACCACTGGTCTGTACTTAGTGCTTGTTAATGCATATCCTGTATATTGCTCTGTCAAATTGCCACCACAGACTAACCGCTTCAATTAAAAAATACTAGACTAGCGAGATTTTGTTTAAATTAATTACATGCATTAATAATGCATGAAATTGAAATAAAAAATGTAAATGTAAACAACCTCTACTTGTTTACAGTCTGTCATACTGTCCTTCACGTGCACTTCCACAAACACAAGCGTCAGAAGAATGCACTCCACCCTGAGCAATCACAAAGACCAGACACAGCTGCATGGTCTAACGTCTAGTTGGAAATCTGCCTGGTCTCGTTCCCATTCTTGGAACTCTCAAGCCATGTGCTAGTCTTTGTCCTTGTGCTGCGTCGTGTTAGTTTACTGCATGTATGCAGTATAATTACTACTTGGCCTTGCCTTTCAGTGCGTGTGTCCATGTCTGCGTGTGAGAAACAGGGTGTGATACCTTTTCCAAATTAATCAACATAAATGTCTATGTGTCTGAGCTCATATAACATGTGTGGGTGCGTGCATGCGTACAAGGGTGCGAGGAGCTACAGGGGTTCAGGAGGTCCTGTCAAAGCGTGTTAGTGTGCGCAGCTTCAAAGCCTGGCTGTGAAAAGTCGTCTCACGAGCACGCCTGATTCCGTTTAGTCAGAGGGGTTCGCGAGATTTCTGCATTGCATGAGGAGACGGCTCTCAGGGGTCAAGGTTAGAGGTCGGCCCGGTACATGTTAAGCTCTTAAGCCTTTAATAACACATGCGTGCACAGATGAGATCAACCGGCAAAGCCTCCGTTACACTTTAAATGAACGCTGAACAGTTTATGATGTGTTAACTGTTACAGCAGGATTGGCTTTCTCAGTGCTGGTGTTTATAACTAAGCCTTTTCACAAAACGCATTTTATTGCATTGTTTGTCGGAAAATAGTAAATGTAAAGGAATGGCAGTTTCTGTGCCACTAATTAACCTTGTCTTTATTTTCAACTGTATTAATTTTAATATATTCCATGGTGCATTTCAGTATCAGTGCTTATCCACGCATCATACAGTGTGTTAACTATTTTCACTTGGCTAAAACTTTCAGTAAGTGCACTGATTATGTATGTCTGTCCATGTCTCTCTCTCTCTCTCTCTCTCACTTTCTCTCGGTTTGTGTGTGTGTCTTTTCTTTTGCAGTTGAGCTGGCCAGCTCCCAGAGACAGGGTGGATATGTGTATCCTGGCTGGTAAAAACCCTGTTGTAAGTAACACCCAGAATATATTACTCTAAAGCAAACATTTCAGCGAACAGCCTATTGTGATATTTTTTTCCAATCATTAAACTACATGTGCAAGTTATAAACAGATCTTACATACACTTTTTCGCTTAATGCTTAATTTTTTTTTCTTTTTTTGGCTGTCAATCTTTCTCCATCTTTTAGACCGAGTGTGCCAATTTTGTTCGTGTTCTGCACAATTATAACCGTACTCACGTCTACACATGTGGCACCGGAGCCTTTCATCCTACATGCGCTTTCCTGGACGTCAGGAGCCACAAAGAGGTGAGAGGTCAAGCTATAGGTTACTGACAGCAGTGCATATTTCTCAACTAAACACTGCATAAGGACTATTTCTTTGTGTGACTTGTAGGTTGTAGCTGTGTGAGTAATTACTTAGTTTTCACCCTGCTTCACGTATTAACTTTGTTTGATGTGTGTTCCTTAAGGTAAAGGGCGGTGGCCTTCACTTGATCAGCACCAGTATGGAGTCAGGCAGGCTGAAATGCCCTTTCGACCCCCGCCAACCTTTTGCTTCAGTACTTACCGGTCAGTGTGGACATTTTTATAAAGCTCTCCTGACTCACACATTGCAAGTCTGACCTTTTATCACACTGAAAATCGGTTTCTCTGGCTTAATGCACCTAGAATGCACTCTCCATAATGATTTACAACGCAGACAGATAGAAACGGTAGGATGGGGTGGGGATGAGTTGGATGGCTCCAGCATGGATTTAGCAAAAAAGAGGAGTGAAATTAATTGAAACAGAAACATCTATTCATATACTAGATATCACATATCAGTCTGGTGTGGAAAGACAGCTCAAAGGATTTGTAAACGATGTTCTTCATAAGAAACAATATATAAACACATCGTTGTAGGTATGTATTTGGAAGGAAAAACGATCTGTAATTATTAGTTGGGCTCTTCTTATAAGAGGTCACATTAAGGGGGAAGTCCAACCGACTCCTTTAAACCTAAGCCAGTGCAAAATTGGAAAAAGGAGACGCAGGGAATGCTTTTATTCCCATCACATTTTCTGTTTGTAAATGCATATGATATCTTAATATCTAAAAAGAACTAAAATGTGAATTTCATACAATACAGTAAGTCCCCTTTCAAACAACTGACAGCTAATGACAACCTAAACCATTAATTTCCACTAATAGATTTTCCTATAAATCAGTCTCATCTTTATGTAAAATCTCTAAAAAAAAAAAAAAAAAAGAAACAAAAGTATACCTTCCTAAATAATACAAACACATTATAATTCCAGTCGTCTAAATGGTTGTGCATGCGTTTGATGTCTGCTTGAATGACGACCATCTTAGCAATGATTATTTTACATCGCTGAAGCAGTAACTCACATTCCTGAACTTCTTCTCTGTGGGGTTGCCTTGGAGACGGCTGCGACTGCGAGTAAATTGTTTATGGGTGTATAAGAAAGATTCTCAGCTGGTATCAGATATCAAACAGAGGGAGAGAGGGAGAGAGAGATTTTCTGGTTAACTGTACTTAATGTGCTTTCCTTCTGCATGTCTTTTACTGTCTGTTCTCAGATCAGTACCTGTATGCTGGAACGGTGTCTGATTTCCTGGGGAAGGACAGCATGTTTAGTCGCTCTCTGGGTCCTCCTCCAGACCAGCACTACATCCGTACAGACGTCTCAGAGGACTACTGGCTCAACGGTCAGACTTTGCTATATACACACTCATTCATTCATTCATTCATCTTCTATACCGCTTAATCCTGTGTTCAGGGTCGCGGGGGACCTGGAGCCTATCCCAGGAGACTTCGGGCACTAGGCGGGGTACACCCTGGACAGGGTGCCAATCCATCGCAGGGCACACACACATACACACACTCACACACCCAATCACACACTACGGGCAATTTAGGAACGCCAATTAGCCTAACCTGCATATCTTTGGACTGTGGGAGGAAACCGGAGTACCCGGGGGAAACCCACCAAGCACGGGGAGAACATGCAAACTCCATGCACACAGAGACGGGAATCGAGCCTGGCCGGGGAATCGAACCCAGACCCTGGAGGTGCAAGGCGACAGTGCTAACCACTACACCACCGCGCCGCCTATATACACACTGATATACACAACACTAATGAAGAGAAAATCAAGTTTACACCAAAACATGACATACAGTATAAAGTAATGCCCATATGTATTTTGACATTATTGTTTTCGCTATCTACCACACTAACATAAAATATATATATTTTTTTTTTATAAATTTATTTCACTACTTGGTAGCAAATTCTTTGCAGTTACTGACTGCATAAAATCTGGAGCCCAGACATGAGCAGAAACCTCATTTGTTGATGCTCTGCCAGACCTTTGCTGCAGCTGTCTTCTGTTCCCGCATGTTTCTGCGTTCAGCATTTGAAATGTATGCTCAGTTAGAGTCCCATTAGATGATTTATGCTGGGGAAGACTTCTTTTGATCATTGATTTTGACACAGGGAATCCAACTTGCAAATGCCACACTTAAAATCCACTCTTACCTATAAGTAAAAACAAAGAGGCAATAACACACCTACAGAAGCCGTGCAGCACATGAGAATCCATACACATACAGTACAAAAAGCTCTTCAATTCCTGCAATGTTTATTCAATTAAATTTTATTTGTATAGCGCTTTTAACAATTTTCATTGTCGCAAAGCAGTTTTACACAATCAAAAGAATTATTTAAGTTTGTATGGAATGTGAATGTGTATGAATCAAAATGGTCAAATAGTCCATGATGAGCAAGCCGAGGGCGACAGTGGCAAGGATAAACTCCCTGAGATGGAAATAGGAAGAAACCTTGAGAGGAACCAGACTCAACAGGGAACCCATCTTCATTTGGGTGAAACACAAAGCGGGAATTGATCTGCATTAATACTGTGTTAGGTGGCAGCCAGTTCAGTATAAGAGTTGATGTTAATTGATATTAATATGGAGTCCAGGTAGTTATTGGAGGATCAGGTAGACTCATAGGAAATTCCAGTCCTGAACTATCGAGCGACTGCAGACAAGGCAAGTCCTCAGAGAAACAGCTGTCAACACCAGTTGAGGCCAAAACCATCTTCATGGTAGAAGCGGCAGCAGGATGAGTCAGACAGGTCCAGAGGGCAGAGGGAGTCTCGACATGTTTATTTGAAGAGCTGGAGTCCTGCTCTTTGATCTCTCGTATTAATTTTTTTTTGTTTTAACTCCAATATACTATAATAGAAAGCTATTTGATGAGCCATAACATTAACACCACAACACATTAACATTGTTTATCAATTATATACAGTACCAGTAAACTGGTGACAGGATCATGGGCACCCAAGGTTCACTCCTGTCCATGGGGCTCTAAGGGTAGCCCATCTGGTCTGAATCCACAGAAAAGCCAATGCAGCACAAAAGACAAAAAGTAAACACTGGGCGCGATAGAAAGGTATCAAGACACCCAGTGCACCACAGTCCGTCCTGCATGGGGCCCCAGCAGGCAACGAGCCCAAGCGTCAGATGCCAATCAAATGTGTTCAATTCACAAAGGACTCACACAACAACCCACTGCACTCAAAGGACCCGCTGCCAATGTCCTGGTGCCAGACATCGCAGACACGGCACAAGGGGAACCCACACAATATTGGGCGTAAACACACTTTTCTTTAGACAATTTTTTCTTTTACATTTTTTTTTTATTTGATTTTTGTCATATTAAAAGATCTCCTTGGTCACAGCAAAATTGCAGTATACTGTATTGGCAGACAAGACATTCTGAACTAATATTCACCAGTTCAGTTCATACAAAGATCTCCTTTATATATAGAAATGTTGGATTGCAGTGGAATTACCCTTTTGGAAAATCCAGATACAACCCTATATACACAAACCCACAGGCTGCATGAAGAATGAAACCAAAACCACTGACAATTTAATATTTCCAGGCAGGCCAAAAGGCACAACAGACCTAATAGCACAGAGATCCACACTTTCTTCGTACCAGTTCCACCCAAAATGAAAATAAAAATCTAAACTAAACTAAAGTAAAAATTAACGTGCATGTATGCATGCTACACTTTATGTGTGAGTGTATGATAAATCACAGCTCATTGTGCCCCCTCTCACCTAATTCACATGATTTGTTGGATCATCACATCTGTATCATGTTATCTTCTTTCTTTATGGTCTGAGCTGTTCAGCAGTCATACATCTTTACTGCTATATGTCCAGGAATTTATGTACTTTGCCGCTTTGTAGTCTCTCATCTGCTTTCCTTTCCTATTTTGGTGAAACTGAATTACAGTCGCTGCTAGGTTCTGGTTGAGGTACAAAGACCCTCTCTGTGTGTGTGTGTGTGTGTGTGTGTGTGTGTGTGTGTGTGTGTGTGTGTGTGTGTGTGTGTGTGTGTGTGTGTGTGTGTGTGTGTGTGTGTGTGTGTGTGTGTGTGTAACCAGAGGGAAATTAAAACAGCTACATTATTATTTAGAAGCCTTAATTCTTCTGTTGTATATCAAAATGATCCCTATTATAAAAACTGATTACGAATGTAATGAAACTACAACTATAAGGTTTCATTCTTCTTAAAGCATGAAACTTTCTCTATGGACACCAGTTTCTCTAAATAATTGTAATTAATTACACAGTCAGATTATATTCAAGTAGTTTAACCTGATAGTTATGCTAAAATCAATTGTTCAGTTGTTATACGTGTTCAAGAGAACCCCTAAGCATGGGAAAGCGTTTTGTGTGGTTTTTCATACTGTAGGTATTGCTACTGTAAATTTATGAGAGAGAGGGAGAGATATGTTGTTATACAATACTGTGGTATTTTATTGCTTCAAATTTTATTGTAAAAAGTAAAAATAGAAAGATTAAGCCAATAGAATGGATCTCTAAGGTCGTGAACAGAATTGTGTAAAATATATTTTTCTTTTTGATGTTTCTTGACATTTCTCTTTCTTTTCCTTTGTCTTATTTCTGCAAATATGTTCTAATAGGTCAATGAATAAGCTCTCACTGGCTTTTGTCTCCTGTCTCCACAGAGGCCAAGTTTATTGCTGCTCATCCTATCGCAGACACTTACAACCCTGATGACGACAAGATTTACTTTTTCTTCCGTGAGGCCTCCCGGGAAGGGACCACTATGGACAAAAGCGTGCTGTCTCGAGTAGCGCGTGTCTGTAAAGTAAGAGTCCCGGCGGGAACGGACCTGCAGCCGTCCTTGCTCCTCTTGATCAAAACGCTCATCACTCCTCTGATTCAGATATTTTATTAGACAATCATATACCTTTCATGCTCCCCCTGGGAGAGCAGACTTCCTGGTGCGTTCCATGCCATGAGATCTGTTGAAAACATAATAAACCATTGTTGTCAGCAGGATAAATCATAGCACAGACCTGGCTGTGTAGTCAGAGTCTAAGACCTTGTTCATGATGAGTGCCTGTACGCCAGACTATAATTATATTAACTGATGTCATATTTCTAAAAAGGAGAGTGCTGAAATATACACATAACCATAAATGTGTTCTCAAAGCCTAAAAATGGTTCTAAAAATAGTTCTTCATTGCTTTGTCACTCTCACTGCTTCATATCAGGTACCTGTATTTACATTGTGCTCTACACTTACCTCCTGTTCTCTCCCCTTTTTGTACTGTATAAATACTATATACATAGACTGAGAATGTACAATCTTTCCTCTGAGGCTTTCAGCGCTTACAAAGTAAGCTGTAATGCAAGCCAAGGCCAGATTCCTCTCACTCCAGAGAGAGCATCTTTGTAGATTACTGCTAACCCTTTTATGGTTCTCTTTTTTTCTCCCTCTCTCAAGCGAATGTGTTATTCAGTACACATAATGGCTAAGAACAAAATATCCAGTGTTTGCAGACTTCACTAGAGGCATTTGATCAAAGACTCTTGAGAAATAACAAGGACGTTAGCTCATGCCCGTAGCAAATCTCTCCAGTAAGAGGCCGTCTAACTGCTCCTGCAGTTAACCTGATTCTACAAATTAACAAAGAGGCCCCCATATACTCAATCTTACTAACCGAAGAAATGAGATTCAGACTCTTAAGTCCCTGTCATTTTCTGTCTCTCTGTTACTGTGGATAATTAATGTTTGTTAGCTCTCCTCCTCACTCTGTCTTAGTTATCAAAATAAGCTAGTCTGATGAGGGACAGCTGGAGGTCTTCGCTTCATATGAAGGGTGTTTATTTATGGAGTCTATAAAATGAAGTGTAATAGTTACAAGTTAAGAAGTTACACCTGTGGTTTTGAACAACGACACAAATTTAAGACACTTGACTAACATCTGCGTGTTTGCGTATGTATTTGTGCGGTTTAGAACGATGTTGGTGGTTTGAGAAGTCTGACCAACAAGTGGACGACGTTCCTCAAGGCCCGACTGGTGTGTTCCATTCCAGGAACAGATGGTGTGGATACACACTTTGATGAGCTCCGTAAGTGGGTGATTCTTTTCATACAGCCAAGCACACACCCACAAACAAGAACAATGTGTTTATTAACAACATTGTTTTATCTCATGACAACTATCACTTGTATTTTTCGGCTATTGTAAAGCATTCATGTGTGCTTGTGTATGTTTTTATTTTATTTTATAGAAGACATTTTTATGGTTCCAACAAGAGATGAAAAAAACCCCAAAGTGTATGGAGTCTTCACCACTACTAGGTACTCTTTCTTTTATTGCTGTCACTGATAAAAATACAAGCAGGATTACGAGGCCTCGATATAAAACCACCCAGTGCTCTGACTTCCATTACATTGTTTACTACTCTAGCAGACTTGCAGTATACAATATCATCTCAATGTCCAAACATATATAGACACAGCACATGCATGGACTTTCTTCCATTACTGTAGATCTCCAGCTATCTACTTTTGCCCAGGCTCTGTTTTGAGAGTAGATAAAGCCAAAGAATACAGTTTGCTTCAAATGTAAATAAAATTACATGGTATTTTACAACATCCATGAAAGCTTATTTATGTTGGTGTTCTTGTTTGTACCATCAGCTCTATTTTTAAAGGATCAGCAGTGTGTATATACAATATGGAAGACATCCGTGCTGTATTCAATGGGCCTTATGCCCATAAAGAGGGACCAGATCATCGTTGGGTGGAATATGAGGGAAAAATCCCCTACCCAAGACCAGGCACAGTAAGGACCACATCACGTATTATTATTATTATTATTATTATTATTTTTTTTTTTTAAACTATTTTATTAATAAAAATCAGCTTCCAGCAAACCTGATCAACTAATTATCAGCCTTTTCCTAATTGAAGTGAGTGATTATGAAGTGAGGACACTAAAGTATGCAGAAAGGAACATTCAGAATAGATTGTAGCGATACATAGTAGTGATAGGAGTTACCACTAGAGGGCGATACAACCAAAGTCTTATGCTGGCTCAGCTTGAACTATTCCCCTAAAGAAAAGGACATTCTCCACAACAGCTTTTCAGAAATTTTATAAGATATATTGTGTTGTATTACAAATATTATCATCAGCAATGGCTGAGTTCTGAGCAAGTGATCTAAACTTTGTGACATCCCACAACTGCGGAGAACCACTGCGGTGCATAGCATTTACTTTCAACCTTTATTGTAAATTGCTTTGGATGGAAGAATGTACCAAAGGCCTAAATATAAATGTTTCCCTCTTACAGTGTCCAAGTCGCACGTATGACCCACGCCATAAGACCACTAAAGATTTCCCAGATGACGTCATTAGCTTTATCCGCATGCACCCACTCATGTACCACTCTGTGTACCCAATCACTGGCCGGCCAATCTTCACCAGGGTCAACACAGAGTACCGGCTCACACAGATCGCAGTAGACCGTGTCCCTGCTGAGGACGGTCACTATGCCGTTATGTTCCTGGGCACAGGTAACATCGCAAAAAATACTGAAAACTTTTACGTCCTAAATACATAAATTTAGCTATTTAGATTTATTTTTCCAGATATCTATCAATACAGTACTTGTCGAAATATTTAACCAATCACTGGTGTCTACATACTGTACATGCATACCTACAGTACATAGTTACACCGATCAGCCACAACAATAACACCACTGTCAGGTCACCTAAATAACATTGATTGTCATTTATATACCAGTAAACTTGTGATGTTTCATGGGCACCCAAGGGACAAAAGACCAGCTAGTCTAGTCTGATCTCAGAGAAAGGCCACAAGTTCAAAGTTGTTCATCCAGTCTTAAAGAAGTTCCCCAGATCTCAATCCAATCAAGCATTCCTGTAATGCACCAGACAATGAAGTCCAATCCATGGCAAGGCCCCACCCGGCAACCCACAGCAACCAGGGAATCCCTTCAGAGCACACTGCCAGACAACATGTGGAGTCATGCCATGAATGGTTATATCTGTGGTACAAGGGGAACATACACAATACTAAGCTTACTATTTTGGGTTTTAATATTATGTCTGATCGGTGTGCATACATACATGTTTAACAATGTATTAAATAAAAAGACCAATAGAGGGCGAGATGAGTCAACTTTCAAGGGGGTAAAAGTGTTGGTGATTGTGTGTTTTATAGATGCTGGTTCAGTTTTGAAAGTGGTTAGCATCACACAGGAAAACTGGGCTGCAGAAGAGGTGGTGTTAGAAGAATTACAAGTATTCAAGGTAAATGTCAGGAAAACAAAAGCAAAAACTCTGTTTCATGAATTTATGTTTCATAATCGCTTTGTTTCATATTTCAGACCCCGTCTCCCATCCTCAGCATGGAAATCTCTTCTAAACAGGTATTAACAATAAATAATACTGACGGGCGCCATGTCTACACTTTCTGTGCAAAATTTCGTTTGAAATACTCGAATCCTTGAGATTGCATTGTAATCCACTATTATTACTTACTTTTCTCAAACTTTCCATCGTTTCTTCTCATACATGAAACACACATTCCTACTACTCCTGTTTACCTCATCATCTGCTTAAGTATATGGCTGGGTCAAACACAGGACAAATAAAATTTAGTAACATTCTCTAGGCCATTTCTTTCATTTCATTCCCTCTTCTCTCTCTCTCTCGCTCTCTCTTCCTCACTTTCTATCTATCTCTCTGTTTGTTTTTCACTTTTTTTGTAGACCATCCTCTGTGTTCATTTGTATTTATGCTTTGTCTTGTCTGACAGTTCTAAAAGTACACAAGCTCTCTAGGCATATGGGCAAAAGAACAAATAAACACAATGTTTAGGTAAAGACGAAATGGCCTGAACAAATTGCAGCAGTTGTTGTTTTTTTCAGGGCGATATAAATAAACCAGCTCTGATAGTGCCTGCAAGCACTTTTCCCGGCCTTTCGTCTGTGTTTGTTCTGTGTGTGAGGCAAGTCTGTACTTTGTGTCTTTAGCAGCAGCTGTTTGTCGGAGGGAGAGACGGCCTGGTGCTCGTGGCTCTGCACAGGTGCCACATTTACGGTCAGGGCTGCGCTGAATGCTGCCTTGCCAGAGACCCTTACTGCGCCTGGGACGGCTCCCACTGCTCCAGATACATACCTGCATCCAAGAGGTGAACACACACCTACATGTGCATGCATGTTTACAGCTTGTATTGGTGAGCAATAATGTGTTTAGTATCCTGAGTAGATTATTTAGTGTAAAAGTGCAAATGAGCAAGGTTTAGTACTGTTAGAGGAGTACAGCTTAGAAAGGCAATCTAAAGGTAGCTTGAGAAATAAGTACGAGTGTGAGATAGTAAGTTGTACAAGTGGGAGGATGTGATATGGGAAAGTAATGTGTAGAATTGGTAAATAGTTGATTAGAAAAGTTAAAGTATGTTCCACCATGCCCTCTCTCTGACCCAGTTCTTCAGTTTTTTTTCCAGATTTCAGCCCAAGGAGAAAAAAAAAAGATAAATATTTGATTTTGCTCAGCAGCTCCAGCGCTGTAGGGTGTTGTGGGAGTGGACTGGACAGGCAAAATTGATTAGAGGAGCTTTGTTGTTGAGATGATGTATGGGAGCTGCCAAAGAAGTTTTCTTGCCCTTTTTCTCTCTTTTTTGGTTTTGCTGCTGACACAAGCAGGTCAGGTCATTCCTAACAGATGCTAAGTCAGAGAACGAGAGAGAAAGAGAGAGAGAGAGATATTAGTTTATGAGATGTTTTGCACACACTGATTGTCAGGTGGTCTGCAGCTCAAGCACACGTCCTACTGATCGTGTAATGATGTCAGTTTTCTGTGTTACAAAAGGATGCCTTGCTAACATGTGAAAAAAAAAGTCAAGTAAAAGAGTGAAAATACAGTAAGGAGGAATTATTATTTTTAGAAGAACATATTGCTCAATCAGAATTAGACGTGTAGAATAATAAAGTCACGGTAGCTGAGTGTCATACAGTCTTGTAATCAAAGACATTTGTTACAGGAGGGCTCGTAGACAGGACATCAAACATGGAGACCCATCCAGCCATTGTTGGGATGCAGACGATGGTAAGTGTGTGTCTGTTTTGACCTGTAACATGAGAAACAGTTTTTAACCAAAAAACAAAGAAACAAAGAAACAAACCAATTAAAATAGACAAAAGGTAAGAGGATAGCATTCGTGTGGAAGGATTGTAAGATCTGTGTGTGTGTGTGTGTGTGTGTGTGTGTGTACAGTATATATATATATATGTGATGTATAAAAGCTTACAAAAAAATCTCTGCATTGTACTTTAGAGAAAATGCACCATTGTCCACAGGGGTTCATGTAATGGAATTTACAAGCCAATCCTAAAAATACTCTCTTCCTCTGTCATTCATATACTCAATTGTACACACACACACACACACACACACACACACACATCAAGTAAGTGCATTCTCTCTTACCTTTTCCTACCACTGTGTGCAGTGTTGGGGAAGAATGTAGAGGAGAAGGTACTGTATGGTGTCGAGAATAACTCCTCTTTCCTGGAGTGTCTGCCTAAATCCCAGCAGGCCCAGGTCCGCTGGTTTATACAAAGAGCAGGATCAGACCATCGCCAAGAGGTAACTTATCACACACATTACTATTTGTTTGTGTATATAAGCATGCATTTGTTCACAATCACATAGGAATTAATAATATCCATGCATGCAGGATTGTTATACCTGAGCTAAAGTCAGACACACTGGCTTTTCTTATCAGTTAATCAAATCCACTTATTTCACCTGAATATGCCGTGATCTGTGACTTTATGGTATGATTTTGCACAACATGACAAAGCGTATATTTTTCTTAATGCTTTGCTTGGACAGATAGCAATAAAATAAAGGCCAACGCACCTGTTCGGTTCCCACCGAAAAAGCCAATGAAGCACAAATTGGGAAAAAAATAAATAAATGTTGGCCACAATAGAAAGGCATCACAACACTCCGTGCACCTCAGCATGCGGTGCACATGGTGGTACCCTGACCCCAATCCAAACAAGCACCCCACAGCAACAGGCAACCCACAGGACCCAATGTCCTGGTGCCAGACACAACAGTGCACCACCCCATAGGCCCTGCTTAGCCACACCCCAAGGAGCTACAGCCATCCTGGTGGCACAAGGGGAGCCCAAAACCTGGGTAGTTTTAATGTTAGTTGTTTTAATGTTACGGCTGATCGGAGTATACTACAATAAGTAGTTCTTCCAAATCAGAATCTGAATTTTTATTTGCCAAATACAAGTGTACAGGGAATTTATTTTGGTAATGAAATCAGTGACAGAGAACATTAGTGAATATTCAGAACATTATGAATTCACACAATATACATATCATACACTTTCTGATGCAGCCCTTTTTATTCAGGGTTGGGAACTGCAATAAATGGTCCACTGTCTTGTGTAAACTTTTCCTGGGGAATTGAACCACAGTCTTATGAATAAAGGTGTACATGACCCCACTATACTATTGGGTTTAAATGCAATAAACAGAAAATATATAATATTTTACAGTAAACATCAATAATTATTGTATATACAGTACAGTATTCATAGTGTGAAAAAGGCTTCTAAATGCATGCATTCCAATTAAATGACACATAGATGAGACACGTGAGGAACTACTAGAAAGGGAGAAACTTATAGACTCTTACGGTTAGCAGATGCGAAGTGCTGTCTCTGTTTCTTTCTCTGTTTCTTTCTCTCTCTTTAATAATACACAAAACTACACCTGCGAGATGCTGGTAACAACAAGGAAACAGCCAGATAAACTTGTCCACGCATTTTAAGTGTTGTCCCTTTTCTGGAAATAATTGTGGTGCAAAAGAGTCCAACATGTGCAAGCAATGCTTTAAGACAGTCCTGATCCAGGTCATAAAAAACATGCCTGCACTTTACTCTCAGTCTGCCCTGCAAACATTAGGTCTATTGAAAGCACATGGTGCTGTTTATTTGGCTAAAACTTTCTCGATCATAACAAAGTATGTAGCATATTTCAACAGTTGAATCATGTTTATGCTCATATCTCTGGCTACAAACTCAGCTGATACGTAACAACAGTATTTTATCGGTCTGTCAATAAAAAGTGATGATGCACGAAGATGAACAACAGAAACTGCTAATAAAAGTACCACCTATAAGAGGATTACTCACAGCAGGCTATGGAACATTGTTCTAACGGGTCTTAGTTATAAATTATTATGTGTGGAAAACCAATGATTGTGTGGTAAAACACGTGTTTAGTTTATTATTCATGTGGCACCAGCAGAATGAAGTTGACAACTGAGAAAAGGCAATATTTTTACACGTTTAATGAGCGCAGTACTCAAACCAGTGCATTTGGAAGTACAGCCATGCCAGAGTCAAAGCCACTGATATCACATTTTCCTCCCATTATAATGAGCACCATCAAACCGAAGCATCATCATTCCTCAGAATTTTTTTCCTGCTGCCATTCTACATAAAGAAGATAGACGTTTTTGCTGATCTTATTTAATGGATGCGTTATGTTTGTATTTCAGAAAAGGGCAGTTGAAATCTGAGAAATAAAATAATGGACAGGGAGATTAACTGATGAAGTGATAAGGATCGAGCAAGAGAGATAGCAGATTCCATTTCCTTCATCTACTCACCCAACCTGACCCTAACTCTATGTTCATCTTCTTGAGGCTCTCACATTTCACATCTCACAGCTATCCCCTGAAGCCATTTCTACTCTGGACATTTGAAAATATTCCATTGCCCTTATTCTCCCTCATATATGCACTGCTGCTACTAATCCAACACCCTCATCACCCACATATCCTCACCTCCTGTGTCTCTCGGAGAGCAGTTCACACTGCGGATATGAAGGAGGATTTGACCTTGTGCACCGTGTGGGTGTTTGTGTATGTGCTCGTGTGTTATGATGAATGGATAGGCCCTGGACGAACTCCTCTGAGTGTTATATCAGCAGCATTGTTGTATTGATCCATCACTACTGCACTTAATCACTCCTGAATTGCCAGAACACTCATGCATGCATTGAGCGTGAGAGTGCGTGTACAGTATATGTGTTTTCCAGGCCTCGTCTAACCTTTGTGGAAGTCTGGAGAAATGTGCTAAATTTTGCTCAAAGAGAAATGAAAAGAAAAGTGTGTGTAAACAGAAGCATCAATTTATAGCTTTGGTTGTATTTATACAGTACTGTGCAGAAGTCTAAGACACCATATTATATCCGGTGCCAATTTTGTTATATATGTTTATCATGTCTGCATAATAATTCAGTGTTTCCATATACAACTTAATAATTAATAAATAAATAACATTACAGGAGAATATATGCATGGCTGTAAAGAAAGAAATATAATACAAGAGACCAGTTTTCAGATGGAAACAAAAAACCTAATGTATGCTCCTGGGATTTACATAAAAATACGAAGAGGCTACAAAGTTACCAGAAGAACTCATATTCTCCAATAAGCTCAGTAAAACCTAACACCTGGTTTCTTATAAAACTGTGCAAAAGTCTTGGGCACATGCAAAAATACAGTATGACATAAGCAAAAGATGCTTTTGAAAACATTTCTGCATAAAAGAGACTTCTCTAAAGAGCAATAAAAAGTAATAAAATAAACAGTCAATATTTGGAGTGAAAACCCATTGCAGGAGTTTTAGACACAGATTTGTGCAGTTTTATAAGAAAACAGCTGTTAGGTTTTACTGAGCTTGCTGGAGAATATGAGTTCTTCTGGTAACTTTTTCACACTCACTCACTCATTATTTATTTATACATTTTTAAGTTTTATAGGGAATGAATTTGTACGTAATTATGCAGACATGATAAACATGTATAACATAATCGGTTCAGCATATAATATGGTGCCTAAGACTTTTGCACAGTACTGTGTGTATATATATATATATATATATATTTATATTTATATCTTTATCTGTCCTTCCCAGACAAACAGATGCTGCTTGATGCAGCTGCTCAAAGCACCTGCAATACACAAACACTCATGCACTCAGACACTCACACACACAAACATTCACATACTTTACACCTGCAGTGCAATCCTAAAATATGGCCCAACACCAAACCTCGTAAAGCACCATGCTGAGTGATGGGAAAGGAGCTCGTCCTTGGTGTTTGTGTGATTATCATGTGTGTGTGTGTGTGTGTGTGTGTGTGTGTGTGTGTGTGTGTGTGTGTGTGTGTGTGTGTTTATCCAAACCAAACAGATACAGATTGCAAAGTGCCATCCCTAAAACAGCATGTTTTCCTCCCATAGGACTGAAACTCCACAGCCTTGAGGGCACTGTTTTGAGAGACAGGAGCTGTGGAGTGTCTCACAGGGTTTTAAGGAATGCCATGTAATCGCTACAAACCACATCTGTACAGCATGGGCACAGTTTTCTTTCTTTCTTTTTTTTTCGTTACACCTTTCGTTAAACCTGCTCACTTGGATTAGGTGTCTTAAGGGCAGTCTTTGTCAGTAAAACCTTTAAAAATACAGCGGTGTGAAAAACTATTTGCCCCCTTCCTGATTTCTTATTCTTTTTGCATGTTTGTCACACTTAAATGTTTCTGATCATCAAAAACCGTTAACTATTAGTCAAACATAACATAATTGAACACAAAATGCAGTTTTTAAATGAAGGTTTACGTTATTAAGGGAGAAAAAAAACTCAAAATCTACATGGCCCTGTGTGAAAAAGTGATTGCCCCCCTTGTTAAAAAATAACTTAACTGTGGTTTATCACACCTGAGTTCAATTTCTGTAGTCACCCCCAGGCCTGATTACTGCCACACCTGTTTCAATCAAGAAATCACTTAAATAGGAGCTACCTGACACAGAGAAGTAGACCAAAAGCACCTCAAAAGCTAGACATCATGCCAAGATCCAAAGAAATTCAGGAACAAATGAGAACAAAAGTAATTGAGATCTATCAGTCTGGTAAAGGTTATAAAGCCATTTCTAAAGCTTTGGGACTCCAGCGAACCACAGTGAGAGCCATTATCCACAAATGGCGAAAACATGGAACAGTGGTGAACCTTCCCAGGAGTGGCCGGCCGACCAAAATTACCCCAAAAGCGCAGAGACAACTCATCCGAGAGGCCACAAAAGACCCCAGGACAACATCTAAAGAACTGCAGGTCTCACTTGCCTCAATTAAGGTCAGTGTTCACGACTCCACCATAAGAAAGAGACTGGGCAAAAACGGCCTGCATGGCAGATTTCCAAGGCGCAAACCACTTTTAAGCAAAAAGAACATCAAGGCTCATCTCAATTTTGCTAAAAAAACATCTCAATGATTGCCAAGACTTTTGGGAAAATACCTTGTGGACCGACGAGACAAAAGTTGAACTTTTTGGAAGGTGCGTGTCCCGTTACATCTGGCGTAAAAGTAACACAGCATTTCAGAAGAAGAACATCATACCAACAGTAAAATATGGTGGTGGTAGTGTGATGGTCTGGGGTTGTTTTGCTGCTTCAGGACCTGGAAGGCTTGCTGTGATAGATGGAACCATGAATTCTACTGTCTACCAAAAAATCCTGAAGGAGAATGTCCGGCCATCTGTTCGTCAACTCAAGCTGAAGCGATCTTGGGTGCTGCAGCAGGACAATGACCCAAAACACACCAGCAAATCCACCTCTGAATGGCTGAAGAAAAACAAAATGAAGACTTTGGAGTGGCCTAGTCAAAGTCCTGACCTGAATCCTATTGAGATGTTGTGGCATGACCTTAAAAAGGCGGTTCATGCTAGAAAACCCTCAAATAAAGCTGAATTACAACAATTCTGCAAAGATGAGTGGGCCAAAATTCCTCCAGAGCGCTGTAAAAGACTCGTTGCAAGTTATCGCAAACGCTTGATTGCAGTTATTGCTGCTAAGGGTGGCCCAACCAGTTATTAGGTTCAGGGGGCAATTACTTTTTCACACAGGGCCATGTAGGTTTGGATTTTTTTTCTCCCTAAATAATAAAAGCCCTCATTTAAAAACTGCATTTTGTGTTTACTTGTGTTATCTTTGACTAATAGTTAAATGTGTTTGATGATCAGAAACATTTTGTGTGACAATCATGCAAAAGAATAAGAAATCAGGAGGGGGGGCAAATAGTTTTTCACACCACTGTATATCAGTACCTGACACAGACCTTAAATGTATGTGAGGCTTTGCAGAAGGTTATGATAAACGTGCAAAAGTAACAGTTACTGTAACCATAAGCACCGATTATTTCAGTTTAAAAATGATCTAAAATTAATCTGTGGAAGGATGATAAACGGAAATATGAATAAAAAGAAACACACACTTACTTCGCATTAATGTTTATTGTCTACCCAACAATCTACACCCCGAAAATAAATGTGATTCACCTATTGAAATTCACATATTCATTAAATATAGACTAATCCAAAAAACCTGAACTATTCATTATGGGTATGTGTTTACCAGATTGCAGTCATCTGACACAGCACATGACAAATGTGTGTGTGTGTGTGTGTGTGTGTGTGTGTGTGTGTGAGAGAGAGAGCGAGCATGTCCTGTTCTGTATTTCTGTATGTTTTGTACGAACTGATTTCCCAGAAGGCTTCATGACTTGTGTTTTTGACTGATTCTAAGCAGACGTCCACACACTCCTCACTCAGAACATGAAAGAATCACAGGCCTCGTCCACGGCTTTAACTGTGACCCCGTTCTGCTTTTACACAGACAAGCTGATCCGATGCATCACTCTCAGCCTTGTGGCATATATCTTACACACAGCCTTATTACACACAGACACCCTGACATCACCATGACATACAGTGTACACACACACACGTTTCATCCTTACATGCCTCAGGTTGTTTGTGGTTTAGTCACAACACATCACATCAGAATTTCAACTCTTTATTAGGATAAAGCTATTAATTTGGAATAACCTTCTGGTTAGAGAGTTTATATCTTTCCTTCGAAAACACCTTGAATTTGTATCCTGGGTGTAGTAAAACCTACCTGAGTGTGAATGTTTGTGTGCACATATGAGTAAATGAGTGAGCGTGCACTTGTTTGAAAGGCAGTCGGTATGCTTTGAAGCCCCCTCATTTCTCTCAAGCACAGCTGCATTGTTTTAGCTCTTGACAACTGCATGACGTGAAAGAAGAACTGGCAGGCACAAGCAAGGGATTTTTTTTCTCTCTTTCAGATAAAGTACTCTAGTGTAGATTTTTCTGAGAAAGATCTAGAAGAAGATAGCAATTAGTAGACGACGAGACAGCATGGAGATCATTGTTAGCATGCTTTAGACAACCTTCCCTTTGACCATGTCATCATGTCTTTATTAGTGGAACACACTGCATCCTTTCACTGCCTTCCCAGGACTTACCCTTAAATGCACATTGAGTGAACTTCCCGTGTCAAGAGGCCACCAGTGAAGTGAACACGCACCTTGAACATAGATCAGACCTGCTCATTGTCTGCATGCGCACGCACACACACACACGCACACACACACACACACACACTTACTCACTAACTCACTATTACAGTATATTCATTCTTGATCTCAAGGACACTTTCGTTAGCTCTCCCTCACACACACACATCACTATCATTATTGTCGAGTCAGTTTTCCTGAGATATCTAATAAGACTGTGATGACAAATCTAATGCAGTAATTAGAGGTCAGCAGGAAGCTGAACCTAAAGGTGAAAGGGTGACCTTTGCCCCTGTGTTTGGAGGAGGGTGGGAGCCATGCTGCGCACCGGTCCCCTCGGCATAGCTTTGCGCAAACCATCAGAATGATTTATGGTCATGGATTCTACAGGTGACATGTGAATTCTCCATATGCAGTTGGAGGTGACAACTAATTATTGCACAGCGTGAGAAGGCGCACATACTTTGAAGAGATTGTAAAGGAGTAATGTTGCATCTTTTTGTAGTTTGTGTGCTGATCAGGAGGAAATGTTTGCAATTTTTAGGACTTTAGGACACCGCAAACGCTGTCACACAACTTACTGTACTGATTGTAGTAAACATATGCGTTTGTGTGTTACAGATCAAAGAGGATGAGCGGGTACTGGTGACGGAGCGAGGATTACTAATTCGCTGGGTGCAGCGTGGTGACTCTGGCTTGTACACATGCACAGCTCAGGAGCACAGCTTCACCCGCACACTCCTCCACCTCTCGCTTAGAGTCCTGGAGCGCAACCACCTTCCCGGGCACCACTCAGCCTCCAGCGCTCCCTCCGATCACTCCATTCAGGACATGACGTCTGAGCTGCGGCACAGTTATAAGGATTACGTCCATGCCATGAGCGCACCCTCTCTGGAGGAGTACTGCGAAGCGCTGTGGCACAAGGAGAAGAAGCAGAGGCAGAAGAAGTGGAAGCACATGCAGGAGCTGCGAAAGAACAGGAACCGACGGCATCACCAGGGGGCCGCCATCTGAGTGAACGGTACTCAGAAGTGCAAGCAGGGGAGCGAGGGAGGGATAACGCACATCATTTGTTGGTGGATTGATGTGCATGGCCCAAATATAACCTGTTTCAACTATTTAAAGGGGTGAAACAGGTCCTCTTAGAACCAGCACTCTGGCTGTCAGGGTGCAGAAACAGTATCTCTACCTGTCGTCAGGACACAACAAAGACACTCTCAAGTATGAAATCGGAAAAATCTGCAACAGCTGTAGAAGCGAAGAACAGGTTCCAGTTGCAGACCTACAGCAGAAATGTTCTGCTCATGTGTTTATCCAGTAAATTCACAACATCTCGAGAGGAGATTCCTATTGACAATGCTTTAATTGTAACCAGTAACAAAAATACATTCATGTTGGATGACTGTAAATATGTTTTGTACAGCAGATTGTGCATGCGGTAGAATTGTCGACGATTTATTTGTTTGCAGATTATGGTGGTGTTTGCACAACAGGGCAAATAGATTTTCTAAAAAAAAAAAAATATTGCGAATGGATAGCACAGTTGGTGATGTTTCTTTCTCACCGCACCAGTATTTCCAGTTCGACCCTAAGCTCAGGTTAACATATTTCTCCAGTTTCCACATGTTTTTTCCTCCTCTGTTTTCTCCAAGAAACATGCTGGTAGGTGGATTGGCTATGGTAAATTGCCTCTAGGTCTGTGCATGTTCTGCGATAGACTGGCGTCTTGCCCACCTAGTATTCCCATATCCTATTCCCATATCTTCCTGGGACATGCTCCAGATCTCCCATGATCCTAACCAGGATTAAACACTTAACTGAAGATAAATGACGAAAAGAAACATGAACTTTGGACTTGTTAAACTAATTCGCATATCCAGAACTTTTTTTGTTTGTTTTTAATTAGATTTAAAAATACGTACAAACGTGACTTGAATCCGATTAGAAAAATATGTTTCATGTGGTTTTGCTTTTCTGCAGAACATTTTTGTGTATAAACAAACCTCCCCCCAAAAAAACAGGACTTAATTGCCCGACTGTCTGAATTCAGCCTAAGATGATAAACGATATAATAAGTTTGGTAGAAAAAGTATAATATTTCTGCATATTTCTATTGTGTCTTTTTTAACTACTTTGTTTACGGTATATAAATTTATTTATGATTACAGCACAGTTGGAATAAACCCTTTCTTTTAAACCTCTCTGACTCCAGACATTTTTGTTCAGCAAGTACTTGCAGACTGATACTTGAACAAAGATTCTTAGCATTATTTCTTAATTTGTATTATTTTTTAAACCAGGGAAATTCACATAAACACAAACACCTGACGCCACGGCTGGAGGTCTCCGTCTACCAGGTCTACTCTCCGGTTCTTGATTGAGAAATTGATTTAGAAATGCTGCCTGTCTAGTGAGTTGGAAGAGCAGTCAGACACACGGAGATGAGATTAGAGGGAGAGGGTGAACCTTACTGCCATCCATCATTCTTCACAGACTGACCTCACATTACCCTCCAGCCTGGAACAATGACTCCTGCACACACTGCGTGTGTATAGTATGTTCAAGGTCGAGACTCTGTCCACATCAGGACGCTCTTCTTACTGCCAGTTGGTTTTGCTTCCGTTGACCTATAATAGGGGTCAAGTTTAACAAGTCATTCATGCACATACCTACGCAATACAGGTGATGTACCTGTATGTAATTATAGCACATTAGTGTTGAATTCTCAGAAATGCACAGTAGGTTCCACCAATGGAACGTCTTTAGGACTTTGTGTTTTCTCATTTCTTGGGAAGCGTAATATCTGTGTATTGGAGGGAGGATACAAATGTTAATAAGCATAACGTTTGTATAGAAAAATCAGATAACTGATGTCATTGGAGCATGGTGGAGGAGTCGGAATGCAACCAGGCCAAAAAAAAAAAAAACATGATCAAAAGCAATCCAACCAGAATGAGCATGACACAGGAAACAATGGTGCAGAACTTAACAATGCAAAAGATGCACGATAAGACTTAAGGGCATAGCATTATGACAAAGACACAACAGTGTATGTACGTATAAATAAAGAAACTGATTAAAAAAGTGATTACACAAAACAGCTGGACACAATCGGGTGATAAGAATATAACAAAATGGGGGGGGGGGGGGGAGTAAAAACAAAGACATGTCACAATAAGGGCACAGTAGAGGATCACACCTCGTCAGTATCTACTGTAACATGTCTTGTGGATGTTACACATCAATGAATATAACTTTTAACAGTTACAAAATGTTTATTCTTGGATAATTGCTAAGAAATAAGAGGCATGCAACATGTTAAGGCAAATAAATCAATAACATTATTTCTTCCTTATTATGAGCCGGCCGTTCAAGTCAAACCAGGATGTAAATTATTAGGGATGTAACGGGATTGTAAATACCGTCGTACCACAATAACAATTTATTTCAATAATACCGTGGTCGCATGACGGTAAAATGATAGGTCTTCTGAGAAAAGTTTGCTGAGGCGAATGGAGCGAACAGGAGGTAGCAGGAACTACAATTCCCAAGTTGAAAAGTTATCCATCGATCTTGTTTGAAGGATCAGGAGTTCCACTATCAGTGAGCTTGCATCATATTGCATCACATGCATCATACTTTGGCCCAAAATATTATATAATGAATCCACTTCAATTATTTTAATTTCATACACTGTACATCAAAGAATGCTCAAATGCAGATCCTACATCTGAATCACTGTCACCAACCTTTCACTCAATTTCAATAATTCTCAACACTGTCTGACTTAACTCAAGAATTCAGCAGCTCTCTAAAAGCAGGATGTCTATGTGTCATGCCATGCTAAAGAGATCCTGCTATGATGACCACATGGGGCCTGTTAAAGGAAACGGGATTTTTGCCTGATGGGAAAACTCATTAATCTGTGGAACTGGTTCTTCTTCCTGTATGAGCAACAAAACAAGCAGAGCATGATATATCGCCATCATTCCAATCATGTCACGCTGGTCATAAATCAGTACTGTTTAGCCTTAGAAGTTCATCCGCGATGCTCCAAACAAAGAGTAAAGCAGGGTGCTGTTGATGAGGGAGATTATTGCAGCATGAATTCAGTCCAGCTGGGTGTAATGGAGAAAGGAAAAAAATGAGGTTTTTTGCTAATGGGGCCTGTTTAGGCAGAGATTCAACTGACCTGGTCAGCAGGGTCATTAGTGGAGCGTCGGTCTGCCCGTGTCATTTGTTCTGGTTCAAACAATCTGTTTATTCTCCTTAGTTGATTTAGAATATAAATTAGGCAGCTATGATAATGTTATTATTTTTGGTTTAGCAATCATACTTATTTTAATGACTTCATACTGTAGCACACAAAGCTGAAAGCACGAGGTGTTTATAGATCTTGCTGACCTGTTTCATTATGTGTGTCTTTCTTTTTTTCTTTCTTTCTTTCTTTTTTTTTCCTAACCACAAATTTGTTGAATTCTAAAATATAATCGGTCAGAAGGTGTTGAGTAATTTTATAGGTTGGCTTACAGTGGCGGTTTACAATAATACTGCACTTTCTGTATTTATGTTCCTTTTATTTTATAATACAGTGATTTGGTTTCCGTAGTAACAACCAATTCAATAGAATGTGCAGCAGATCTGCAGACAAATCTAAAACCAATAAATTAATATAAAAATTATTTAATAAAGATAAAAGTTAATAAGGTGAGCTCTTTTGTTATAAAATTAGACCTGTGGAGGAACATTATGGAACATGTATGGGGAAGGAGTCTACAGTGTGAGTACCCTTTAACAGTATTTATAACATTAGAAAAAAAATCAAATGCAGAAGACTTTTCACTGAACTGCAGGATTGTATGCTTTATGGTTTCTTGGTAACATGATAAGTTGTTTATTTTGGTCTTAGTGACGTTTAGAGAAAGGAAAAAGAGAGATGCTTGAGAGTGAGTGATTGTTTGAATCTGCAAAATCATTTGTCTTCTAGACATCCCATAACATTAAATAAAACTACAGAAAGGATAAAACAGACAATATGCTTTAAATTGGCAAAGTGTTCTGGTACAGTATATGTGGAAAAATGAAGACTTTGGGATGTGCAGTGATTAGAAAGGTACCAAATTCACCTTCATATCCTGTATTTATTTTTTCATTTATCTCACTTACTTATTGACTTACTGACTGACTTACAGTACTTGACTTTACTGACTAACTTAATTGCTTAATGTCTGACTTACTAACTTACTTTACTTTGCTGACTGACATTACTGACTGACTGACATTACTTACTGACTGACATTACTTACTGACTGACATTACTTACTGACTTACTTACTTAATTGCTTAATGACAGACTTACTAACTTAGTTTACTTTGCTGACTATCTGACCTACTTACCGACTTGACTGACTGACTTACTTTCTGACTGATTGAATTTACTTACTGACTGACTTCACTTTACTGACTGACTAACTTAATTACTTAATGACTGACTTACTAACTAACTTTACTTTGCTGACTGACATTACTGACTGACTGACTTACTTTACTGACTTACTTACTTAATAGCTTAATGACAGAATTACAAACTTACTTTACTTTGCTGACTATCTGACCTACTGACTGACTTACTTACTGACTGACTGACTGACTTCACTTTACTGACTGACTAACTTAATTACTTAATGACTGACTTGCTAACTAATTTTACTTTGCTGACTGACTGACCAACTTACTGACTGACTGAACTTTGCTGACTATCTTACTTACTGACTGACTTACTTACTGACTAACTTACTGTACGATTTCTCAAATGACACCATCAAGTCTGTCTCTTCTTTACATTGTAACTCTGGTTCTTTTAGATCTAGGGTGATTAGCAGTGGAACCTGGAAATGATCTTCCTGGCTACTGCAAACTTTCTGGCGACGTCTTCTTGCATTCACCAATATTTCAATGGCCCTCTTGTATGAAGACAAAATATTATTTGGACATGATTCCATAGCAAATTTCTTGCATGTGCATGACAACCTTTAAAAAGATGTAATGCTTCACAATAAAGTAATGATCTACATAACATGATGGTGATTTTATGTAATAAGGTAAACAAAATGATGAGTTAGATTTTGGGCTTTTATAACAGTACAAATCATTGTTAATTTTTTTTATAGTGCAATGTTTCTTTAGTCCATGAGTATACAGTATTCTCAGGTCAGATGTGGTTTTTTATTTTCTGTTGCAGTATTCCTACCTCAGACGAGTGTGGCGTGCTCCCAGTGGGCATCAGGCTCTCTGTCAATGAAAATTATTTTCATGTCTGCCTTCTGGAATTAATGTCTGTTTGAATTGCTGAGCAGAACATTTTACTCGCCTCAATTAAATATTTTTACAAGGTTAGAAATGAACTATGAAATATTTATTGATATTTACATATGAATCATTCCCACAACCATTTCCTTTCTGCTATCTAAGCTAATTAATATTTCAGGCTGTATGGTTTTTGACGGCCCATTGCTTATTTATTGTTAAGGACAAATCACCATTGACGGTGAATGCCAGGATGGAGATGGAAAGAGCAATTAAGTGATACAGTGCAGTATTTTGTAAGCAACGCAGTCACGGACTGGAGGAAAGAATCTGCAGACAATGAAATATAACGTAACAGAATGGGTTCCATGCACAATACTCATGTCGCCTTTGTCTCATTTTTTATTCATAGAGAAGATTCAGGAAAACACATAATAGAATGTTCTAAACACTTTGGCTCTCATGAATCCATAAAAATGTGTGCATGTTGGGGGACGGTTAGAAATAGAAACAGAACCCAGATAGACTGTGGTACATGGAAAGTGTATACAAGTAACAAACATATTCTAATGAAAAGATAATAATAATAGAAAAGACAGAGCCTGAGGGGTTTATTGAATTAGAAATATAATACTGGGGGGAAAAAAAACATTTCTTATTTCAGATTAAATACATTTAATTGCTATGGTTTTTCTATTTTTAGTACAGACCTGAGTGTCAGAATCGATCATGGTTTTGGCTCTAAATGTCCGCATTGAAATAGATAGACACAAATATATCATTACGCCTGAATAACCTTAAATTGTTGCAATGAGATGTGACTTGCTTTTGGCTTCTTTGTTTTTGCAGTTCTGTTCATCCAAATTTACAGCGTTGAGCTCAAACACCTCAAGGTGCTCTAGAAATCTTATGATTTAAACTCTCAATCATGGAAACTGTAGAGCAGAACCACTAAGTAATCACAACCACAGATCTAAAAAAAAAAAAAAAAAAAAAAGTATTTTAATATACAGTAAACCAACTACATTAAATATTATAGGGCACCATGGTGGCTTTGCAGATAACACTGTTGCCTCACACCTTCAAGGGTGGTGGGATTCCTTCAGATACACCGGTTTCCTCCCACAGTCAAAAGAAATGGCAGGTACATTTCTGCAACGGTGTGTGTGAGTGTGTATGCTTATGGTGTGCAATGAGTTGGCACCCTCTTTTGTGCCCTGAGTCCCCTGGGATACACTCCAGGCCACCCGGAGTGGTATACATAGGCCACCAGAAGTGGTATAGATAATGGCTGGATAGATGGACTTTCAATTATTCTTTCATTCATTCATCTATTATACCACTTGCTCCACAGGGGGTTGGACCCTATCCCAGGATACTTTGGGTATGAGGCAGGGTACACTCTGGATAGGGTCCCAGTCTATCCCAGACTGAGCACACACACACCCACACAAACACACACACACACACACACACACACACTACGGCCAATTTGGGAATGCCAATTAATCTAATCTGCATGTCTTTAGAGTGTGGGAGGAAACCGGAGAACATGCAAACTCCATGCACACAGACCTGAGGCAGGAATCAAACCCCCGACTCTGGAGGTGCAAGGCCACAGTGCTAACCACTACATGCCGTGCCTCCAAAATTCTACTTTATCAAACATATTTAAGTGAATTAAATGGAAGAAATACTTATGCATTAAAGAAATACTTTATGCACATTGCATGTGGCCTACAAGTTGCATGAGGACTAACTGCACTCAGTTGTAACTTATCCTGGATAACATACATTTAACATCTGATACAATTCTGTTTCAATTATACTGTATCATTACTTGTAAATACTATACATTTTATAGCTAAAGTTTTCTATATTTGTTAAATTTGTTTCTTATTTCATATTTTATTACTTTATTTGAATATTCTATTTTCTTTTAAAATTTTGGGTCACGGGCAGTTATATAAGCATTTCACTATATCCTTACAGTATATAGTGTATACAGGGGATGAGCTAGGTCTTTTGTTTTATGGGCTCTTTTATTTGAGCAACTAGTGAAAGTTTATTCTACCACCTACTGTAGGTGTGAGGACAAAGACAAGTCTTGATGCATATCTTTCTTGTACTGTATCTTGAGGACCGCAAATCTACATTTTCTTTTAGTTCAAGGTAAAACATTTTTGGAAGCTTTGCTACCACTGGGACTTGGCCTCTAGTCATGGTAGAGGGAATGACTCCAAATCCCAGTCTATTCTGAAACTAAACTTAAAAACCACCAGCAGAATAACAATCCAAAGCCAAGTCAACAAAGGAAGGGCTTCAGAAGAAGAAGATCAATGTTTTGCAATGACTCAGCCAACACCCAAATCTAAATCCTGTTAAAAACCAGTGGAATGGCTTAAAGAGAGCTGTGTAACAAAGATCAACTTGCGATTTGATAAATCTGGTGCATTTTTACAAAGGAGTTTGAGAAATAAATATATATTTTTTAAAAGGTTTTTAACATAAAATGGAAAATTTACTTATAATGTTTAAATTCTTTTCAATACAACTACAAAGTGGTGTTTTTATTTGATTTGTCCTTTCTTTGTGTAACATGACTAAAGTGTTTGTAATTGTGGTCTAGATGGAATGGCAGTGAGGGACTCACCACATTAGACGTTGTGCTTGCGTTCAAATGTAGATAAGGCTGTGCATTTCTGTGCCTTTGATTCCAATATACAGTAGTAAATTCAGTAATGCTGATTGTTTAGAAGTTGTTAAAAAAAGACAAAAGTGTGTAGTTGTAACCTAATTTTTATGTCACGTTTTTCAAAATTCCTTCTCAATTTTGCCACTTGGTAATTCTGCACCAGCTACAGTATCACTTGTTTCCCCTATCACAGTTAGCTAGCTTAGCTTTATCTTATTTAAAATGATATGGTGATATGGTGGATATCTTTAATTCATATTCTAACAGTACCTTGCATTTTATTGGACTTCATCATTCACAACAAAAACATTTTCGTATAAGGCTGCACACACACACACATTTATTTCAGTTGTAAAGTTAGCCATTTCAACATGGGGGACTAAGTGGATTGACACTCTTCTGGAGCCAGCTCCTAGTGGTCAATGGAGGAAATGCATGTTTTGGCACTTCTGGCAAAACACAGCTTGCTGCTACAGTATGTACTGTTGAATGACACACGAGTACAGGACTAAGATAATAATAATAATAAGCTGCTTATGTGGTTAGCACTGTATTAAAGGGTATTTGCATTTCTCCAGATGTGAGCAAGACATATTTGATATGAGAGACAGATAGATAGATAGAAAGAGTGAAGGATGGTGAAATCGGTGACACGGGGGATTATTAAGAGTGTCCCGAAGGCAGTGAGCTGAAGGAATGTGTGACAGAGGGAGAAACAGTTGTTCTCTGTGAGAGGGTAATGACTACCTGTGGGGCTCGCATCTGATTTATAGCCTCTGTCCCTTCACCTCACTTCCAATAATCTACTCACACACCCCCAACACACCCACCCAGACTGAATGATGACTTCATTCCCAGGAAACACATGAATGTATGTTCTTATTTATTATCGTGCACCCTGTCATTACAAGCCACTGTTGTTTTAATAAATTATCATGTGGAACAAATTAGCAGACTTTGTTCAAGCCCGTTGAGTCTTTTATACATACAGTACTGTAGGTCTGATTGAAAAGGCAGATGGAAGATTAACGTAGATGTGCAAGACAGACATAATGTCAGGTTACATTTTTGTAGCTATTTATAATATTTTAAGATATTTTATATATAATATTTTAATATTTTAGCCAGCAGGAGGCTGCAAGAATCAATAAGTCATTTTAGATTGAAATGCATGATTGAGTGGAGACTGACGTAGTAGCAGTCTATCTGTATCTCTGTTGAGTTTTGCCAAGGTTTTGATCAGGCATGAAAGGTAAACCTTTGCTGATCTGGACTTCAAGGATTGCAGAAGAGGCCAACAAGATCAAAGCATCTGCAGAAGATCTTTTGGCTTCAATTTGCCATTTCTAATCCTACTTGAACAAATAATGAGAAGGACACATACAGTAATACTGAGCTGTTCAAAATGATTATTATTATTATATACTGATTGCACTTATTACATTACAGTAGGTCCGATTCAATGATTGCACAAAATACAAGACTTCTGGACATTTGTCTTTTCCCAGCAAAAGGATAACTTGTCAGTCAACAACAATTTTCAACAATCTGCTCCAATGACCTCTGTTCCAGTCTGTCAAGGTTTGATGGTCAGAACCTTTCATCAGCATCATCAACACAATCAGAGCAACTCTCAACTCTCACATGGTTCAGGTGATCTAACCCTGACCACAACATTGTCCAAATCCAATCACATAATTTTTATGACAGTCTGATGTAGAGTATATTGTATGTTCAGCTGGCCAGCTACAGTATCAGACAATCTATCCAAAGGCATCTGTTTTGATGAGTTATTTATTTAATTTTGTACCACAGCGTGATTGAATTCTCAAATCTGATTAAACAGAAGGTGTACACTTACTTCTCCAGCTGTGCTGTTATGCAAAAATACGTGTATACCTTCTGTTCAATTAGGCTAGATCGTCTAATATTGTAACTGGCAAGCTGAACATACAGTACAATATACTCTACATCAGACTGTCATGATTCAAATATAAACTCTATTTAAGATTATGCTGAGCATCCTCCATATCCAATTGTGTAATTACTGTAGTGATTAATATGTTGCAGCTGGCAACAATTCTTTAAATCCTAACTGACGCAGCGTGCAGCTTCTCGTTTCTTACACAACCATGTCAGAAGATATATCCCATGGTTGTGGAAAAGATGCTGCTGTGTTTTAGAGGGGTCAAATTATTTGCCTGTATGAAGCAAAGAAAACAACTAAGGAAATTGTTGAAATTCTTAGAATTGGTAAAGAACTGTTCAATGTATTATTTAATTCTGGAGGGATAGTGCTTAATAATTAGCTGTGCCCATGGAATGTGAACAGGAAAAAAAAAAGAATGATCTTGATCAGAGATCACGTTCAGAGATAAAGTTACATCATGAAAACTGACTGTAAAAATGACAGTTATGTTTGATAGTGAAAGTAAGAGCATTTCCAAATATAGCTTACATCAAGAATTGGCAGGATTGGGACTAAACATCTGTATGGTCATTAAATTTAAAAAAAAGTTATTGAGGCTAATAAAAATAAAAAAAACATTTAAATTTGATAGGGAGCATAAAGATTAGACTTTGGTGCAATGTAGAAAGGTCTGAGGAGTCTAGATTTACCCTGTTCCAGAGCGATGGAGACATTAGTGTCTTGGCTATACATTCTTTGTAACAGTCATGATGCTTTGCAAAGTTTACCAGCAACGTCCACACTGTTTTACCAGCCAATGTTTAACTCTTATGTTATACGATGTTAAAAACAACAAAAAACTTGATAAAAAAAAATACACAATGCTTCATACATTAACGTATTAAACATTGAAGTTGTTGGGTAAATTCCTGTGGTAAATGGAATGCCACATGCCAGACTCGGCTGTTACATGGAAATAATGGGGGTGGGGTCCTTGGGGGCTGGTTAGCGGCACTCTGCTTGCACATTGTGCCGCATTACACCCCCAGTGTGCACTATTTTTGTATAACAATAACCGCCATGAATTCTGAAGCCTCACAATACTTACCATCAGTACAGTACGTGTGGAAACACTCAGTCCTAGCAAAACATGATGAAAAAATAAAATCACCTGCTAGCATAATTAAAAATAAAGCTAGTCTGATGCTAATATTTTTTACATGCCTCATCGCCTCCTATGCTGAACATTCAACAGCACCTTTTTGTCTGAATTATTGTACTAAAATAACAAACTATTTGTGTTATATTACCTACCACACATACAGTAGGTTACCCTACAACAAAATTTAAGCTGGAGAGCTTTCTCTACTCAGTGGGCTAGCCAATAAATGTATGATTTGTCTACCCCTGACATACTAACCCATTTAATCCCACTGTGCACAATAGTGAACAGTATGGGAAGTTTAGTTAGACAATAATCTCTCATCTAACAAAACAGTATGATTAGTTGCAAAGATACACATCATTGCACTGGAAATGAATTACATGCATCTCTCTCAGAGGAACGGTCCTGATCACATGCTGATTTACAATCTGTATCCATTAAAAAGTGATTATCTTCAAGCAGTCCATCTTCACGTCTATCTACACTTAGGTTTAGCGCAGCAGACTACGTCTATTGTGTAATGGTACATTAGCACAGGCTTGGCTGAGACAGACACACACTGCTTGCACTATAGGAACCGACCCTGTTGTAACCCTGCCTGTGGCAGAACTCTCGTCCACCGCTGACTGTGTTCCACACAGCTATAATTTTCCACACATTAGTATTGGGTGAATGTATTTTCGCAAGTCTTCAGGAATTTCTAAATTTGCAATTTCTATCTTGGGGTTAGATATTTCCAACTTGTGTTTTAGTTTTAAATGAAGTTCTCTTTAGTACATTTTCCCTCCCACATACTTTCACAGCTAGACCTTCTAAGATAGTGCTCAGGCGTTAAACTTAAATATGTAGATTTGTAGATAATCTTTTATATATAAGTTTTGTTGGGGTTATTTGCAAAATTTAGTTATCACAGTCACACAAAGAGTTTTCATTTGGTGACCATCCATCCATCCATCCATCCATCCATCCATCCATCTTCTTCCTCTTATCTGGAATTCAGTCATCAATCCAGGCAAAAATCCTTTTCCTTAGCCACTTCTTCCAGCCCTTCCACAAGAACACCCAGGCCAGACAAGGGATATTATCTCTGTCTAGACCATGGCTTGACCCAGAGTCATCAACATGTTGGACATGCCCATAAACTCCTATCCCCCCCCCAGTGAGGCATCCAGAAGGTATCGTATCCAGATGCCTGAACCACCTCAGCTGGCTCGTTTCGATGCAGAGGAGCAGCAACTTTATTTTGAACTCCTTTTGAAAGTCCGAGCTCTTTACTATCTCGAAGGCTAAAGGCCGATTTATGCTTCTGCATCTAGTCTATAAAGCACCTATACCATAGGCTATGCAAGTGGCCTATGACTATGTGAGCATTGATACAGTACTTGTGCACTCATACTTGTATGTCTGGACCACTCTACAATTACGACTAGTTACCGTTGGGGTTTCTATGCTACTTTTATGCTGAGTCTCTTCGCCACTCTCTGATGAGTTTTTAGTGTACTACAAACAATGGTGAATAAAACAGAGTATAAATTAAATAAAACAATAACTGCAATGCAGTTCGAATAGAATATATTTTCAAACTTCTTCAGTAAGTCCCCTAGATTTGTTCATTCTACTTTCAACTCAATAAAAAAATGGAGGCATACTGTAGAAGAAGAAAAGTGGGAATGCAATGCTAACATGGACTAATATACTGTTGTTGCAATATGCATTGCCGCTACATAGTTACATTGCTAGGGCTGTGCCTGGAAATTGGTCTCTGCCAACACCCATAGGCCTGCCAGGTCTGTCTGGCATTTACCCCTGCCATCTGATCCAACTCACAACCAGGTGGTAATCAGTTGCCTGCTCAGCTCCTTTCTTTATCTGTCCAGAACCTGATGATACAAATACAAAGTTAATTATAAAACTTTAGTCTAGGTTGCTCTGATACCAAGTATACATATAAACATTTATGTTAAAACTAAATGTTTGTTGTAGGTAAAGGGTGATTGGCACCAACACTAATTTCAGTTAGGGCAGGCAGTTCCTCCCCCTTCAGGTTTCATTGTCATTTCCCACGATTGTTCGATTGTTCAAGTTCGATAATAAAACTATGCAGTTATTCAGTCTCCTCAAGGTTCACCTTCAAACAGCCCACCCAAGACCTCCAAAAAGACCAAATACTCTAAACAGATGTTTGATGCATAAGCTCTACCATGACCTAAAGCTGACAGAAGGAGACTTCTTCTCAATGGGGTAAAATTCCAACATCCCAGCATTGAGCTAGAGGACTACTAGGATGGCCACACCTGCTCAAACAGATTAGTAATTGGTATTAAATTAATGTTATTAAATAGTTCAGGTGATTGTACATAACTGTTTTGAAAACTGAAACCAGACAAGAAGATTATGTAGTTATGGCTTTTTCAAAAGGTGGCTTAAGTACTATTGAATTCTTAATTTTGACTGGATGGAAGGTAGTAATTAATTTATAATCTATAAATTCAAATTCATGTATCTCAAATTCAAATTCAAATTTTATTGGTCACATACACAATCATACACAGTATAATATGCAGTGAAATGCTTTATACGACCGCCGGTGACCTTAAAAAAAGAAAATAAAAGCTTGTACGTAAAATAAATAATCAATAAAAAGGAAATACTAAAGAAATAATTTTAACTAGTAAAATTAACTGTGCAATAAGGGCATAATAAAATATTGCAAAAATATAGAATATAGGGTAGAGTATATATGTATATAGAATTAAAGTGTCAGTGGTTGTGCAGATATGCATGAAAGGTGACATGTGCAATTGTCCAGATGTATGAGTATTTAGTGCAAGTGTGTATGAATGTGTCCATGATTGTCCAGTCAGTGTTGTGAGCTTAAAAGGTGTTATTAGTCCTGTGTGGAGGTGTGATTGTGATTGAGAGACCTTATCGCCTGCGGGAAGAAGCTCCTCCTCAGTCTCTCTGTGTTGGCCTTTAGGGAGCGGAATCTCTTCCCAGACCGCAACAAAGAGAACAGTCCATTACTGGGGTGACTGAGGTCCTTCATGATCTTCCTGGCCTTAGTCCAGCACCGCTTGCTGTAGATGGAGTGCAGGTCAGGGAGCTCAGTGCGGATGATGCGCTCGGCTGATCGCACCACCCTCTGTAGAACTCGTCTGTCCTGCATTGTGCTGTTCCCGAACCAGGTCGGGATAACAAATAATCCATAACAGTAATCCTGACACTACAATTTAAACCACAGCCCCTAGAATGAGTAAATCACTGTGATAGCTCAGTGGATCAACGCTCTGGTTTACTGACCAGATGTTTGCTGGTTCAAACCCCAGTTCCACCAGGTTGCCCTTGTGTGCCCTTAAGCAAGGCTCTTAACCCTACCTGCTCCAGCAGTACTACATCATGACTTCCCCTGCTCCTTGACCGTAGCTCTTCAAGCTGACGTATGCACAAAAAAAAAAAAAAAAAGGAATTTTACTGTGCAGTAATGAATATGTGACAAATGAAGACTTTGCGGTTCGATTGCAGCCTCCGGTCTGAGTTTGCATGTTCTTCTCATGCTTGGTGGCCTTTCTCCATGTGATTCCTCTCAAGTTCAAAGACATGCACATTGGGTTAATTAGCGTTTCCAAATTGCCCTTACTGTGTAGTGTGTATGTGTGTGTGAATTGGCACCTGCGAATTTGCTTTTTTGGTTTGTGGATGTTGTTTACCCTTAACTGTAACTATAAATGAATAAATATACCAAATATACAAAAGACTTTGTGAGGTGCTTCTTTTTGAAAAAAATAAAATAAATAAAAACGTAAATAACTGTACAATGGTAACGCACCATGATTTCAACTCATCGTTGATTATTTTCCTTTAATAGGTAAATCTGCATCTCTGAGTCTTATATGTTTTGCATGTAATCCCATGATCAGCTGAATCAGGGGTCTTAAAACAGACCAAACATGTATGACAGATGTACTCTTGAAACAGCAGTAGGAACAAATCCGCGAATATTTGTAGGAAAAGCATGCGGGAGCGTACAGCAGTGAAGGAAATATGATACATACGACTGTAGCAATGCATATTTGGTAAAAGAAATGTGCCAAATGCTAGAGATCCAGTGGCTCACTATGAACAGTACATCAGTGTGATTTAGTCAAGACAGCTGCATGTGTCAGCACTGTGCTTTTGTATCCGCAGATCTACTATCTCTTTCCCAAACACACACACACACACACACACACAGAATACTGTGACAGGCTACTGCTGACAGACGTGCAAGTGAATTCTGGCTGACTTTTCATACAGTATCACAACACCCTACACATGTGCATACTGTACGTATAATATGAGGACACAACTGTAATCCCCCGTACATATGGGACCGAAATTATATTCTAAGGTTGTAATCATATTTGTCTCTTTCTGATGTCCCGGATGATCAGCTAGTTGTAGAAAATTATTTGCGTATACTCGAATGAATGATAGGAAAGATTAATATTTCTGCCGATTGATGTGTAATGTCTGTCTAGGGAAAATGTTGAATACAGCATTTTGTTATAAGTTGAGTCATTTAATTGAGTCCATGCAGATTTGATCAGTGCTGAAATCAATGATTAAGCTTTTTGGCTTGTCCTGTGCAGCTTCTTTCATTAAGGAATAAAAAAAATCTCATTTGTCTCTATCAAAACTGGAGATCTCTAAGGTACAGGGAATGTAGGAACTCTCTCACCAACCACACTAGCAGGGAACAGTGGCAGAATGAACTAACCCATCTGCATCCTCTTCTCTTTCTATTGTCCTAATTAATTAATTAATTAATTATCATCTTTAATTATGATAATGAAACCTTACAAACAGTGTAACAAAAACTTAAATCTCTCTCTCTCTCTCTCTCTCTCTGTGTGTATGAGTGTGTGTATTTTCTGGCATCCTATTGATCACTGCTCTATTTCCACTGCCTCACATGCTCCAGGCACAAGAGTGCAATGCTGGATGCCAGGATCAGATTTGGTCTGAGATCACAAAGTCTGGTAGCAAAGTTTTGAGAGCATACAGAAGCACTTTCTTTTAATTCAGCTATTTATTTATTTTTTTCAGTTAGGCTGGAAAAGAAAAAACTCACACAGATATCACATGGGGATAATCAGCTGATTCACAAGTGGCTTCTAGACACATTTTTTTTTGTAATTTTTCACATGTAGGGTTCTCATGTGGTTTTCAAGTTGATCAAGTTATGTACACAGTATCATGGTTGTCATAGCTCAGACATTGGCAGTTTACCATTGTAAAGTGTTGCAGAGTGCCCAGGTCATACCCAAAGACTATATTGGGATGCTACTGTAGGCACGTATTAACACTTGGCAAAATGTTTTCTATGAAAAATTTTATAATACTGTATGGCTATGTCTATCTCTACATTCTCAGTAGGATCCGAATTGGAAACATACACCAAATAAACGTGTCTGTCATCCTGCAAGCAATAAAAAGTCATAGAAGTAGACTTGGTTACATCTTACAAAGTACACTAAATCCAATAAAATCAGTTAATGATTTTTTTCCTAAAAACTTCTAACACACTATCTACTATAATCAACTTACTCTCTATCTCATCCAGAACAACCTACAAGATTCAAACCAGACTACTTCAAAGTGTCACACTCCATAGAAACCGCCCTTGTGGCCATCACTGAAAGGTTTCCTTCTTCATACTCCTCAGTCTTTCGTCAGTCTATCTTCATGAGTCTTGGAATTCACAACATGGCATGGCAATGTTTGCACCCTACCTGGAGAGACGATCACATCAGGTGACATTGAGGAAATCCACACCTGCTCCATGCAGACTCTTCACTAGTGTCCCACAAGGCTAAGTAATTGGTCCTCTTTAGTTCCCCTCTCTAAACTTGCTCTCTGGATGAGGTCATAGCCTCGCATGAGTTTTCATGCCATTGCTATGATGATGACACTCAACTCATCCGCTTCTGCAGACACTCATGTTTCAGCTTGGATCTCAGCATGTCTGCCAGGCATCTCATCACGGATGGCAGCTCATCAGCTGAAACTTGATCTCAGCAAAAACTGAGCTGCTATACATCCTTGCAGATGCATGTCCACATTAGGCCCTCTGATCTCTCTGGAAAACTCTGCACGCAACCTTTGGGTAACCACAAACAATTGACTACCATTTTTCCTCTAACGCTAATAAATTTGCAGGATCTGGCTAATTTCCCCTTTATAGCATTAGAAGGATTTCTATTCAGATTTATAAAACCCACTCAGGTGCTTTTTCAATTCCTTGTCATTTTGAGAGCTGGCAGGTCTGCTTCTGAGCACCATTCAAGCATCTGCATCTGATCCAGATTGCAGCTGCATGACTTAACCTCTCTGAATTTTCACATACTACCCCACTGCTGTGCTCCTTCCACTGGCTTCCTGTAGCTATTATATTTAAAACGCTGGTGCTTGCCTACAAAGTAAAAAATGGACTAGCACTCACTTACCTTAAATCACTTATTACACCCCACACTGTGCCATGCTTCCTCTGATTCTCTAGCACTGCTTGGGTTGGAAGCACCAGCTTTCAGGGAACAATTATGGAATCTCAGGGAACAATAAGTTCTTAAATTACTTTTAGGTAAATTATTATTTCCAAAAACAACAGCAACATGTTCTATTGTTTTTTTTAATTTTTTTTATTCCATACCCACCCAAACAACCAGTTTTGGATTGATAGTACTCTTATTCTGTGACCAAGTGAACCAGTATGATGATGTATTCATTGATAAAGACTTTAAAGCCTTTCTACTGTATAAATTGTTCTGAATGGATGTCTGCCAAATCACATAAATGTAAAAGCAGCTAGTAAAGCACTAAAATAATTAAGTGTTACAGTACTTTATATCTTAATGTAATGAATATCATAACCATTGGTTGTTGTTGTCCATAGGTCTAAACTCTGGCTAAACATATGAGAGGTAACAAAGTGATTGCACAAATGTTGCTTTTGTCTGTTTTTGAATATGAGCAATGTTTGTCCCCAACAAAACAGTTTTATGGAGGATTTCTTAGGTTAAGTAATAAACTTTTTTTAGTTACATTTTCTTTACTGATACAACCAGAGTAAGCCTGTACATCACTCCTGACTTAGAATAATGGATTATATCATTTTTAGCCAGCTGACACGGCAGAGGATAATTCAGCTGGCCATTTCAAGTCTGATGTCGAAAATGCCAAAGGAATACCAACCTCAACCTTCAGCCACTGTATATATACTGTATGGTATACTGTATAAATATATGTATTTTATTGATACGGGGAGCCTTGTGATTGGCACCCTGTACAGGGTTCACTAAGTCTCCTGGGATCCTCTCGACCCTGTATACAGGATAAAGCAGTATAGGTGTTGAGTGAGTGCGTGAGTGAGTAAGTGAGTGAATAACTGGGTAGTTGCATTAATACATGTTTGAAATATGTGACTACGATATTTCAAAACTATAGCCAAGCATTCTAACAGCACATATCTTATGACTAGAAATGGTCCTCTGTCTGTCTTAACAAAGCTCTTCTTGTGGATTTTTATTGTTTTAGTCCTGGAGTCAGGAGAATGTAATTCTGGTTATGTCTGGTATGTGGCATCCATAAATCACATGTGCAGTTAGTTGGAGTGTTGCACCCAACACAACTGGAATATGAAATCACAGGGAAAGTTGAAGTTTAAAATAACACATAAATGAGATCTTCTTATTAATCCAATTTAGTAAGCAATTTATCCTGCTTTGGATCATGGTTGATTCAGAGGCTGTGCCAGGAACACTCGGCACAAGGAGGTAATACACTGTAAATATGAGTTTAGATGAGGTTTATGCATGTGCTAATCGATGTGGATAACTTTAACAAGTTTAAATTGCTTAAAAACAAAAACCTTTCCCTGAAAAATAATATTTTACAAACCTTACTTTGAAATACAACCCAGATTTTTATGCACATACTAAACCTAATACATTGGTTGACCATTACATTAACACTACATAATATTAACACATTAACATTGACGAACAGTCATATACCAGTAAACTGATGATGGGATCATGATCACTGGCACCCAAGGTTAGCATGGGCACGTCCAGTCTGATCCCACATAAAAGTCAATACAGCAAAAAATAAAAAATAAATAAAAATCAGTCTGCTGGCCATGATAGAAAGGCATCAGAAAACCTCGTGCACCACAAGGCTGCGAACCTATCCTCTAAACTCCAGATCTCAATCCAATCAAGCACCTATGGGATGCACTTGCCAAACAAATCTGAGCTGAAGAGGACTCAACATATAGCACCCACAGGATCTGCCACCAACATCCTCATGTCAGACACCACAGCACACCAACAGAGGCCCTGTGGAGCCACGCCACGAGGGGCCAGAGCCACCTTGATGGAACAAGGGGACCTGGTTTTGAATGTTGCTATTTTCCTGCTATAGCTGACTGGTGTAAATGCAAAATAAAAGAGTAATCTCTTTAAATGCTTTTGGTACCAGAATGCATGAATATAATGTATGGTGTATATTCTGTATCTAATATAAAATCAATGTATGCAATAAATAAGACCAATTTATATAATAAATGAATCAATAAATGAATTAAAAACAAATAACCAATGAAAATAGCAACTGGTGCAATAAAAATTATTATATAAAAATTACAGAAATAATTCTAAACATGCCAGTTTTGGAAAATGTAATAAATTAGTTACTTCATTTGGTTTCCAGATTTAATCATCTTATTTGGTTGAAATAGATGCTGATGTAAATCACTGTGCTAATGATTTGCATTCAGATTACAATAAAATCACATTGTAGGTGCAAATTAATTGTTTAGACTGTGTTATTTTGCTCATTTAAAATAGTTTTTTTTTCATGCTTGGTAATTATACATTAGCTTGAGAACATGGAATATCTTTTTTAAATTATCTAATCTTTCAAGAATTAATATTGCTACACAAATGTAAAAAAAAAAAAAAAGTGCTTCACACTTACTATTACAGTAAATTTTACACCTAGTTGAATACTAAAGAAGACATTTCTCTGTTACCATGGACACCAGATTAATACGTTATACATTTTATATCCCTGTTAACGTTTTGCACAGTCACATGGGTTCTATCTAATCACATGGTTGCATACAGACATGTGTGTGTGCTTCAGGCTGAGACACTATGAACCTGTAATAGGCTGAAAACTCAATTTAATATCTTACTTTACATCTCTGTTTGATGTGGAACCACTCCGTGCAAGTTATTGTGCGTAAAGTGTTGAATAAGAGAATAACCTCAGCTGAATAAACAGTAATGAATGCTAAAAAGCTTTTGTTCAGGTGAACGTTGCCTGCCGGGACTCTCTCATGAGACGGCACACAATCAGCCTTTATTCTGCCGCAGCTTCATGCATTATCTGTAATACCCTTCCGTGTAGTTGTAATCATCTGCATTGTTTGAATTATGGGCATCCAGGTTTCATTTATACAACTGTCTGAGTTTATTGCATGCCTTTGTGAACCATTTTACTGCTACGCTTTACACGCCACATTTTTTGGTATATAAAAACGAGTAAACTCATGTTATAACCAACCAACTCTGTCTATAAAACTTAAATAAAACCCATAGAGCAAATGCTGATAGCATACAATTAGACATGAGCGACGTCTGGCCTCCTGCAAAAGTCCCTTACTGATGTCACATGGTCTGTATAATAATTCATCAGTCATTAGTAGGAGGAAAAAACATTCCAATTTATTGAAAAGATAGGAATACTTACTCCATTTCTTTTTCTTTTTTTTTTGGCATCTTGTCCAATAAGTGCAATTCCAACTGTGCAACAACTTGACTTCATTCTGAAATGTGTTTCTTTTATTAGAGGATTTAGTGTGTCATTCTTTTGCTTAGAGGATGGAATGTCTGGAGGCATGTTGTAACTTTTTGATTTTAACTCAAAGAGGCCGCTGGACCCTCAGTGGGCTTGAACTGGGTGATGTCCAAATCTTGAGCTTTCTCCTGCCACAGATGACTTTGTTTTGGTTACTCTATTTATCGCTTGCCAATGGTAGTCCATTTCAGATCACTAAGAGAGAAAATGTTTCTGCATGTGTCTTTTATAATGTAAATGAACGTGTCATCGTGTGACAAGTGAAGTCCATGAAAGATTATTTAGCCCAAGTAGTGGCGCCTGTTGTTTGTATTTCAGGCTTGTCTTAAAGTGTCAATAAACTGACAAGCACTTAGCGTTTATATTCCACTTAATGATTCTATCTTTTTTTTTTTTTCTATTGGAATATCTTGTGTTTCATTTAAAAATTAAGATTTCAAAACCTAGGCCACATGGTGAGTCTTTACTGATCAGTAATGTTTATATTATATTATATTATATTATATTATATTATATTATATTATATTGGTACATTCATCCTTTTTTCTTTTCTTTTTTAAAAGCATACTCAGGACACATGGAAGCCGGTAATTTGTCACCGCTAATGCAAATCTAAAAACAAGCAGCTGTTTAAATTTTTCAAAATGCATCATTTATGAGTTGCCATAGCAGATGGTACTAAAGCAGCTACTGCTAATGATGTTGGAGAGCACATTTTCTCCGAGATAGTTGCAGAAAAATTGACTGTCAAAGAGAATCTCTGAGGGTAAATCTGACCTCATGCAAAATTCTAAAAAGAAAATGTTAAAAATCACAATGTTGAGTAAAAGCGATGTTACAGAACAATTATGTGCCAGTTTTAATGATTGATATTAGTTAGAAAAACTGAATATTTTTACTGAGATTAAATATATTAAGATTAATATTTTAACGACTGAAATAACAACACTGAAGTGGTATAAATGTTGTATGTGTTGGAGTCATTTTAAGACAAAACTTGATCTGATTTATATATCCAACTTTTATCTTTATCTGATCAACTTTTTCGATTTTTTATCTGTGATTCGCAGTCCAATTACCAAACAGGGAGTGTATTTGGCTCACGATAAAATAAATACAACTTGGTGTAAATACTGTATGGCGCAAAATGCTCAACCTTACAAAACTGTATTTCTTTGTATTGATAAGTTAGGTAGAGAGTTCTGCCGTATAGAATGACCGGAATACATACAAGGGCTTTAACCTGAAATAATAATATCACTGTTTGCTGATCAGCTTATTTTTATCTTTAACCTTCTAACTGTTTCCACAAGTTTTCCACAAACTTTTTAATCATCAGTGACGGGTACTTCAGCTTGTCGTTCATAATTTGAGATCATTTCATCTTCAATGAATTCAAATAAAATGACTTTTTCAAAAAGTACCTTACAATTACCTTCCTACATGTCTGGAAATGTTATGGTATAGGGATGAACACATTATACTATCATTAAAAAAAAAATAACTTAGCACAACACAGTGAAAACAGACTTTATACAATAATAGTAATAAAATGCATGTTTATGTACATTGTAGTTCATTCTAAACAAACGTGCAATAAGTCTAGTGATTGATGATGGCATTTGTGTGAGTGCCCACTCCGTCTGGTTATACTGGAGTGTGCAGACTGCTTTAGGCTCAATAATCTGAAACAGATGGCGGGTTGTTTGAAGTGCCGTTATTCAGCACTTGGTGTGTTCCTTCTCAGTACCTGAACCACACAGGATCCATATATCACACAGGGACAAACCTAGCAGGCAACAGGGACAGAGGGACCAAACAGTGCAACAATACCAAGAACGACATATTACGTAACTAATATGGAAAATCCAGTATTGTTAAAGGTAAACTGAAAAATGTGAGAGAACAATCATATGTTTTAGGGGGTAGAGTGCATATACAAGACAATATGATGCACTACAATATATACAATACAAAATATCAGAATAGAAATGAACTTATCAGTATGCACAGATCAGGCGTAACATTTAAACCCCCTGCCTATTGTTGTCTAGGTCTCTCTTGTGCTGCCAAAATTGCCTTGAGCTATCAAGGCATGGAATCCACAAGACCTCAAAATGTATGCGGTGGTATCTGGCACCAATATGTGAGCATCAGATCCTTCCAGTCCATTAAGTTGCAAGGTGTAGGCTCCATGGATCTGATTTGTTTTTCCAGGACATCCCGCTCATGCTCGATTAGATAAAGATCTCTGGAATCCGGAAACCAAATCAACACCTTTGCCAGGTTCTTCAAATCATTCCTGAACAACTTTTGCAGTGTTGCAGAGCACATCATCTGAACATATTTATTCCATTTCTCCAAGGTTTAGTTCAGATGCTCACATGCCCATTATATACCACAGGAGCTCTTGAATAGGATTGACCATACTGACCAGACAGGCAAGTTTCACTACCCACTGACAACAATGAGTCTTGGGTGCCAATGATCCTGCCAGCATTATAACTGTTGTCTGTCCTTGGACCACTTTGGAGGCCATTTTGGAGGTGCTGTGATCCAGTCGTCTGCCCTTTGCAGCTAGAAGGAAATAATTAAGTTGCAAGAAAATAAAATGTTATTCACATCCACTGTCCATACGTAGTTTTAATGTTATGGCTGAGCGGTGTAGAATAGAATAGAAATGAACTTCAGTGAGACTGAGACTGGCGGCAGGGATTGCTTCCAAATCTCATTCACAGACTCACGTGGGAGAAACATGGTACAAAGAGTGATGATGATTAAATTCACTAATTGCTTTCAGCACCAATGAACATGGTAGATCAACTAATGTTTTTACATTTGTTTTTAATTAGCATTCATCCTTCAGCATATCTGTTTGAACAAAAGGCCTTTAAACCCAACACTGAATAAAACATAATCCCTAGACTCAGCACACAACCTTGTGCAGTGTGTTATTCATGGCTTATCCCCACCTAACTATATGGGCTTAAATGAGAAACTAAGCTGTGACAGCAGAAGGCAGAGGATCCAGAAGAGATTTGGACCCCACTGATGCACCAGATGCAGGGTAATGAAGAATAAAGACATTATCCTTCAGCCGAGAGCACCCAACCTCTCCATCCTTTAACTAACGCCAAAAAAGTTGGCAATGCTGATGGCTGCAGGCAAAGCCCTTAGCGCTGTCCTCCGCCTTTGTTTTTCACTGCGTGGATCCAACACCAATATGACAGAGTCATTTCATACTCTAGAAAGCATGAAGGATACAGCTGCTGAAGGGCCAGGCCTCCCCCCCCACTCAATAGCCTCAACAAAACACCTCAGGGATGAATGCTGATCTCATAAAACATAAAACATTAGTTGATCTGCCTTTCATGGTTACTGGTGCTGAAAACAATCAGTGGATATGATCATCGCTCTTCGTCCTATGTTCCTCCCTTGTCAGCATGTGAATAAGGTTTGGAAATTAAATGCCGATTCGAAGTTCCATTGAATAAGCTGAGAGAAAGATATATTTGAAAGGAAATGGCCATTTCATTTGATCTGTGGGGTTTGTTCAGTAGAGTGTTACATGTTCCCTGTTGTTAAAGAACGAGGAGTTAGAAAGAGAGAGAGAGACAAATACGGCAGCCAAAGGCTGTCTGCAGTGGTGCCATTACTTTAAGCCAAATCATTCAGGGTTAATTTGTTACCATTGACTGTTTAAAGCAGATGGACCTTTCTGTGGACACAGGAACATTTTTCATGAACCATTTTAATAGAAACCGCTGGGAATACTCAAATAAATGTTTGATTTTGGCTTACTGTGATGTTGCCATAAGGTCACCGTTCCGACTGTGTTTTGATGTCCTGAAGCCAAATTCTTTCACCACTTTAAGTGAGCTAAGGCATTACACCTTTTCTAAAACATGTGTTAAACGTTATGAACCTCTAGCTGCTCATCACACTTTAACATACTCAAATCCAGATCGCAAATAATGCATTTGCCATAACATAAGCAGACGCCTTGCAGGTGATGTCAAAAGAAAATAAAAGCCACATAAATAACACCATATGCAAACATTATGAGTAGGACAACTTAAATTACAAGGGGTGATCAAGTTAAACCAGGACTTTCGAATACTACATTTACTTCTCTATATAATCCCGTTATACTAATGCACCTATTCATTATACTGTACTTAGTATACTGGAGTCATGACTGGACTGACTGCTTACCATTTGAAACATCCTAGATACTCCTTTAATAGTCTGGCCTGTAAAGGGAATGGGGCAATAACTACCAGCCGAGTTCCTGTAATGTGCAAGTGGTTTTCATGATGACAAGTTATCCATCAAGGATGATGCACTTTACTGGTGGTGAGATTGTCATTCATGGACATGCAGTCTTTTATAAAATGTTTGCACAATTCGAATGCTTTACTGCGGCTAAGAGTCTTGTCACTGTACCTGGTTAAAGTCAATAATCATTGTGTTTGTAAGTCCTGGTTTGACTTGAACGTCCCTTGTGTAATATGCATACCAAATTACTGTGTTTTGTTTAGTCCAGAAAGTAAAGTAAGTTATTATTTTTTTCGGTTTGCCTCTAACCTACAGAATGGTGCATAGATTCAAGAAACTATTCTCAAGCTGTGAGAGATTTGTGGTGGAGACACCTGCACATGCTTGTAGTGGTTAAACATTGCTATAAACACGGTTTCAAGTTTCCAAATTCCTAAATGTCATGACTAAATCCATACATAATACTACAGTATAAAGGTTAAGGTTGGGGCAGGGCTTGCATTTATTATGGTGCCAATTGCGTGAACTTTTTGTGACTTTATATTTAATCAGAAGATGTTTGATCAGGAAATCAGAAGTTTGGAGATTCATAATGTTCTGTCTAAATTAGCACAGTATAAGGTGCATACAGTAAACCCATCCTGCACCCTAGCTGTGTCTTTAACGCTATGTGATGTAGAGTGTACTGTAGCTAAAGGAATGTTGAAGAAAGGCTTTGACACTGACTAATTAGCTTGTCTATGCTTCTCTCCACCACTATACTGTAGCTGCTGAACTCACTGTTTACTCACTCTAAAAATAAGAGACTGCCCGTAAACATGCCAACCTCCTGCATGTCAGTTGAAATGGAGACACAGTGAGAGAGGCAGAGCTTGTACGTATGTTATACAGTATACAGGTTCCTGAGTGCCGATGCTGTCTTCTCACCCAGAGGAGAGTGTGAGGAAGCTGGAATTTTCACAAGGGTGGATTGCAGATGATTTATCTCTTTCTGGTACACCTTAATTTCACTTTTAAACACTGTAAAGTTCAACTCATTTACAGACTAATTTACTGTATGGCTAGAGTTATTGTTACCAGAGGTGGAAAGTAACGAATTACATTTACTCGCGTTACTGTAATTGAGTAGTTTTTTTTGTGTATTTCTACTTTTTTAAGTAGTTTTAAAAATCTGTAATTTTACTTTTACTTAAGTACGTTTTGTTTGAAGTATTGTAATTCGCTACATTTTAAATCATATTCGTTACTGAGTAAAAAATAAATGAATGAAAATTATAAAATAATAAAAATATTATGCTGTGTATAAATGCTCCGTTGCGCCGCGAGTGTGTATCATGTCCTGGTCGCGCGCCGCTCCAGACTCCACTCCAGGTTTTCTGACATCGGCAGCTACCTGACCTTCCACACGGTCGCTTCCGCCCTGAGTGACGTCATCGACTAGCGCGACCATGTATAAACCGGAGAGAGACGCGGGAAAGAGGAAAGAGGTTGTGATTTTGGCGTTTTGATATTTGGTTGTGTATTCCGGTTTGACTTTTTGCCTCCAATTGACTTTGATTATTGCTTTGTCCCTTTGGTTTGGTTGGTCTTTGTATATATTTGTAGATAATTACATTGTTTTTGGTTTAGGGAGTCCGGGAAGGTACATGGATTTTTGTTTGTGTTTTTTTTTTTTTTTTGGCAGGTAATCTAGCTACTAAATATAAATACCATTTTGTTTATTATTTTGGCCTGGGTCCATCCTGAATCTGATCCTCCTCCTTGTGTGTGTGTATGTGTATGTGTATATATATATATATATATATGATTGGATCTAGTTCTTTCTGCCATATACTGTACCACCATTTCCATACAGTTTAAAATAGAACCCTGAACCAGTCTTTTGCTGTTTGGCCCTAGACTGGGACGTAACACCATATTTAAGTGACCACTTTGATTTTTAAGCACAAGAAAAACAACAGCTTTATTATGTAAAGGTGTTCCTTCAGTTAAAAACAACTAGTTTAAGATTTATATCTGCTCATCTTTTTTTGAACTACGCTAGAATGCCTCATCCCACCCCGCTGTTAAAAAAATAAAAATAAAAAAGTAACTCGGTAACTTTTACTCTGAGTAAATTTTTTAATGAGCTACTTTTTACTTTTATTTGAGTAGATTTTTATAATAGTAACTTTACTTGTACTTAAGTAAAATTTCACTGAAGTAACAGTACTTGTACTGGAGTACAAAATTTTATTACTTTTTCCACCTGATTGTTACTAATACAGCAAACTGGTGGGGTTTAGATAATCTTATAATAAAGCTTTTATGAATAGGATAAATATTAAATGTATTTTAAATGCTGTAGTTTGGTTACATTTTTACAAAACAACAACAAAACAAAAAAATCTACACAACTATAAAAAAAATATTATATAATAAAATATAATAAGAAAAACTATAATTACCTTGCACCTCCAGGGTCTGGGTTCGATTCCCCGGCCAGGCTCGATTCCCGTCTCTGTGTGCATGGAGTTTGCACGTTCTCCCCGTGCTTGGTGGGTTTCCTCCGGGTACTCCGGTTTCCTCCCACAGTCCAAAGATATGCAGGTTAGGCTAATCGGCGTTCCTAAATTGACCGTAGTGTGTGAATGAGTGTGTGAATGTGCGTACATGTGTGTGCCCTGCGATGGATTGGCACCCTGTCCAGGGTGTACCCCGCCTTGTGCCCTAAGCCTCCTGGGATAGGCTCCAGGTCCCCCGCGACCCTGTGTATAAGGATAAAGCGGTATAGAAGATGAATGAATGAAACTATAATTAACCATCAAAAACAATGATTATTTAAATAATAAAAAATAACTACATGGAAAATGGTATTTACTGTACAGTACATGTTTTTTTCACCTTTCAAAGGAGGTGAGCTCATAACATTTTACACGCTAATACATGGTAAATGTGAAATATTAACTATATTGAAATGTTAAAGCAAGATACATAACGAGCAAGCAAACAAAAATCCATCGATCCATCCATCCATCCAGATTCAGTTTTTGATTCGGTGATACTGTAAACAAACAAACAAACAAACAAACAAAATCTGAGAAATTTGTTGGTATTTTATTTGTGGAATTTTCTTGTCTTTAGGATTAAATTAGCACATATTTAATTTCTCATTATAGTATTTATTCATTGTCTATACCGCTTTATCTTGTATACAGGTTCCCTGTGGGCAGACTTAGGGCATGAGACCAGGTACACTCTGGACAGGATGCCAATCCATCGCTGGCCACATATATTCACACACTGTGAGCAATTTGGGAATGCCAGGTAGGCTAATCTGCATGTCTTTTGACTGTGGGAGGAAACCGGAGTACCCAAAGGAAAACCACCAAGCACAGGGAGAACATGCAAACTCCATGTACACAGACTTGAGATGTGTGATGGGAATCGAACCCTCGATCATGGAGGTGCAAAGCGACAGTGCTACCATTAAACCATTTTTTCCTCATCTAATTTAAACCTTGATATATAAAACGTGTAATAAATTTTGTAATATTAAAAAATATGATGTATATACTGTGTCTGTTAATAAATCTCCTTAATAAGGAATCTATTCATGTTTTTAAAGCATTCATAAATGTGAAGTACTGTAGTACATAGTCTCAAAAATACGAGGGAATTCAAGTCAACAATTTCTTTAAAACTGAAAAAAAAAAAAAAAACAATTGCCATTTACAGAAGACTTCAAGCACTTCATGTTTGCTGACTCTTAGCCACAGCAAAAGATTGTAATGCTGCAAGCATTTTAAGTCCAGGAATGACGATCCTCTTCCTTAATAAATAATTGTACATGTAATCATTCACAAAACACCACTTGCACATTACAGGATCTCAGTTGGGAGGTTTTGCCAAATCCTTAATACAATCCTGAATTTACTCCAATCCTTTTGGCTTTGGCAAACTGAAACATTTTCTACCTTGATGGTGAAACACTGGGGTAAGTGCATTAGTGTAGCATGGAATTATGTAGAGAAATATTTTCCCCCTTTCATAACTGTTCATGTTCTGTTATTCTGCACAATTACAGAATAAAAAGTTATTATTTAAGTTGGACTACAACGTTTCTTTTATTTTAAATGCTAGTAATCCCAGCCAATATTTTAATTAAAGCAGTGACAATAAAAAGGGAACAAAAACAAGGGAATAAAGCAACAACAACCCTGCATTAGAAATGTTTGGCTTAACTGCATCATGTTTCCTGTTATAGAAATTCTCTGCCTTGTTGACTTACAGTGGACCATGAACTGGGTTAACAACCCTGACTGTAGATGTGACAAAATGCTACTTTACAGGCGCTCAGACACATGCATAATGTTTAACACATAAAAGCCGAACGAGTGCTTCTAAGAGTCAGGCTGGCTGGAGTTTCAGCCACAGCGGTGTGAAAGGGGGAAAGAGGCACGTACATCCGCAGGAGCTAGGGATAGTCTTACAGACCACACGGACGGCGGGCACCTCTTTAATGCAACATGGGTGTACCTTATACACTCACGCATTTGGCAAAACTGGGTCATGGGCAAGAGATACAGCCAGTCTCACACCTCTGACATTCATGTGACTTTTTGCTGGGAAGATAAGTTTGTCAGGTTGATTAATGAATTTAATGATTGTGCATGTACTGTAAAACAACATCTTTTTTTTTAGGTATTATTTTCATCTCCTTTGGGGACGTCTATGGCTTCAACTGTAGGACTTGGATCAAATTCTACCTGGCAAGCATTGCACTTAGTTTGTCTACAGAGGTTAAAGGGATAACTCAGGTTTGTTTTTTTGTCATGTCTGTAGTAAATCAAAATTGAGGTGCATTATCATACTGTAGGTCGGTATAAATTATTCTTTTCTACACGCCAGCTGAGAAGTCACCCGGAACACAAGTACAATGTATGTAATTGGGGCCAAATTCCACAAAGCTCGTTCTTCATTATTACATTACATTATTATATGGTACTTTTTGCTAAGTTTTCTTGAATTGCACATTTAAGAAGAGTCTCCGGTGTCATTTCTAACAGTCTTCTGACAATGAAACATATTCAAGATGGACGACTTTTTCTTTTTCGGTAACGGTTCACATTTTTTTCATCCTATTAATGACAGTAATAGTATCTGAAATGAAAAATTGCTGCCTTCTGTATGAAATACAGATAAGCAAGTTAAGCAATATGCAACGAGCTCAAAACAGGAACATCTTTCACTAAAGCCAGCGAGCACTCCAGTTGTCTGAAAGCGTGCAGCGAACAGAGGAGAAACTTAGTCCAGTGCAAACACATGCTGGTTAGATAAACACTCAGAGCTGCTGTCCTTCTTTAAGAAGAGAAGCTCAAGCTAAACACACCGGGTTATCTGATCCTTTCAGAGACACACTCCTCTCTGCAGAGACCATGGAGGACCCGGACACATCATCTCCACCCTGGCTCAACAGCTGGTGTCTCATTTCCTCTAGACACATCCAGACATGCTTGCGTTTTATCTTTGACCAACCCTCATTGCTGCCATGCATGTACAAACATGTGGTCTTGCCCTGATGTGGAAGTGTCACCAAAAACGTAACATCCTGCAAGGAAATAAAATACCTGGTGGTCTTGCATCTAATACACTTCAGTCGCAGTAGGGAACCTTCGAATACAGAGTTTAATGTTAATTAAGTCTCTCGGTCCATGTGCAAATCTAGTTTTTTTCTTTCTTCTGTCCGTTCTTATCCTCAACCTCATCGATCTGCACTGTTTTCATTTTCTCTACAGAGTGCAAAACCAAACTCAAACATTTAAACATGAACATGCAGCTTTGTAGTGATTTCTTTTGGAAGGTTCAACTGTGTAATAACACACTTTCGGGCCCAGGATAATACTTTTTGTCAGGAACAGTGCCGTTGTAGAGAACAGGGCTGTTTTGTCAATAGACCTGTAACTGACTTTGTTTTGAAATACGCTTACATTTACTGTATAGCGAGCATTCCTGATACCCGGTCCAACAGATCTCACTACTAGTGTCCTGGTTGGTAAAGCTGTAATAAATATACATTTTTGTGGCTGTACATTGTGTATGTGCGTGTTCATTCTTTGGTTATTCGGTAATGAGTAATGGGTGTGTGTATAGAATAACACAGAGACCAGTAGTCTGGCTGCGAGCTGGTAATGAATATGTTTTTGATGCTGACACATCCAGTAGATCATCCTGCCAAGACTCATCTTCATGGGGGTACATACACACGGTGAGGGGTTCAATATGTCAGCGGTGCCAGACTATATTACCTTGGCGTATGACTGAAATGCCAAATAAGATCTTGTGGTTATGACAAAGCAAAAGAAATAAAGCGCACCGAATTGGTTATTTATTAAACCCAAGGAATACCTAGTACTCTTCCAAGCTAAACTACATTTGAAATGTAAATGATGACTTCAATCACATAAATTTAAGCTCAGAGCTCACAATCTGTGCAAACAAGTAAAGACCTGGAGAAATCTCCATGTTTTTGCATCATCTAGTGCACCGTTAACTATGATATAATCATATTGGCATATATAATCATATTGGCATATATATATATATATATATATATATATATATATATATATATATATATATAATTTTTACACCCACACTATCTGTATCCTTATTAAGCACTCCTAGTGAAAAGATAGATAGCTTACAAACTAGCTTGCCAAGTTCTATTTTTCTTTCTGACTTAATCCTCAACCACCTGACCTTGCACTTGGCTACAGAAGGAAACCTGCAATTTATCACTGAACTTAGTTCTGCAGAATGAAATAATTTAACCTTGCAGGTGTAGCTTGCAATTAACACATATAACTGAAATTAAAACAAACTAAGAATTTTGGTTTAAGGCATATAGATACAAGAACATCAAGAAAACTGATCAGAAAAGTAGGATAATAAGATCGGAAACAAGTAAACATAAAAAAAAACTCAAATAATAACAAATAAGAAAATAGGTTATAAATAAGCTGGTATACAGTAAATATACAGAATTTAATTTCAGATAACAGGAAACAGGTGATGTTAGAAGTTGAGTCTGTGGTTTGGACTGGATTCTGGAGTCGTACTGGCAACTGGATGATCAGTGAATTCAGATGTAACAGGATGTTTGATTTATACAACTGATAATTCCTACTTAAAATTACTTAGATAATGCTCTAGAAGTTATGTTCAGGTACACATCTCTTAAAACTTTACTCAAATCAGCATGTGTGTGCATTGGATTTGTGTTTTTTTCTATTAAGTTGAAGCTTTCAGAAAAAAAATATATATTTGCCTTGGTACATTTGGAATATTACCTTAATTGTTGTCTTAATTGACATAATTTATCAAGCTTATTCATAAATTATTCTAAAGAGAAGAAAAGAAGTTTGATATTTATGGAAATTAAGGCCAGGTATTGAGGAATGTTTCCAGTATACAGTGGATTGTGCCTACCACTGCTGAAAGAACCTTCAGTAAATTGGGCACATGAACATCAGACCATCAGGAAGAAGGTGTCCTACCCTGATGAATAGCATGTTTTTTTTAAATCAGGTTTAGGCCAGGTGTATGTGGATCACTCACCTGGAAAGAGATGGCTTCTAGAAAGAAGAAAAGCATGCAGAGGCATGTGATGGTCTGAGCAATGTTCTGCTGGGAAATCTTGGGTCCTGGCATTCATGTGTATGTTATGTTAACATGTATCACCTACCTAAACATTGTTGCAGACTATGTAATTCCCTTCATAGAAACAGTATTCCTTTGTCACATTTACATCTTTCAGCAGGATAATGTACCTTGCCCCGCTGTAAAAATTGGCCTCCAAATCCCCCAGATCTCAACCTGATCGAGCATCTGTCAGAAGTGCAGTACAAACAAGTCCGCTTTATGCAGGTTCTACTTTGCAACGTACACGACTCAAAGCATCTGTGAGATGTTAATGTCAATGGAATGTAATGAGGAAAGATACTGTACCACAGCACACCTTCAAATACTGTACAGTTTATTTAAATTCTCCATAGAGAAAATGTGTTAGTAAGTAAATTTATTCAGTGTAACATATCTGTTGCAAATAGATGATAGTTGATAATTTATTTCTGACTGATTATGTACAGTACACTACTGGGTAGCATAGTTGTCAGGTAACAGAGTTAACTGTATTTTGACCCATAATTTCAGTAGCAGGACGTGTCTGGCTGACCGATTCTCGTTTTTCACGAATGGTTTAAAATCATTTTTTAACTAATAATGAAATTAAAATCATAATGTATAAACTATTCGGTGCAAGTAATATAGTTGAGGATCAGTTAATGTGACAATGAGCTATTATAGATAAAATATTTAGGAAAAATGAGAGATCACTTCCAGAGATAAAATGAGATCATCTGATGCTGGTGACATCATACTGGGACTATAAAAATATATTTTACTTCTTGATTGGCAAAAGATTTGTAAACATTACTACATGTAGATATTTTAATTGTTTAAATGAGAAAATTATTTTTAGTATTCAGGTTTTTGTTTTTTTTTATAAATAAAAAAATAAGATTAGTTGTTTTTTTAAAAATATGGTTTTGATTCATTATTTTGAAACCAAGAAACCCTCAACTGCAAAAGCAGACATGAAAAAAAGGTAAATTTGGCAAAATTTTCAATCGAAATGATGAAGATAGTGTTTTTTTGATATTATAACTTAATAAATGCTTTCCATTAATAAGTTAAATATGATTGGTTCAGGGAAAATATTTAGAATAACTGTACTCATTATCAACTAGTATGGAATTTACCCAACTTTATAGAATAAGTCTTAAATATTGTATATAGAAAGTTACTACAGTATTGTTACACAAAACTTCTATTACAGCAGTTTTGCATAACAGTAACTTTAATAGTAATTAACTTAATTTTACATACTATGAAATACTATACATAGAAATTTTGTAAAAGAGGCAAAAATGGCTAATGACATGATCATTATAGTAGTATTAGTATAACAGCTGATAAACATTTCCAAAATGTTCTTCTTTAAGCACGGAAAGTAGTGTTTTAATTAGAACATACACAATTAACAAGCTTGCCATTAAGTGGTTTAACACAGCTTTGGCCACAGAGTAATTAATAATCCTGAGCTGACTGGTTTCAGTTAGCGTAACTCTAGCAGCGCTGTATGGCTCGTGTGACAGAGCTATTCCCATCACACAGTTTCTGAGGCCACACTGGTTGTGTGTGAACATGAGCAGGCATATCAGACATGATATAAACAGGTTCACAATTTGATGGACTTGCTGCTTCTCAGTCAGACTGCACTTTAAGATTATGACAGTGTTTACTGTATGAAAGCTCAACTTTTCATCCCTTTCTTAATTTCTGTTCATTTAGCTCTTTAATAAACTATCTGAGTCTGTACAGAATGTTTATGTCGTGCAGAATGTCCTCTAAGGTATTATGTTCATGGAATGTTTTTCCATTATGGCTGCCATGGGTCTCGACCCTCTGTGGCTTTGATATTGATGTTTTGTAATGGAAATGAAAATAACCTGAAAATCAAAAATACACAATGATTCATTTGCTGAACAATTTAATAATATTTAAGCTAAAAAAAAAATCTAATTAAGAATAAGTCTAGTAATTTGTTAGAACTTTACAATAATATACTTGGTAAACCAGAACATATGGTATTTATGAAACATTGCTTAATTGCTTAAACAGGGACCATATACTGTACCAAAGTTATTAAAATTAAAGCACAACAACGCATGTGATATAGAAAAATAATAAATGCAAAGTGGAGTTACTGTAACTTCACTGAAGTATTTTTTTATTTACAGTACATACCTTGAAGTATCCTGTTTCACCTATAATATATAAATTTGCCAATTACATTTTCCTATAATAAATTATATACTGTAATAATCATCCACCCATCCATCCATCCATCCATCCATCCAGCTAGGGCCTCTGCCGGCCAAGGGTGATTACTGTTGTATTTATTTCTATTTTACAACCATGGTAGAACCTCCAGTCAACATTCACATGTGCATTCACACACTACAGGCAATTTGAAAATGGAGTACCTGGAGGAAACCCATCAAGCACGCGGAAAACATGTAGACTCCACGGACACAAACCCTGAGGTGGGAATTGTAACCTTGTTCGCTCTTTTTACCACTTACATTATAACAACAATACACAGCAGTTCCCACTTTAGCCTTTGCTATTACAGCAAGTTGGTGAAATCTCAAAAAATGCTTAATAATCAATCCCTTTGTTACAATAAGGATGTGAGCATTAATGTAAATGGCATAATGTAAATGTATATGGCATTATTTTTGTGCCAGAAACCTGATGTATGTACAGTATATTGATAGAAAAATCTGGTGCATGCTCAAAATCTCTATAAAAAAAAAACTCTTTCAGGCTAAATATCACAACAATACCACAATTCCAGCCAATTAGAGACTACCAACAAGCCTTAGGCACCCATACTATTTCTATTCATATTCTATTTTATCCCCACAAAAACTGTGATTAGGTGTGTATGGAACGATATCGCGGACAATATTCAAATGCATTTGCAATTGCGTTTCCCATGTGTGGACGCACAAACTGAGCCATAATTCAAATGCAATTGCAAACTCTGCATTACCGTTTGCTGATTCGCCTTTGCGAGCGCACACTGACTGCCAAATTTCAAATGAAAAAACAAAGTCCATTTGCATTTGTATTTCCCAGGTCTTACACGTCATGAACCTGTCATATTTAAATAGCAAAATCAATCACCACGTTTGCTTTTTCACTTTCTCTGCGCCGCGCGTCAAGCCGGCCAAAATTCAAACGCAATCGCTAATCCATTTGCAATTGCATTTCCAACACGTTACACAGAAACCTGTCAATCAGCGTCAGGGGCGGGTCTATACTGTGGGGCGGGATTGTATAGGGAGTGACGTCACTCGCACTCGCCGACCAAGAGGGGGATATTTGAGCACTGGAGGTGAACCGAGATTATCTCATTTGTTTATCAAGAAATAAACACACAAAAATGACAAATCGCATATTTTCTTGCTCCGGAGTGGACAGAGAAGTTTTTACAAATAAAAATATTTTTAGATCTTCTCCTGTTACAGCCTGCTGGAGCTAAATCTTTCAGAAACGCTGCGTACCGGTGTTATGCGCTAAAAAGCCTCCCTGCCACGGATTGCCCCCCCAACATAACCTCTATCAAATATTATATTACAACATAAATTAATAGGTTTATGATTTACAAATTGCACCAAACGAATTTGATTATAAAATAATCTATATAAAAAAAACCACTTGTAGTATAGGGGGAAAATATATTAATTATATATTATTTTCATATACAACCCCTGGCAAAAATTCTGGAATCACCCCTCTCAGAAGATGTTCATTCAAATGTTTAATTGTGTAGAAAAAAAACAAGCACATACATGCCACAAAACTATTTTCACTCAACAATCCAAACTTCTGGCTGTATAAAACACTTTTTAAAAAAACCAAGAAAGATAACTATAGTCAATGACAACTGTTTTAACAACTCAAACAGAGGGAAAAAATATGGAATCACCAAATAAAAACACTACTTGTACTTTGTTGCAGCACCTCTGGCTTTTATAACAGCTTGAATTCTCTGAGGCCTGGATTTAACTAATGTCAAACTGTATACTTCATCAGTCTGTCTCCAGCTTTGTCTTATTGCAGTTGCCAGATCAGCTTTGCAGGTTGGAGCCTTGTCGTGGACCATTTTCTTTCATTTCCACCACAGATTTTCAATTGGATTAAGGTCCGGACTATTTGCAGGCCATGCCATTGACATTATATGTATTTCCTGTAGGAACGTTTTCACAGATTTTGCCCTATGGCACGATGCATTATCATCCTGAAAAACGATGCTACCATCACCAAACATCCTTTCAATTGATGGAATAAGAAAAGTGTCCAAAATCTCAACATAAACTTGTGCATTTATAGAAGATGTAATGACTGTCATGTCTCACATACCTTTATCTGACATACAACCCCATATCAATAATGATTGTGGAAATTTCCATGTTTTCTTTAGGCAGTTGTCTTTATAAATTTCATTGGAACGGCACCAAACAAAAGTTCCAGCATCATCACCCTGCGCAATGCAGATTCGTGATTCATCACTGACTCTAACTCTCATCCAGTCATCCGCAGTCCAAGATTGTCTTTCTTTAGCCCACTGAAACCTTGTTTTTTTCTGTTTAGATGTTAATTATGGTTTTCTTTTGGCTTTTCTGTATGTAAATCCCATTTTCTTTTAGGCGATTTCTTACTGTCCGGTCACAGACATTGACTCCACTTTCTGCCCATTTGTTTTGTTGTGCATTTTCTGTTTTCAAGTCATATTGCTTTAAGTTTTCTGTCTTGGCGCTTTGATGTCTTTCTTGGTCTACCAGTATGCTTCCCTTTTACAACCTTTCCATTTGATTTGTACTTGGTCCAGATTTTAGACACAGCTGACTGGGAACAACCAACATCTTTTGCAACATTCCATGAAGATTTACCTTCTTCAAGAAGTTTGATAATTCTCTCCTTTGTTTCAACTGACATCTCTCGTGTTGGAGCTGAGTTATGTCAATCATCTTGGTTCAACACATCCCTAATGTGTGCAAGCACTCTTTTTTTAACTGTAGACTAATTAGCAGTTGTAGAAATGCAAAGTGCATGGTGATTCCATATTTTTTTCCTCAGATTTGTGTGATTCCATATTTTTTCCCTCTGTTTGAGCTGTTAAAACAGTTGTCATTGACTATAGTTCTTTCTTTGTTTTTTTTTAAGTGTTTTATACAGCCAGAAGTTTGGATTGTTGAGTGAAAATAGTTTTGTGGCATGTATGTGCTTGTTTTTTTTTTTCTACACAATTAAACATTTGAATGAACATCTGAGAGGGTGATACCAGAATTTTTGCCAGGGGTTGTACATGTATATTTTTATATTTCTTATTTATAATAAAAATCGCTTCGTGATAATACTCATATATTATATTTGATAATAATAATATGAATATTTGATTGTGATGTCCTCATATATTTGACAGAGATTTTGTGGGGGTGCAATCAGTGGCAGGGGGGCATTTTAGCGCATAACACCGGTACGCAGCGTTTCTGAAAGATTTAGCTCCAGCAGGCTGTAACAGGAGAAGATCTAAAAATATTTTTATTTGTAAAAACTTCTCTGTCCACTCAGCAAGAAAATATGCGATTTGTCATTTTTGTGTGTTTATTTCTTGATAAACAAATGAGATAATCTCGGTTCACCTCCAGTGCTCAAATATCCCCCTCTTGGTCGGCGAGTGCGAGTGACGTCACTCCCCATACAATCCCGCCCCACAGTATAGACCCGCCCCTGACGCTGATTGACAGGTTTCTGTGTAACGTGTTGGAAATGCAATTGCAAATGGATTAGCGATTGCGTTTGAATTTTGGCCGGCTTGACGCGCGGCGCAGAGAAAGTGAAAAAGCAAACGTGGTGATTGATTTTGCTATTTAAATATGACAGGTTCATGACGTGTAAGACCTGGGAAATACAAATGCAAATAGACTTTGTTTTGTCATTTGAAATTTGGCAGTCAGTGTGCGCTCGCAAAGGCGAATCAGCAAACGGTAATGCAAAGTTTGCAATTGCATTTGAATTATGGCACAGTTTGTGCGTCCACACATGGGAAACGCAATGGCAAATGCAATTTGCAATTGCATTTGAATATTGTCCGCGATATCGTTCCATATAGGTGGGTCATATGGTTGGAAACCCAATAACTTTTCCTAAAAATCCAGCTTTTTTCAAGCATTTTTGCCCCAGTCCTTTCATATGGGAAGTTAGAGTGGCGATAAAGTGTATAAGTGAAAAGGTTATTTCTGTTTTTATCCTGCCTTGTATGAAGAGAAGATGGTTAAACTGTATGGGAGCTACAGTATGAAGCATTGTCAAAGAAAACTGATTTTTCTATAGAAAGTTCATAAACCTTACAGCTGAAAAGTGCTGTCGGAGGTGTGATGTATAGAAAATGAATCAACACATAATGATTAGAATTGAGAATCTATTGTTGGTTCATCTATTGTATAATCTATTTTTTTATTGTATAATCAATTTTTTATATATATTGTTTAATTATTTCTTTTTTCTTTAGATGCCCTTGGAGGTTTTTTTTCTTGTTTCCTGGAGGTGAAGAGTAGTTTCAATGGTGATATGAAGTCACGGAAGCCCCAGCAGTGTAAAACTAGAGAGGCCCGTGGGGAGTGTTTTCTGGACTTCATCTGCACTGCCTCATATTGGGTTTCAGTGGCTGTGCTTAGGATCTCTCCTCAGGAAACCGTCTACGACGCAAAAAAGGTGCAGTTGCTCCCAAAGGACGAAAGTTCCAAGGAGCTTTTTGTTGTGTTTCTGTGTCCTGTTGGGCTGCAGATGTTGGTGGCAGCATTTTGACAAGCACTGATGAAATTGCATATAAGCACAGGATATGGGGAGAATGGTCAATGTCACAGGAACACACTCGACTGTGAATGTTCCAACGCGCTCAACCGAGGACGAGACGGAGGAGGTCATTGTGCTACTTTTCCTCTGATTCACTGAACTGCATCAATACCAATTGTCCAATCCAGGTGCATGTGGACAAAATATCTGTGCATTCTCTGTCCTGCCTATTTTAATACTTCTCTTGTAAAAAATCAATCCGTTTAATCTTTCCAAATTTATGTAGGTATTGCAATAATCATTTGAATAAAATAAGAATGTCCATGAATTTAATTTCCTTTGATTTCATTTGACTTTTTTCTTCTTCCAGACCATTTTTATAGATCCTTAGCATGTCAGGTAGCATACATTTTATTTTAATTTTAGTATATAAATCCAGATCTAGATTTTACTTATAGTATGTACTATAGTTTGATACTGTATGGTACACTGTAGTGCATAACATAATATTTTAGTATTACTGTGGTAATATATTATATGTATATATTATCATATTATTTAGATATTATCATGGTGGGCACTATGTCACTTCAGCAGGTACCGTACTAGTACTGTGGTATTTACCACCATATCTTGGTGTATTCCATGGTATTGTATTGGTTAAGACATACAGTACTGTACCATATTATAATACATACAGTACAGTACCATAATATGAATAGCATATTTTAACAGTATACTGGTATGTGTTTCATAGTATCATACTGTGAGACATGGTAGACCCATATAAAGCACGTACCATGACACAACCATTTACCATAGTATAGTACATGTACTACTGTACATCAGAAAATTAGTATTATGGTACTATCAAAAATACTGTAGTACTATTAATCATGGCACAGGTACTGTACCATTGGACTACTATGGTACATATACCATGGTAAAATGTCCAACATCAGATTGTGGCCATTTCTATCATTTCAAATGAATCTTCCCATGTGTTAAGATAAAAGCTTCCATGATTAAAAGGGTTAATAGTATATTAAAACCATAATATGCTAACAGTATCTTGTGCTTACAAATGGCACTCTTGTGCATTTTTTCATCATTAGATGAAACTTTGATAGTTTTCATCACCTAGTGTAACTGTCCCTTGAGACTCCCCTTTCTATTTGTCTGAAATAGAAAATTAGCAACGGCAAATATATGTGGGAAGTGATAATGCATATACTATAATACAATGGGGGGAGAAAATAATGTTACAACTAAAATTTCTTCAAGAACAAAACAGCAATTTCACCCTTGAATAATCTGGTAAAAAAAAAAATCTAGCTGCATGCATATGTTCATTATTGTGTCGGTTCCTCTTGTGCTCCTCACTGGGGCAGCTCTGACACCTCGGGGCATGACTCCACAAGGCCTCTTAGGGTGTGCTGTGGTGTCTGCCACTGGCTTTGTTGGCAGCAGATTCTTCGGGTGCTGTTGGATGTGGGGTGACGATTCTGTGGATTAGAGAATCGATAACTGACCTGAAACAATGGATAAAACCAATCTGTGGCTTGAATATATCAGTATCCTGTAAACATATAAAGTTATAAATACATTAAGAATTTATTCTTCTATACTGCTTATCCTGTGCACGGTTGCGGGGGGTCTGAAGTCTATTCCAGGAGACTTTGGGTACAAGGCGGGGTACACCCTGGATGGGGTGCCGATTATTTGCAGTGCACACACAAAATTAGCCTATGCTGCATGTTTTTGGACTGTGGGAATTTAACCCCGACCATGAGGATACCAGGCGATGGTGGTAACCACTAAGCCAAATAATTAAAAGAATAAATAAATAAATAATCAAATAAATACATTTTGATTTAATGCGAAAAAAGGAGATTGCAGACGAAGCGCTTGTATGTTACAAAGCAGATATAATCCTGTGATACATTATATAATATAAAATGTTATTTTTATATTTTTAATACAGCCTTTTAATCAGTTTATAATAATTTTATTAATATCAATATTGTAAATATGATCCAGGAATTGTTCATACAGTTGTGTCCTAATGATTGATTAAGATCCTTAATTTAATTTAAATGCTCCTGAGGTCTGATCTGAGGTAGACTCCTGCTTTAACTAATATTATGAGTTAACTCCTGCAAATTCTTTCCAATATACAATATTGCACACATGCTGGTTTGATCATATATTAAAAAAATGTGTTGTTATAAGCATCCCTCCCCGGTGCATGGTTAAACTCATACCTTGGTTGTTGTTGGTGATTCTTCCCCCCGGGTTTCTTTTCTAAGCACTAATGACCCGAAAACTCTTACAATAATGTTATGCCCTTCACCCCCCCCCCCCCCCCTCCCTCTCTGTCTCACTTTCTCTCCCACACACTCCAGCCTGATGGTTTTACCACTTGTGCCATTGCTGTTTCTCCAGGCTAACACAGAGAACACTGTTTCTCTGTCTGCATAAATCATCGCCACAGCAAATGGCTTACAGCGAGTCACCTAAACACTTGTAGAAGTCGCTAGCTTTTCCTTTCCACTCTGTTTTTTTTTGGGGAGCAGGTGAGGCGTTTTGCTGCAGGCCTGTCTCAGAGATTGAAGACGAAGGCAGGAGAGAAGGGGGTGGGTTGTATTTCAGCCGTTGCTGTGAATTGCATATCGTAAATGAGGTGTGTTCACAGATCGTTTGTTAAGGATGATTTATGAAAGCTCCTGATGTGGAGGAAATCAGATTGAAAAGTGGATGAGTGTGTTAAATGTGTGCACTAGAGTGCAGTGTAACCTGTCGTGTTATACAATATTTGTAAATGGGTTATGAGTAATGAGTGATGTTAAGGTTGGTAATGAGAACACATGAATCATAGAGAGAGAGAGAGAGAGAAGTTAGCTTCTCTTGTTAACTGGTGCCACCTGTGAAGGATATAACCGTGTGTGTGTGTGTGTGTGTGTGTGTGTGTGTGTGTGTGTGTGTGTGTGTGTGTGTGTGTGTGTGTGTATTTTTATTTTAGAGTGTTGGTGATAAGCCTCCCTTTCATCTCCTTCCCCATGTAGACAATTAAAATCTAATAACTTTGTTGTGCATCATTTAGGATTCCAGGTCAATATGAATACACACATCAGCCATAACATTACAAACTTTAACATTAGAACCTTGGGTTCCCTTTGTGCCACCGGCGTGGTGCAGTGGATCATTTGGTTGCTGTGGGATGTGGGCTGGGACATCCATGGACTGGGCTCGTTTTTATAGAATCATATGAATGAATTACATTCGGCTCTTTGCCTTCAGGACATTGTGTATGGCAGATCGTAGTGAACGTCTGGTGCCTTTTCATTATAGCCAGCTTTCCCTTTCTTTTTTTAGCAATTGTTTATTCATTTATATTTCCATGGGATTGAACTGGCCCTAGACTGGCCTTTGTTTGCCGTGGGCATGGGTGAGCCTTGGGTGTCCATAATCCTGTCATTGGTTTTACAGTTGGAGATTCATCTTGTGCTGTTCACTTAGTGATTATGTTATGACTGTATATTGTTGTATATTTAATATTAATATTGTTGCATATATTTATCTGTTTTCTAACCATAAGAACTAAGTAGTGATAAAAGGAGAATTCATTTACAGGGGTCTGGGCATGACTTTGTGCATGAGGCAGGGTACACCATGGATAGATTGCCAATCCATTGCAGGACAGGCATACACACACGCACGCACACACGCGCGCACACGCATGCACACACAGCAATTTGCAAACTCCAATTAACTTAATCTACATGTCTTTGGACTGTGGGAGGAAACCAGAGGAAACCCACCAAGCATGAGGAGAACATCCAAATTCCACAAAACCCGAGACCCTGGAGTTTCTGTGGTGCTTATATTTTGTAGTAATATTTTTGAAATTATGCATATGTTGTTTGCCTGGAAATGATCAGAGAACACAAATTGTAATTGTGAAAAGGTTGAATTTCATGTGTTTGTAAAACTGCAAAACATTCATTCATTCATCTTCTATACCGCTTTATCCTGTATTTAGGGTCGCGGGGACCTGGAGCCTATCCCAGGAGACTCAGGGCAAAAGGCAGGGTACACCCTGGACAGTGTGCCAATCCATCGCAGAGCACACACACACTCATTCACACACTATGGTCAATTTGGGAACGCCAATTAGCCTAATCTGTATGTCTTTGGACTGTGGGAGGAAACCGGAGTACCCGGAGGAAACCCACCAAGCACGGGGAGAACATGCAAACTCCATGCACACAGAGACGGGAATCGAGCCTGGCCGGGAATCGAACCCGGACCCTGGAGGTGCAAGGCGACAGTGCTAACCACTACACCACCGCGCCGCCACTGCAAAACATCTTAATTAAATGTGCTTAAAATGGATAGGCCAGAAATCTAATTTGACCTACAGGGTCTGAACATTCTCATGTCTTTATTATCATATCTTATAGCTCATTGACTCACCGATGTACAAATTACTACTGTATGCCACACATGATAATTTGCATCTTATCCACATTGAATTTTGCTTTGCAACAGTAACCTAATGTACATATATACAGACACTGGCCTGATCCATCATGTGTTTATGCACCACATCATGTCCACCTGCTGATTGAAGAACATAATAAGTGTATTGAAAATCCTGAATCAAGACGCTTGCTTGACATCCAGCATTGTTATGGATGTCTGGTTTGTGTTTGTTCACAGTGCACGCTGGCACGGAAGGATTGAATTTCTGTTGTTTCACCTGTGAGCGTGAGAATGCATGTTCTCACAGAATAGAGCCGAGGTTGCATCTAGACGCTACTTTAACCTTTTACTACGACCAATTGAACCAAGGCCAGTTCTCTTCATTCGTCTTCATCTCTTTCTCAATCGTCCATATGGTTTTACAATCAATCCTGAAATACACACACACACACACACACACACACCTGATCACTTTCACGTGGAGGCAAAACTCTTTCTAGTCGTCAAGCCAAGTTGGAATTATTGTCATTCCTCTTCACAATCAGATGGAATATTGGGAATTAAATACAGTTCACTATATTCACACTACTCACATTTAATGTCAAACCTTAACAGACAAGAGGATTAGCACCTCAGTGACAAACAGCACAAAGACAAAACACAATAAATACTGACAGCTGTTCAAGGCTCAGCTATAAAATTCTTCACTTACTAAAATCTGCATAAATAACTGAAAAAACATTAATAATTATTTATTTTACCTATTCATTTTATATTAATGATTCATTTAAGACTGCTGTTTATGCAACATCATGCCACGGCATTAGACATTTCCAATGAAAGTGTTACCCCACCCACGTCCGCATGCCTACAGATGCTGCCACTTCGCTGATAGCACAGCCAATCCTGCTCTCTCTCTCTCAGGCTTTCAATAGCTGTTACATTGTTAGGGTTTTTTTTTTCTTTTCTTTTCTGAGCTCTGGACGAGGACTTGACCATATGGACAATCCCATACTGTATGTCAACACATTACCACTAATGTAATGGACTGAACAGATGAGAAATGTGTTTGAAATTTAAAGCAAGAAGAATAAACACACACTTATTGTCCAAGTTATGTATGTTGCCAGTTGGTTAATTGTACAAATGAGGGAATATGAAATTTCTAGTAATTTTTATGTATGCCTGTCATGACAGCTCACTTTCATAATTATTGTTCAAGTGACTTCTGTTTGAATCTAATGTGGACGAATCTGACCTCTGAAAGGACACAGATGAGCATGTCGATGCTGTATGTCTTCTCGCACCATGCTTGCATCTTCTGGGTTAAAACTTGTCAAGAGTTTGTGTGATCCCTCATTGATTTTAAACTATAGATGAAATAGAAAAGCTGTATTTAAAGTATTAAGTCTAGTACTTTACCAAATCACTGATTTCACTTTCCCTTCACTGATTACTTTCTCAGTGACCACGTATTGGATAAACAGTATATATGATCTAGGAACACTTGATCACACACGAAACTGCACTTGATCAAATCTGAAAAAACATCAATTTTGTGCATTCAGAAAGCCCTAAAAAAATCAGATTTGTGTCACAAAAGGGTATTTGAGCCATTTCAGGCAGCTAATGTGGACTAGCTAAAGTCTGAATGTCCCCAGTTCTTGAGCTAACCTGGGGTCCAATAAACTTCAGCTGAATAATTTACATATATGCATGTAATTAGAACAACTGCAGCAGAGGATCTGGTACAGAAGCTCAAGAGTCTGCTCATTTTTTCAAAACTAAAGCCACTGAATGACATTTTTTATATAATAATCTGCTTTTCTGTAATACCTGATCATGCCCATCTAATTAAAACTCTCATACAATAGACCATATTATACAACTATTGTACAGTAGCATATTATGCATTATCTAGACTCTGTTAGACATCCAGAGCAGTAGTATGAATAGTTAAAGTGGCTTTGGTAAATACTTTACCGATAGAACTTCACATTCTAAACTGAGAGGCAAAGTATTTGGCCTAAGCAGAGTGAATGCAAATGAAAGGCTGATCCGGTAGATTGTTGTAAATTAATTTACAAAGCAGATCAGTAGACTAAAGAATTTAATTTCTATATAATTAATCCTCTCTGGTCTGATTTTCAGTTTGATGACATGAAGTCCATCAATAATGTACAATGGACAACATTATACATTTATTCACCAAAGTTCAACTTCTAAACACATTTATTATCCATAGATTAGTTAAAAATTGTGACATGACGCAATACCCCCCCCCCCCCCCCCCCCCGTACATACCTGACTTTGTTCAAAGCCATTTCCAAATGTTTGGGTCTTTATAGGAGTTCCTGGGAGGCCAAAAACTCCCATGCTTGTGTGCCCTAGAGTTAGCAGTTAGCAGTTGATTTTCAAAGATCAGGCATGTCACTTGCTGAATGTTCATGAGAATGACTGCAGTAGGCTTCGAGCCATTCGCGGACGTATGGCTTCTTTAAAATGTTTGCACCATTTACATGTTTTACTGCAGCTCAGAGTCTCATCACTGTACTGTGCTATACTGTAAATGTCTTCTGTAAATGTCAGTGTTATACCTTCTTTCACAAGAAATATCTTCACGTCCCGGTTTAACCTGAAAACCCTTGGTAAATAATGTACAAAAAATTGGCATTTGTAGGTAAAACTAATTAAATAGAGATAAGCACATTACAAACGTATTACAAATATGTTTTAATAAATTAGAAAGAATATGATGCATAACACGGAATCATTTTGATGTCAAATTGATGTCTCTTAATGGTTTCTACATTTATTTGTATACATACTAAATTGTATGTTACTGGATCTTTACAAGTTTCTTTCTTTCTTTCTTTCTTTCTTTCTTTATTTCACAGGACAACTCCTAAATGGGCCGGATTGACGCGTTGTGGTCTTGTGATACATAAATGCGTCCGGATGAAAGACTCCTTTCCATTCTGCTTGCAGAACAAATTGTATGTTCCACACCATCTGACATCACCTACTCATACACACAAGTATGATAAAAATGACTCAACCGCCCTCCAATCCACCCCCAACCCACAGCTCGAAACCACGCACATCCGTCCTACTTCAGAACTGCTGTCAAAATGCTGCATTTCCATTATGTTCCCATTTTCATCTCGTGTCCTTCCTCCCTTCCTATGACACTTCTTCCTGTTCTAGTTCTGCTGAAAGAGCTCCTCATGAGACTGAATGCCCTTACTAACATTGCAGACTGGCAGATTTTCCAGTAAATTTGCAGCGTGTTTTTTTTTTCCCCTCATAGACACTAGGTTATTTGAAATGCAGGAGTTGGAAAATATCCTCGTCATGTAAAATCTACAGTATAATTGTTTAAAGGCAAAATAATCAAGCGCGGTGGCAGGAAGTCATACACTGGACTCTGGATGAGTCAATCTACAGTACTACCACAATGCTATTCAATCTCTTCCTGTTGTGTAGTGTGTGTGTAGGATATCCTGAAAGTCATGGTCATGTCATGCCCATAGTGAATTAATAAGCACAAATGAATTTCAAAACAAATTGTCATGTTTTAAATTCTGAAGGATTTTCATGAAGTAGAGCATCCTAGCATCGTGATAGGCCAACCGTGGGTGTGTATGAATAGCAGTTTTGTTTCATCAGCTGTTCATGGACAGGTTAGGAACCACTCTTCTGGTTACTCTTTAAAAGGAACACGCATGCTAATGTGACAAAGCTCCTTATTATGCAATATGATAAAGGACAGTAGAACCCTGTAGCAGCTCTAATTTCCCATCAGTGATTGCCTGACTTCCTGAAATAATAAACCTAGTGACAGATCCGGATGGGCTCTGGGAGGATGTGTTTATTTCTTTTATACTTTTCTATGCAGTAATGATTCACACATGGAAGTGAAATATTTTTCACACTTAAAATTACTTGATGGTCAGTTTCAAATAAAAAGAAGGAGCAGGTTTGAAAAGTGATGCAGATGATGAAAACATTAATTAAAAAAATACAAACATCACAGTAAATCCTAATTTCAAATTGAAATTCTATTTTATCTTTATGTTTAAAAACAATTAAATTAAATACATTTTCTATTATTGTTATTCTATTTGATTTTATATATATCGGGCATATATATAGGGCAGCTCGTATCATTAAGGACTTGTCGCACCCCAATAACGGACTGTTCAAACTTCTGCATTCAGGCAGAAGGTTCCGGGTCATTATGGCCAAAACGGAGAGACTCAGGAGGAGTTTTTATCCACAGGCGATTAGACTCCTCAACCATGATGGGCCACTCTCCCGTTCATAAGACTGGTATCAGTTCACCCACACACTGCTGTGCTGACATTCCACACTGCACACTGCACTTTAGTCTGGACTGTAAGCATCACTTGCACTAACATCTTTATCCTGCTCAGATACACATTTTATTATTATGTTTACATTTGCACCCCTTTTTTTTTTTTTTTTTTTTAAATTTCTATTTCTATTTATAGATTATTTCTTTTGTTTCTTGTTATTTGCACAAAGTAGGAGCGGTTCAGGATACATTTCACTGCGTGTTGTACTTGTATAACTATGCATGTGACAAATAAAGAATCTTGAATCTTGAATCTTGAATATATATATATATATATATATATACAGTGGTGTGAAAAACTATTTGCCCCCTTCCTGATTTCTTATTCTTTTGCATGTTTGTCACACTTAAATGTTTCTGCTCATCAAAAACCGTTAACTATTAGTCAAAGATAACATAATTAAACAGAAAATGCAGTTTTTAAATGAAGGTTTACGTTATTAAGGGAGCTAAAAATACTCCAAATCTACATGGCCCTGTGTGAAAAAGTGATTGCCCCCTTTGTTAAAAAAATAAATTATCTGTGGTTTATCACACCTGAGTTCAATTTCTGTAGTCACCCCCAGGCCTGATTACTGCCACACCTGTTTCAATCAAGAAATCACTTAAATATGAGCTACCTGACACAGAGAAGTAGACCAAAAACACCTCAAAAGCTAGACATCATGCCAAGATCCAAAGAAATTCAGGAACAAATGAGAACAAAAGTAATTGAGATCTATCAGTCTGGTAAAGGTTATAAAGCCATTTCTAAAGCTTTGGGACTCCAGCGAACCACAGTGAGAGCCATTATCCACAAATGGCAAAAACATGGAACAGTGGTGAACCTTCCCAGGAGTGTCCGGCCGACCAAAATTACCCCAAGAGCGCAGAGACAACTCATCCGAGAGGCCACAAAAGACCCCAGGACAACATCTAAAGAACTGCAGGCCTCACTTGCCTCAATTAAGGTCAGTGTTCACGACTCCACCATAAGAAAGAGACTGGGCAAAAACAGCCTGCATGGCAGATTTCCAAGGCGCAAACCACTTTTAAGCAAAAAGAACATTAAGGCTCGTCTCAATTTTGCTAAAAAACATCTCAATGATTGCCAAGACTTTTGGGAAAATACCTTGTGGACCGACGAGACAAAAGTTGAACTTTTTGGAAGGTGCGTGTCCCGTTACATCTGGCGTAAAAGTAAGACCTGGCTACTTCCGGGTCCTTGTGCCGGTCGCGACGCGAGTGTGTGTGACAAACACAGCATTTCAGAAAAAGAACATCATACCAACAGTAAAATATGGTGGTGGTAGTGTGATGGTCTGGGGTTGTTTTGCTGCTTCAGGACCTGGAAGGCTTGCTGTGATAGATGGAACCATGAATTCTACTGTCTACCAAAAAATCCTGAAGGAGAATGTCCGCCCATCTGTTCGTCAACTCAAGCTGAAGCGATCTTGGGTGCTGCAGCAGGACAATGACCCAAAACACACCAGCAAATCCACCTCTGAATGGCTGAAGAAAAACAAAATGAAGACTTTGGAGTGGCCTAGTCAAAGTCCTGACCTGAATCCTATTGAGATGTTGTGGCATGACCTTAAAAAGGCGGTTCATGCTAGAAAACCCTCAAATAAAGCTGAATTACAACAATTCTGCAAAGATGAGTGAGCCAAAATTCCTCCAGAGCGCTGTAAAAGACTCGTTGCAAGTTATCGCAAACGCTTGATTGCAAGGGTGGCCCAACCAGTTATTAGGTTCATGGGGCAATAACTTTTTCACACAGGGCCATGTAGGTTTGGATTTTTTTTTCTCCCTAAATAATAAAACCCCTCATTTAAAAACTGCATGTTGTGTTTACTTGTGTTATCTTTGACTAATAGTTAAATGTGTTTGATGATCAGAAACATTTTGTGTGACAAACATGCAAAAAAATAAGAAATCAGGAGGGGGGCAAATAGTTTTTCACACCACTGTGTGTATATATATATGTAGTACAGTATATACTATATACAGTATGTATTATATATTTATTTTTTTATTTATATATATATTTTTTTACTAAATGACCAAGAATTCCACACAGTAAATAACAAAAACAGCTTTTTTTGCAGTACACATTTATCTCCTATAATATTTCTACACTTTATTTCTACCCTTTATATACACTCCTGGGTCAAAAAAAAGGTCACATATTCAACGATTTCATTCAATCAACTTTAGCTTTGATTACAACACGCAATGTGGTGGCCAGTTCATGTGTGAAAATGATTTTTTATAATCAGAACCACTCTCTAAAATTTTTATTCCTGGAATATACCAGTTCTACTGTTCATTCAGTACATTCAGGTTGTCATCTGACTTCATTTTATTACCAATAATTTTGCTGAGTCTAGACCTGATGAACTGAAGTGACCCCAGATCATAACACTTCCTCCTGATCAGTGAGTACTATACATGATGGATGTATTGCTTTACATGCTTCCCTTCTTACCCTGACAAACTCATCGCTCTGTCATAGGGTCAATCTGAATTGATCAGACCTCATGACCCTTTTCCATTGCTCCAAAAGTCCAGTCTCCATGCTCCTTAGCAAATTCAAGCCTTTTTTCTGATCTCACTCCTAAGTAGCCACACAGTTGTTTAGTCCCAATCGTGAATTTTTATCACATTTTGTGTGTATGGAAATAGTCTTACTTTGACTATTAAACATACGTACCTATAGCTTTTGCTGTTGATTTTTTCATCATGCAACTTAAGTGCTTAAGTGATCTCCATTCATGATTTTTCTTTTGGTAAATTTTACTACATTGTGAGATAAATTCCAATTTAATTTTATGTGCAATTTACATACTCTGAGCTACCGTAAATAGAGTCACCCAGGTTTACGCACCTCATACACCGTTTTTAACCCTCTAGTGTCCAGGCTCATACATGAACATACATTTCACATTTTCATTAGTAGTCTACAGTATAATAATAAATAAATTGTGAAAGATAAATTGTTTATTAAATGTAAAACTCAATTACCAAAATAATCTCTCACTATTTTCTTTTTTTCTTCTTAATTATGTAGACTGCATGAACATTATGCATGCTTAAAAGCTCGTTGACTAAAAAGCTTGTTTAAAGGTTTAAACTGCAGCTCCAAAAGCAATAGTGAATGTATGAGTACTGAATCACTCAATATTATTTCTAGCTAAAATACACTTTATGAAGCTTTAATAAAGCTGGTTTGGCCCTGATAAATGGATTCATAGCTGTAATCTCATTAAAAACGATTTATGTGCATATAAACAAAAATTACAGATTTATGACAACATTAGAAGGGAAAAGAGAACGATATGTGTTTCTTTATTGAACATAACAACCAACATTTTGCATTCATAAAAATCAGCTTTTCTATGTAAATATAATTATTTCTCCATATTTTCTGGAAAATTTCCAGTCAAAATAGTTTTATTTGTAATTATTTTATTATATAGCTAAAATGAGCTTTTGCTGATGGAAAAGATCTGGTCCAAGTCCAAGCCATCAGTTACAAGCTAGAGATTCTTTTCCCACCTCAGAGCTATGATGTAACTTCCAACTAGATTAAGTATAATGTTTGATTACTTAAGCAAATATAATCCATCTTGTAGCTCAACTAGCAAGGTGTACTCAGCTTTTCTGCTTGCTTTAATTTTAAGCAACCATTTTACTCTTTCGTCCAAAAAATTACAATACAATTTAATTATGTGGCAAAGTATGTACAAGCACCAAAATAATGAAAATAATTGTTCTTTCTCAGTATGTTAATTATATTTATACTACTTACTGTACAGTATACTGTAGAAGTACATATATTGAATAATACATTTTGTTTATGTGATGTTTAAAATTCACCTTCTTTGAAACCTGATTTATATAAAAGATTCATATAAAATAAGATTCCTGTAAAATCATATAAATAGTTTTATTCTTGTTTGAAATGTTATTAAAAATTTATTTAATGTAAATTTGTAGTATTTTCTATCTTAGGTTACCATGTGACTTTTAATCTGGTAAAATAATTTTTACTCTTTATTTGAAAACTTTACCTCATTTATGAAGCTGAACAAATGTATTCTAAATCATTTGTAAGAGCATTTACACAATACTGTAAATATTAGGGTTGTTCCGATTCCGATACTGGTATCGGAAATGCTGCCGATACCACAAAAAAAGCTGGCATCGGAATCGGCGAGTATTTGAGTCCACGTACCGATACGTGATATATATATATATATATATATATATATATATATATATATATATATATATATATATATATATATATATATACACAGTACAGATACACACCCAGGTATCGGATCGGTACTCGGTATCGGCCGATACCCTGATCCCAAGTATCGGAATCGGTATCGGGAAGGAAAAAATGGTATCGGAACATCTCTAATAAATATAATATTCATGAAATTCAATTCACCCAATTGTTTGTATTCTAAAAGAACTTCTGTGTGTAAATTTCCATATTAGAAGTAAACCTGGAATGCTTGGCTTCGCAGTTTTTTATACAGATTACTTTACATTTAAATAGGTTTTATTATTTAAAAATAATGAAACAAATAATATTGAAATGTCCATTCAATGTACAGAACAGTGACTTAGTGGTTAGCATCATTATCTTGCATCTCTAGGGTTGAGGTCTTGAATCTTGTCTCCATATTGTACACATTCTCTCTTTACTTGGTTGTTTGTTAGTTTCCCCCATGGCCCAAAGACATGTAGGCTGACTGGTGTTTCCATCATAACTGGCATGTAGTCATGGGTCATTGGTTGCAATGATAGTTTGAATGAAGGAATTGCATTTGCATTAAATGAAAGATTTAGCAGGTGTGATTTCTCCATTTAGTTGTTAATTTGCCATTTTAGTTCATTGTGGGCTTTGCCTTTTAAGGAAGCTTCTGGGTGTCACTAAATGCAAATCAGCATTACCATTAAGATGCTTGGGCTTCCAGATAATTTACATACAATTCCTACGTAGGTAATGTTTAAACACTTAGTAATGTACATATAAACACAAAGAGAATATGATTCACTAAAACCTTTATAAATCTAGCAGAAATTTTTCATTTGTCTATGAAATACATTAAGTCATATCTTTACTTAGCTTGAAATTGATAAGTATGATAAATTAGTTCCATTCTCTGAGATCAGCATGAAGATCTCATCTCTAAACATAAAGCTTTATTTTCCACTGAAACAATTCACTATGTCTGCTGGCACGTACAATGGTGTTCCATCGTGCCAGTAAGTAATCATGTTTCACTGAGAAAATCAGATTTTTGACCTGCCTGCCATACAGCATGTGTTTTATAATTCGGAAAAGTAAAATGTGCTTTGTTTTGTAGTGTGTGAACTGTGAGTTTCCGATCACTTGTGAGCAGCAACCGTTTTCGTCTGAATTTCATGCAAATTAGAAATCCTTTCTCAGAGTTCAGAAATTATACAAATACTCAAGTGTGACAGAGTCTGGCTCATATCAGACGGCGGCTTACTTACTCTCTTAATGTTAAGGGACTTACAAGAAACATGTGGTGTGCAAACACACCTATCCCAGGAGACTCTGGGCACGAGGCAGGGTACACCCTGGACAGCGTGCCAATCCATCGCAGAGCACACACACACACACACACACACACACTCATTCACACACTATGGTCAATTTGGGAACGCCAATTAGCCTAATCTGCATGTCTTTGGACTGTGGGAGGAAACCGGAGTACCCGGAGGAAACCCAGGCAATTTATTTATTTATTATTTATTTAAATAACTATAAAAATGTCACTCAAAATTAAACAGGTCACTAGAACTAGATTAGTATTATACAGTAAATATAAATTTGAAATTCATATGGGTTGAATCTAATTAATATGAGTTCTACTAATAGGTAGCGACTGAAAGATAAAAGTATTGTGTGTCATCAGCATAACTGTGGGAATTAATGCCATGTTTATTAATAATCAATAATTAAAAAAGCAAAGAAACTTTATATTGTATATAGAAAAGAATTGTCCCTAGAACAGAGCCTTGTGGAACACATTGTTGTAGCAAAAGAACACAGGCAGAAATAAATAAAAAAAAATGTAACTTTGAGTGAAAAAATTTGAAGGTTTGGTTCCATAATAGTTATTAGTCTGGAAATGGGATGTCAGAAAAGAGACAACAAATTCCTTTTAATGCTTAACCATTGTTGATTAGTTTATTCTTTTCATAAATAACACAGCTTGAAATGGTTATATTTTGTTAAGTAATGGCTCTTTACGCAACCCAATTTGACTAGTGCCATAGCCTCAGGAAGCAGTGGTGACACAAATTCAGGTAAATGGCTTTTAATAAAAATCAAAGCAAACAAAGTAAACAGATGTGCACAAAATCAGAGATGAGTGAGCATGCAAGGATCAGGCGATCGTAGTAATGACAAACGTCTTCGTAACGACTTAATAAACGGAGTGAGTGCTTAGAGAGTCCTTATACTGTATACTTAGTGAGTGGAAGTGTTGACAATCAGTAATCAGTAGAGCTGTAGTGTGTCGAGTCGAAATCTTCTTCAGTGGCCAGGTTTGTAGTCTGCTTTAAGTTCTGAAATTTAGTGACAGTTTCAGTGTAGACTCTGGCTATGTGCAAATGTGTTACAAGCCACATTGCTCAATTTATATTTAGATCGGATTTGCATGGCATGACAGTTCACATTAATAATTACACTGGATGTATAGATGTGTCTGTTCTCTGAAATGACACACATGCATGTCTATACATCTTTGCTTGCACCATCTGGGCTAAAACATGTCATGAGTTTGTGTGATCAGTCATTCATTTCGAACCAAAATCTGGGGGATGGCAAGCAGTTTGTCAGCTGTTTTTGTTAAGGTCCTCACACATATGCAAAGACAACAAAGTCACATGAATTCTGACCTGCCTGGTCTCATTCAAGTCGCATTTTTGCATTTTGGATACTGTACGTATCTGCTCTAGGATTACATATGAAAGTCACTTACAGTAGATTTGATCTAAAAAACATTTGAGCATTCAGACAGCACTAAAAACCATCATATCTGTGTCACATTAAGGAAAAAAGTTTTTGAAAAAAGGGTTGAGTCACTTCATTTGTTTTTGAATTTGATGCAGATCATAAACGCAGTCTTCTCCATCAAATTAAATTTAAACACTGTCAACTTCTATAAACGTCACATCTTCAGCTCACAATTAGAACAAATCCATGAAAGTGTGTAAGATTTATAAACCTAGCTGTGTTTTTGTTCTATTGAGCTTCCTTGAGATAAATAATCGGCATAAATCACCTAATTGGACAAACTGAATAGGATCTGCAGCAGAAACTGTAACAAGTAACATTTAGAAAGTTGAAATAGTTGAACAGGAACCGGTTCATACATTTATGGCTCTGCTACAGTATTTTTTTTTATATATTTATTTTATTGCTCAGTAGAGTCTGCTGAATTACTTTTCTGGGTTCACATCCAAATGGAGGTCCAGCAGTTGATGACCCCTGAGCTAAAGCATCAAAAATCTCCTGGCAATTGTCCTCTGTGGAATATCTATAAAGACATTAACTATGTCACTCACAATAATGTATCCCCCCTTGTCTATATTTTTCCCATTAGGAATTTTTGATTATCAAAATGATGTAAATATGGCAAAGTTATAAATGCTAGGACACCATGGGGATTAGATGTATTAGTACGATTTACTAGTAGGCCTTTAAAACAATATTAGGAATGAACTGATGAAGCACTGCATGCTTACCACCTGACCACAAAGTGAATGTGATGTGTGGATGCTGTGCAAACCATATTGCCATAGAGTAATCTTGGGAGCTAAGATACATCTTTAGGTAATATTTTCACAATTTTCCAAGTTTGATTCCTGCCTCTGTGTGCATGGAGTTTATATGTTCTTCCTGAGCTTGCTGGGTTATCTCCATTCCTCCAAAGATGTAGATTAGGCTAACTGACGTTCCCAAATTGCCTGTGTGTGCCCAGCGATAAATTGGGACCCTGTGGTGTACTCAGCCTCATGCCCTAAGTTCCTTGGAGGCTCCAGGCCCTCCGTGACCCTGTATCCAGGACTAAGCATTATACAGTAGATGATGAGTGAGTGGTTCTCAATGTCATTTCATTATCAAAGTCATTCTAATTTCAACATCTCAACATTGTTACAATTATATTCCTTCAGCATTGGTGTTCCTGCTGGGTTTGTGCCAATTCTAATGGTTTTGAAACTGGGTAGTGAGTGAATACCAGTGTTCAAACTTGTACAGTATTAATAATAGATAAATACAGTATTGTGCTGAACTGGTTTTTACTGACACATCTATACAGTAGATACCTAACACCACTTCACGCAATGCTGCTTTTCCATACACAGAGTGCAATATTAATCCCAGATGGAAAAAAACAGCATTTTGTACACAAGTGTTGAAGGAACACCATAAACCCCAGAGACCCGCAGTCTCTGTGCTCAAATTAGAGTGGTTACCAGGAGGGTCCTTCCATCTGTGTGCCTGTGTCTCTGTGTGTCTTTGTTTCTCAGCATAGGTGTAACGTATGGACTACTATGTGCTCTTTCTACATCGTCATCAATATGGCTGCAACATAAACTTGCAATCTTTCCTCTGAGTTGGGAGCAACACCGCTGCGTGTTTATTCTGCCTTTGACAAGCTTGTGCAACTGTGAGTGAATGCAATTTAATAGATTTTCTTTCGTTATCTCAGTTTATAAAATAAACTATGTGCTGTCTTGTATGGACTCTTGTACGTTGCCAGTAATAGCATATAACTGAAGATTTCAAGCTCATGCAAAATGACTAATGACTTGTGCACTTGTGGATCATTTGATTCCCTTGTGAAAGCCCAGATTTTTGCTTTCAAATGGGGTTGTATTTGTTTCAACACTGAGTTTTTTAAGGGTTTTATTTTTTTACCCCTCTTTTTTTTTTTACCCCTTTAACCTCATCTTTGAGACAGTTATCTGTATTTTTCTCGAGAAAACTAACTCCTACTTTACATTCAATGTCGAATGTAGTACGCAAGATTAGCACACTGTTTCTTCTGTAGCTTGGACCTTAGGGACCAATGATTTTCTATTAGTGTCTCATATCTGCCATACATATGCTGGATATTATTTAACGTAACCATTCTTTTTCTGTTGGACTATGATTCTCAGAGGTAAAACAAGTTATGAGAAGAAAAAGAAATTAAGTGCCCCCCTCACCCCACCCTTCACTTCTTCACGGACCCCATATGTGCTATTTGTGTTCAAAGTTCGTGAAATTCATTACAGTTTAACAATTTATAACAATTGATTACAATCAAATGCAGAAGTTTAAATTAGCATCAGGTTGTTTAAAATCTGTCATGCAGTAAAAAATCTGTTTAAAATCTGTCATATTTTTAAATTAACTGGCTTAAACAAATCCATTTTCCATCAGATGACCGAAATATAGTTCCACACCATGACCTCTACATGCATTTTTAATTAATTATGTAAATTCTGTGGAATGGAAGAACGCTGTGTCTGCTGACAGGCGGTAAGATTGTTATATCTGATCATCCAAATCCTAGGGGACTGTTTGAGAGGGAACACACTCACTCATGTGTACCAATGTCTGTTTGGCTGATGTTTGGCGAAGTCTGGCTCATTAGGCAGAAACTGATATCTCCCAGCTGTTCAGATGCTGATGTGTGGGCATGTGTGTATGAGATACAGTATGGTTTCAATCTCTTCTGCCCTCCCCTCTGCACATTTCTGGCTGATTAGGAATGAAAGACAGGGGCTCATTCAGGGCCGACGATGCAGGGACGACCTTGCTTTCTGAGGACTTAATGTTGACGAATGTCCTTTCTACAGCTCTCCTCCACAGTGCAGGTCTGTCTGAAGACTATCATGGGATTTCAGGTTTTCAGCTTCAAAGACTTCACAAAGACTTTAGAAACAGGCAATTTCGAATATGGCAATATTACAGTTTGTGTTTATTCATTTATCACTCCACTCACTCATTGTGTATACTGTTTCATCCTACGTACTGTATAGGGTCACTGGGTGCCTGAATCCTGCAGGAGAATTAGGCAGGGTACACCCTGGACAGGGTGCCAATCCATTGCAGGTCACATACACACTTACACACACAAGCTATGGTCAATTTGGGAATGCCAAGTAGTCTAATCTGCATGTGTTTCGATTGTGGGAGGAAACCAAGCTAATCTGAAGCAAACCTCCCAAGCATGGGGATGACATGCAAACTCCATACACACAGAGGCATTAATCAATCCTGGCATGGAATCGACCCTGTATCATGGAGGTGCAAGGCGACACTGCTAACCACTGAGCCACTGTGCAGCCTTATTTATTTATTTATTTATTTATTTATTTAAGTGGTTCAAGTGTTTCGTTAAAATAAATTAACCATACAGAAGTACAAAAATGTGTTGAATGGTTTGTGTGTAAAAAAATAAAATGACTTACTTGTCTTATGTTTTTTTATTTTTCCATTTTACTGTATTTAAAATAGAGATTTGGGATTTTGCCTGGAAAAAAAAAAATCCAACCGGTATTGAAAAACAACTGGATAAATAATTTTGTGATGAGCATTACCACTTACAATTATGGAAACAGTTTTATGCTGTATTATGCGATGGTATCAATTTGTGGTCTTTTAAAAACTAGACCCTGGGCAAATTTCCTAATCTTTGTTCCTAATCTCAAATTATTATCTAAAACTGCTAAATTATAAACAGAAGTCTGGTAAATTCTACAAAAACTACATTACTTTATTTTACAGATCAAGGCAATAGCTCATGAACTGGTCAGCTTTCTACATTAAGTTTTGGATACGCACACATGCCACTTCCAGCTTTCTCTTGAGCTTGGAACGGATTCCAGTGTTTAAGTAGGTATTTGTTAGGCTAATCTATCTGAACTCCTCTCCAGAGACTTTTCCCACTCTAACATACTGGCATGGGCCCATGACTGCCCCATACTTGGCCAACACTCTGTCACTCTCCGGGAGGGTTAAAGTTAGAATACGCAGGCTGCTTCAATTACAACTTGCAGTTCTGTCATTCTGTCATATCGGTAAATGTCTTATATTTTTTGGTTCTGAGAACTATATGATAAATACATATTACAGTGATTTCTATGATAAAATGCTGTGGTCAGTTCAAGTGTGCTAGTCGCAGACACACAGTGAGTATGGAAAAATGCAGTCTTTTAATAATTGCTTAAAAGGATACTTTGTGCAGGTTTTGTGTTAGGAATCAATATTTTATAGCCTACCTATAAAGAGTGGTGTGTTATTTTAAAATTAGGTCGGTAAAGTCATTTGTTCAATTAAGACAACTGCTGAAACTATTTATATAGTAAAACTGCTTAAGGAGTAAAGAGTCAAAAGAGGTTTTTGTTTGTTTGATTGTTTCATCTGGCAATCAAGGAATGTGGAAAACATTAGCAAAGTATTCCTTATCCCTCAAATGTTATCCAGGATTATTATAACCCTGCTATTTTTGGAATTGCTCTGACCCGGTCATCGAGCCATCACAACGTGGCCTTTATCAAAGTCATTCAGATCCTTATGCTTGCCCATTTCTCCTGCTTCCAACACATCAACTTTGAGAACTGCCTTTTCACTTGTTGCCTATTATACCCCCTTCCAATGACAGGTACTGTACTATAGTATGAAGATACATCAATGTTGCGTATGTCACATGGTGGTGGTTTTAATGTTATGACTAATCAGTGTAAGTACATTAAGTAAAGTAACATCAGCACCCAAAAGTCCAAATTTAAACAACAAAAATTTAGATGATAAAGATGTAGAGTCAACACTGGCCCATTAAATGTTGGTTAATAGTCTGCTGATGTGTGTAACCCTGGAATACAAGCAGAAATACTGACAGATATTTCTGTATGATTTCTCAAATGATGCTATCAAATCAAAAGTCTTCTTTCTCATAGTTAGTCTGTATTGCCTTTGTCGTTGTCACTCCTGTTCTTCCTGAAGTAAGATGATAAGTATAGTGGAACCAGTTGTTCGGAATCTGTTCCATAGCCTGGAAATGGAAATTCCAGGCATCTGAAAGCTATTCAAGCATTGTCTAAACAAAAGACAAAAAAATTTACTATCAGAATGTTTTCCTTACTTTTGATACCAAGACATGTCAGCTGGACATCTTCTAACATGGCAAACTTTGTGCACATGTGTTTTTTGTTTTGCATTATACCTGTTGTCTCAGAACCGGAAAAAGTACATAAGTAGCATATTTCCTGTCCTTTACAAAAGCATGTTCTCTGACTTCTGCATATATTTTATTGCTCATGCATTTCAGTGTGTTTCTTTATGATGCAATGCTGCACCTTTCCTTTACTACAGGACTAACATGCGCTATTGATCTCATGAGTGGTTTAGATTAGTTAGTGCTCCTTCAGGCCCTTGTTAAATTTGATCACTTTCAGGAAAGAGGCCCAGCCTTTCATATCAGACTTTGTGAAATATGTTATTCAAACAGTCGTCATCTGGTTTAGAGATTTTGATGAGGTGTCATGGGAACAGATCAAGTCTATTTATACGGTAGGTGTCTAGAAAGTACTTAAATGTATAGACCTAAGGCAACTTCAATTCAACTTGCTTTCTTAATTAATTGTCAAAATAATTTGTAACATTTTGTTGTGTTCCTAGTCAGTTTTGGTACATCTACTATATAAGCATGGAATAAGACACAACAGGCTGAGCTGATTTAGGAAAATAATCAGTGATGCAGTGGTGCGATGTGGCCTGACATGAAGTGAATTAACAAGACATCTTACCTTTAATTCAAGGAATTTTAACAAATTTGATTACACGTGTAGTATAAGGGGTGTTCAAATCAAACCAGGACTTTTGATTGTTATAATACTAAAAACTTCTCTAAATCTTGACTTCTCTATACAATACCTTGCTACACTAATGTTCTCATCCAGCATTTTGGTAGTGCTTATGTAGATAATATCTAGGTAGAATGTTTTCTCAGTATGTAATGATCGGACTGCCTGCTTCACCTCTGAAATACTTCTGAAGTACTAATGGCTTGGAGCAAGGTCAGTGCTATATGGGAGGATGGAGCAGGAACTTCCCGCTGATTGTCTGTAATGTACAGTACAAGTAGTTTTTGTGTGTACAGTTCCCACAGACAGATGTGTCTCTTCCGCAAGTTGGCAATGAGTTATCAGGCAGTTTTCAAGGATCAGGCATTCCACTCGATGAATGTTCACTGGAAAGATTGCAGCGGGCTCCGAGCCACCTCGGGCAGAGATTGTCATTCATGGATGTACGGCCTTCTTTAAAACTTTTGCACCATTCAAATGTTTTACTGTGGCTAAGAATCTCATCACTGTCAGTCGGATTTATGTCTTCATTTATGAGGCATTTTGTCAAGATTATGATTATGTGGCTGCCTGCGAATTATCTACTACTACAGTATATTATAACAGTAAATTGTAACAACTGAATTAGTGCATTAATGGAAAACTGTAATTTAAATTATAGCCAGCACTCCTATTAGAGCTGCGGTTCTAGGAAATGACGCGTCACCTACAATCAGTAATAATGCTGTGCATTATTAAATGACGACAAATGCCTTCATGTACATTTAGCAGATGCTCTTATTTAGAGCGACTTACATTTTTATCTCATTACACATCTGAGCAGTTGAGGGTTAAGGGCCTTGCTCAAGGGCCCAACAGTGGCAACTTGGTGGTTGTGGGGTTTGAACCTGGGATCTTCCGAACCGTAGTCTAATGTCTTAACCACTGAGCTACCACTGGCTCCTTCATGTGATCTCAGATCCTTCAACAAGCCATTAGTATGTTTAAGTCTCAGTCGATATCACTCAGACTGACTGACAGGTCTCTATCAAGACTGTTTCTCCAGCTCTTCCAATGTCTCTCTCTCTGTCCTAATGTAAACACAAAGCTGACATCCAGCTGCTGTGACAGGAAGAAGCGTGTGTCTAATCTGAGAGACAAGCACAGCAGTTTGCAGTTGTCCTAATAGAGAGAGCACAGCACTGTATAAAGTTGGAAACTTGGAAAAGAAAGAGAAAGTTCTGTTCTGGACCCTGTCACAATATGGACTCTATGTATATCTTTGTTTTCACTCAGAATTGATTTCATAGCATTTAGTGAAATGGCAGTATGTATGCAATTTTCAAGATTTGCGGTATAATTCAGAGGGCGACTTAAACCTGCAGATTTATTAACATTATTTATGAGCATTGTACGCATGGAGTCACTTAAACTATTTCAGGTAATTGTCTCCACTTTTCCTAAATGGCACACGGTAGTTGGACACATGGGCAATTGCAGCCTGACAGGAAAAGCGCTCTGGATTGTAGCAGAAAATGTGCTACCAGTTTCCCTTTCTCAGACGCCTCTGTGTTCTGTGACTGAGCAAGAAGCTAACGACTAATGTGGCTTCTGTCAGGGAGGAAAATTGCTTTGAAATGCTCGCTGACAGCCAGATATTTCAATCATTTGTTTGTGTTAGTGGTCGGACATTATACAGGCTCGCCTGCGTGGTCTCTGCTGCGCCGTCATGCCTTATTTATGATCACAAAAGTGTATTCAGTGCAGTTAATGCACCAGAACGTTCCAGAACTTTTGACAGAACCACATACAATATGCATATTTATATGTAAAAGGTACGAATGTGACAAAATGACTGAGTAGTGATTTTTGGCTTTCGAATGATTTACATGGAACTAAGACAATTTACAATGCAGTATGGGAACCTCTTTTACAATTTTTTTTTCTTCATTGTGTAATATGAGCTTCACAAACCTGTTTCTGTAATCGGTCACCCTGTGTCATGGACTTCCTTTCCTTATTTGCTCTGATGTATGGAATTTTAAGCACATTGTTTCTACAAGGAAGCCCTTAAGCCTAATTTTATCAGCAAGGTCATCGTGAGAGATCCAACCTTGTCTTAGGTTTCGACTCTACCTAGTTGATAATGTGCCTGAACAAATGACTTCTGCTTAAGATGTGACCTGCAACTATAACACACGGCTCCAATAATCACCATATCTACCTCATCGCGTTCACAGCTTCTCTCAGAATGTAATCTAACTGTTAGAGCAACGAGATGTAAAGTATTAAAAATAAAAGTTGATTGATGACCTGAAAGGAGTGTAATAATGTCTTGTAAGTATGACAAAAGAAATGTGTGTTTGGACGTTCAAATGTAAAATGCAGCTCAATCACATTGAAAAAAAAGTAAAAAATAAATATAATAATAATAATAATATATGGTATGAATATGATATGAGAGGCAATAATGCTAATGTCCAAATATATATATATAACCAAGAAACAGTGTGAGAATGATGAGAACAATAAATCATAAAAATACAATAAAATTTTAAGTAAAATAAAATTAAAATCCTTAAATAAATAAATATCAACCAAAGGCTTACCAAAATAAAACAATAAGTAAATTAAATAAAACAAATAAAACAAAAATTCTAATTGAAAAAACAATACGTTAAATGGTAGTATATATATAAAAACATAAAAAAATCTATTTGATTAAATTTTATTGATATAATTTGCTTGTATTTTTACAATAGTCATTGTCTCTTTACAAAATTAATAATATGGAAAAAGAATTTGAGAAGAATGCAGTAAAAAGTATAAATTCTAGTTTTGTCCCTGATGAGCCAAGTATGATAAAAAGAAAAAAGAAAGAGAAAGAAAAAGATGTCATCAGGAAGAATTATTTACAGTAGATGAACCATACTCAACAGAGAACCCATCCAAAGTTTATGAGTATATAAAATATGTAAATTACACACACAAGCTCATACTGTTTTAATGCAGAATTACTTTGTAATGTAATACTTTGAAGTTGATGGGTGAATGCGACCTAGAATCAAAAGTATTACAGAGGTCTATGGAAAAACTACAGCTTGTGTATGCATGAACTATGTATACAATGTACCTGAATGCTTCAGTAAGCCACAGTGCTATAGCTATAGTTGTATAGTCTGTTATAGCTTCTTTGTTTGCAAACTGTGTGAGAGGATCTTTGACTGGGGGCATTCAGTGTGGGAGTGTTCTGGTTCTGACACTCAGAAATGCACCTCCACCCCCGTGCTGTGTTGAGAAGGTCAGACTGGGTTGAGTGGTTCCTAAAGCTCGGGTCATGGGCTGAGGCCTGAGGGTGTTTTAGTGTCTGCTCTCACCCAGAATGACCCGCCTCTCCCCCCAATGCACCCTCCAGTTGATCCAAGCATGTTTTTGGAGCTCCTCATTCCCATCAGCTTTTCATCATCTTTAAAGCTAGTTTGTCTCTCATCAAATTACTCCTCACCTAGAGTGAGATCAAAAACAGTCATCATGTGCTACACCACCAAATATACAGTACAGTAATTCCTACATTGACTAGAGAAGATGCAGAGTTGCATAAAATGATTTTAAATGCACTATTAGATAATACAGATTTATGCATTTCTCATTAATTTTTAAAAGCTAATACTTTCTGGAAGCTTGCTTAATCGTTCTTTAACAGTGTGCACTTCTAAAACAAAGGACTGATGTCTAAATTAGGCAAACTCATTAAGAACACTTCATTACTTAAATGTGCTGAACGTTCCTAACGCAAATTAAGATAAGAGTAACGGATGTACGGTTTAATTTAGATAAGCGTATCGACATGTCAGACAGCCTTGTTAGGAGAACAATCCCATCACGGTTTCTCCTGTCTTGCTCCAACCGACCACAGAGGGGAACTTGAGCAGTAAGAAAGCACTGTACGGTACAAAAGAAATTTAATTTCATTACATAAAAGGATCTTTTTTCAATCTGAAATGAATGTCGATGAAATAATACGCACTTGACCAAATAAAATCCATTAGAATTCATAATGTGGAATTGTACATGCAAAAACACCAAAGAACAAAAGCAACAAAAAAGTTTAAGAACACAAAAAAAAAAAGAAAGAAAAGTTGATGAGGAGTATGTACATTAGTTAAATGCTCAGTGGTGTTCATGTTCAGTTCATCCTCTCTTTAGCGTGAGACTTCAAGACAATAGAAGTGCACCATGACCGATTTCTTTCCAGGCAAAGACACTCCTCTCTTAGGGAAATTCATTAGCCTGAAGCAAACAAGAGCACTACACAAAACACTCCAACAGGAACACAATCTCGCCAATGCATTATTCAACACCACAGCAGAGTATATCTTGCCACTTAGTAATTAGAAAAAGAGGACGGATTGTCTGAACTGTTTCATCACACACTCACTAACAAGTTATTCAAAACCTTTAAATAATACACATGAATTGATATCAATAAAGAACAACAAGTCGCCCCAAATGTAACTGGTGAAATATAGGATATACTGTACAATAGGTTGTTACATATTTGTGTTGATGCTTTTGGGATTTGGGGAATTCAAACCTCTTCACTTGAAAGTGATCACATTAAGCTTGCTTCTCTGTGTGAAGTGTGTGTGTGCCCCTCTGGAGCTCTTGGGTGTTGAGGATGTTTTGTATAACTATGGGAGATCAGCCAGTCCAGAGACAGACACTTTTAGAGTCCTTCTTCAGTCCATCACTCACACACACACACACACACACACACACACACACACACACACACACACACACACACACACACACACACACACACACACACACACACACACACACACACACACACACACTCCTGCCAGCATTCGATTGACGTTCCAAACTACTTAAAGCTGAAATGGCGTGTGAAAAAGTTTGCAATTGTATGCTGTTTCAAATTCAGAAAATCATCCTTACTTAAAGTACGTAAAGGAAAGTTACAAGAAAATTAAGCCTTTTTTTGTGCACAGATATTCAATATGCTACAAGTATATTTAAACAATTCTTTAAACTAATTACAGCAAGTGAAGAATTTATTTAAACGGACATTAATTTGATTCAACTTGACTGTGTAACATTACAACATTTGCTATACACTAAAGGCTAAGTAAAAAAATTAACCAGTCCTTTGGTTTTAAAACTGTAAAGGTTTCCTGATAGCATTCAGTGTTTTGGGAGCTCATGTTCAGATGTTGAATCACTACAAGCACCGTCTGCCTCTCTCCCTCACAGTTATAAGCTATGGGATTTTAAACTTATTAAAACTTGGCACCTTTACAAATGTAAAATAAATCTCCCATGCCACAGCACATAATACAGTACAACTATTCAAATAATTCTAACTATTCATTCGCAGCCTAGAGCTTTTCATAAATAATTTTCTTACTGACGTCACATACAGTCCCCTACATACGAACATTCAAGTTAAGAACAGAAGTTAGATAACATGTTCAATATACATTGTCACATGTATTCAATGTGCCTCCAAGAGTGTCTGGAAGCAAGTGTGAAATCAGCTGCGAGAAAGCTGGTACTGCTAAGAAGTGCAAAGCAAGTGATAAAAGATTTTAAAGAACAAGGACAAGAACATGGAAGCTGTAGATTTTACACTGTGTTTGGCTAATTGTGTTAGTATCCGAGTGCCTAGACAATGACTTATGAACAAATTGGACTTACGGACAAGCTCTCGTAGCGGAATTCGAGATCTCGGAACGGAATAACTGTATTGCCAGCCAGGATTACATTATATAGTCTGTATGTACAATACACACAGCAGGTAACACTGATACTTGTGAATTATGATATAAACCACCGTAGCAAAATGTTCAACTTTGGAGGTTTATTTAATATGTTGAAAAGTAGATAGATTTTCACTTTAAAAGTATACTTTAAAATTGCCCTGCGATAAATTGGCTCCTCATCCAGGGTGTACCCTGCCTCATGTCTTAAGTCTCCCGGGATAGGCTCCAGGCCCCCAGTGACCCTGTATACAGGATAAAGTGGTATAGACAATGAGTGAGTGAGTGAATGAGTTAGTACAGTAAGTGAATGAGTGAATAAGTATACTTTAAAGTCAGTGAGTAGTTTACATACTGTAGTCCTGACACTTTTGTTTTTGTTATTTAATATAGTTAAAATGCATATATTCACTTTAAATAGACACACAATGTCTATTGACTTTGAAGTGACTTTTTTCAGACAGAACATTAGTACAGCAATTCCGCTGTTGGCAGTGACACCTTTAAGACATCTACGAGAAATAGTGATTAGGTTTTGGCAGCATTGTCATCCAATTTTGGCCCATTCCGCTTGGAAAATAGTCTTCCATTCCCAAATAATAGATTCAAAACATTACCATCGTCATAAATTAATTCAAGAGATTGGCTAGGCTATGCACTCCTCTTTCTTCTTTTTGAGATAGATATCTTGAGGGATTTTTTGATGTTATCTGTTTCAGGTTGTCATCTTGTTGAAATGTCCATCTTCACGCCAAATTTAGTTTTATGGACAATGATGTGAAATTCTTCTCTTATACAGTTTTTCCCAGCTCGGTCTTGGAGGACCGCTGCCCTGCAATTTGTTGTGCTTTCTCAGGTCCATGCTTACCTGATTTAACTAATCAACTAATTAACAACCTTTTCTTAATTAAAGTGGGTGTGGTAGAGCAGAGACAGGGCAGTGGCTCTCCAGGAATAAGGTTGAGAAACACTGCTCTAATACACCCTGGTACAGTCATGCTTTCTTCAATGATGATGCCTTTGTAACCTTCGCAGAGAATCATCATGTTTCCACGTTCCATGTTACTCACACTTGTATCATACAGTACATACCACTTTTCTTTCCCCATATATGATGTACTGAACAATTGCCAGTGAGTTCTATGTGTTATTTGTTTTCTAAGCCTAGATTAGATTTTCCAAAAGATTTATGATTTATCTAAATGATTTTAGATGTGCATGAGTTTTGTGTAGGAACGGAGGCGATTGTGGTGCAGTTCATTGCTTATTGTTATTTGTATTATTAATGCTGTTTCACCAATGCCTTTTGAATGTCTGCTTGGTTCTTACTTTACCTTTATTATAAAAAGGAAGAGGTTTCTGGCGATCACTTGTTCCTGCATGAATCTTTTGCCTGCGTTTTATCAAAGCAGTTGTACTAAAAGAGATATTTAAGTGTTGTTACTTTACTCTGTAGTGTTTTCCACCTCACCACAATTTGTTACTGAAATCGGATTCGATTGGAGGCTTGGTCGGCAGACTTGCTTGGACACTTTGCCTGCTGGTGCCCAGTCCATGGCAACACTGGGTGTTCTGATGCCTTTCTGTTGTGGCGAGCATTGACTTTTTTGGCGAGTTGTGCTGCATTGGCTTTTCTGTACATGTAGGTTCAGGCAGTGCAGACTGGACTTTGGTCCCTGTGGGCATGGGTGCGCACTTACAATTTACACTTTCCAATACTAAACTTATATATTTATGCAAGCAACCTTAAGCTATCACTGGATTGCACAAGACTGCACGGAGCCTACTGACATGGAGGATTGACAGTTTTGTTGGGAAAGTTCTCTCTCCCAATGAATAAGTCTTTTTTCCGACTGGCACCGGAGCACATGCTGGCAACACCAGCGCTACGCTACGTAATGTGGCATGAGCTTGTGGTTGGGTATCAAAGAGACAGCTCAGTGTGTGTGAGTGAGTCTCTGGCCCTGATGAGAAGAGCCAGCGGAAGCTGTCTTATTCTCTCATTGCATTCCTTTCTTCCTCTGAGCCTCTACCCATGGAGAAAGTGTTTTCACTTATCAACACTGTAATCAGAGAGATGTGTGTGTGTGGGTGTGTGTGTTAGCACTCTTACCCTTCTGGTTAAGAGGGCTTTTGGCAGTCAGGCATGAGGCAGGATAGTTATACATGTGTCACATGCTGATCGCTCCTCCATCGTCTAGATGTTATTGTTTTGTTTAAAGCCAAATTCCGCTGCTTTCTCCTGTGTAGTCGGTCAGTCTTCCATGCTATTTGGTTGATATTACATGGTGAAGGCTTTCAAGTTAAAATCGTACAAGTTGGATCGTATCTGCCAGCTTAGCCAGGTTAAGTGCGCTAACAGATAACTTTGATGTTTAACTTGACAATCCCAAACATTTTGGTAAATTTCCCCAAAACTTACCTTTTTTTAAAAAAAAATCTACTTTGATGTTCTTAGCATTTTTGCAAGGTCTGAATCAGAATGAAATGGTGTTGCTAGTCTGGTTTTGGTTCAAACTGCAAATGATTACATTAACAATATATGGATATAGGACTGAAAAAATGCTCGTAATAATCTTTCTTTGATTGGTCAGAAATATGATGACTCAAGATGTTAAGCACACCATTGTTCTGTATGTAGAAATCACAAAAAGCACCCAAGTGCAAAGAACATGGAGCTGGAGCTCAGAGCTTCAGGTCAAATAGCATACTTATTGCAACTAATTCACTGGCACCGACTCACTTTGAACAGATGGTCTCATAACAGTTATTTTGGTCACATTTAGTTCAATGAGCTCCAGGCAGTTTGTTTGGGCAAGTGGCAACACATCAATCACACTTGGGTACAGAACAAAGAATTGGTCTAATAACATCTGAGTGAGGTGATTTCAGGCCGGTTCCAAGTGAACACTAATCTGGTTTGATTGCAATGAGAAAGTCTTATGACTCAAACGTCATCGCTCCAACCTCAGGACATGAACACAATGTGCAGTTTGGGTTGTGGATGACTTTTGCTTTTGTAGAAGTAAGATGTTAAACTGACCTACAGTATGGCGTGCAAACCGAGACACTGGAAGGTAATGTAATAGAAATTATGTGTAGTTGATCTCTGAACCAACCAACGAATACTGCCTGGTTAAAACAAATAGTTATCTTTTTAATGCTCTGTCCTATACAGTATGTAGCACAGACTTCTCAAAAGGTTATTTCTCAGAAAAGAATAAAGAGCATTTTCAGGCACACATTCTATATACAGTATAAGGAATATAAGGGGCACAGTGGTGTGTTGGTTAGCAATGGGTCATGGGTTAGATTCCTGTCTTGGGTATATGTTGGTGGAATTTGCATGTTCTCCCCATGCTTGATGGGTTTCCTCTTCATACTTTGGTTTTCTCCCACAGTCTAAGTGTAGGTAAACTGGCCTTCTCAAATTGCTCATATAATGTGTGAATGAGTGTATATTGTGTGTGGGTGTGCATGTGTTTGTGTGCATGTATGCCCTGCAGTGGACTGGCACCCTGTTCAGTGTGTACCCTAACTTGTGCCAGAAGTATCTTGTGATAGGCTTCATGCGTTTTGTGACCCTGTACAGGATAAGCGGTATCCCATTGGCCTGGTTCTCATTGTTGGGTCTTTGGGGAAAACACCCCATGCAAGCCAGCCACTGCATGGAGTACTGGTTCCAAGCTCGGTTAAAAAAATGGGAGCATTGCACCACAACTTGAACAGGATCAAATGTGGATAAAAAAAAAAAATATATAATAATAATAATATTTAATATTTTTGTGTGCAAGTGTGCATGTTTCTTGATAAGTTGAATTTCGCACAGTTGTTTGGGTTTAGATAAAACATTTATTTGCACCAGGATTTATCCACACAGATAAGCCTCCTTCCACTGTTTCTTTCCTCCTTGTCCCCCCCACACACACACTTTTGAGCATATTTCTGTGCATAAGTCAAAACCTGGCCTGACTGAGATCAATGCCATACTCAGTTAAATATTTGCCCGGATCACGCAGTAAATTAAAGCAAGGTGCAATTTCCTCTGGTCTGATTAGTGGTGATTTTGTGGTGTCTGTTTAAGCAGTCTGCCTGAAGGCACAATGAGGTGGCACAGAAGTGCTGAAAGAAACAAGATGTGTGCACTGGGAATACTGATACAAAGCCTATAGGAAAATGGGCGAATGATACGCATCAGAGCAAATCAGCAGTCCTTTAGACAGACTGCACTCTGTCTTTGATAAAGATGTGTGGAAATAATTTGACTGCCTGCTTCAACAATGCTACAGTCATTATAGAAAAGATTGGCATTGAATAATGCAGACATGGTGTATATGTGTGTAATATGTGTAGCATATGATTTGGATTGGTCCGAGTCTACGAAGCAGCTGTAAGACATTCCTGACTATTTTTATTCTCTAAAAAGAATGAAGAAAATGTGAAAATGAAAATACGAGAGCTAAGCAGAACTCCACCTCAACCCTCCATGACTTTCCTATCTCTCTCTGAGATAGTCGTGAGCTGCTGCTGAAAGACGCTTTGTTGGAATGTGCTAAAAGGCTGCCCAGCTGTACTTATCCATAACTCAGCACTGCCTACTCAAACACAATCACTTTCAATTAGCATTTATTTTAGCTCACTTTCTTCTTACTGTCTGGTAACCTTCACTACTCTCCTCTTACTCATCTATCACCTACTAATAGTCAAGGCCTTGAAGTGATTATTCGATGATAGTTTGGTTCACACCCTTTTTAATAGCACTTACTGTATATAAATCCCATGATCTATGTAACTTCACCTTTTTTCTTTTGACATATACCCAGTAGGCTTATGATTCATATGCTTACATTTAGTGATAAAAAACGATGAGCTCATGCGTGCACATTTTATATTATTAGATATGAAGACAAATTATTTCTTATTTCAGCTTGGTTTCCCCCTTTACTGCTATAAAAAGCTCTACTTTTCTGAGTAAGATGTCCACTGTGTTTTAGAGCACGGGTATGTACATTTGTGCTCATTCAGCTACAAGAGAATTAGTGCAGTCAGGTGAGAATGCCTGGGTGTCAGAATGTCAGACGGTCAAACATGATGTCAGGGTTGATGACAAGGCCTAGAGTGAAAAGGCCGCTAAAGTTCTCCCACACTAACCTACAGTACTGTAGTTTTGAGTCTTGAGTCACCTCTCATTCCTTCATATATTGCTTTCAAAGAGCCAGACGTTCCTGTAAGTTTTTTAAATACTATTCTTGAGGAATAGTTCTCCAGGCTTCCTGGAGGTTGTTTGTTAAGCCACACAGTGACCTATGAATAATTGAAGCATAAAAAAAAAATTGATGCAGATGATCAATATACTAGTGATGCCGAATAATATGTAGTTGTAACAGACGAGAGGGGAAATGAGGGTGCTGCTGCTGTTTTTACATAAAGAACCAATTCTGAAATTATTTCTATAAGGAACCTGTCACCATAAATCATTTGTTAATCTACATAATTTAATTTTAATATGAATAAATGATAGGTCACTTAAGACTTTTTCACAGTATTTTAAAAATAGATTGTGCACATCATTTAAATTTATATTACAACAATTGGCAGATGCGTTTATCCAGAGCAACTTACATTTTCATCTCATTACACATCTGAGCATGTGAGGGTTAAGGTCTAAAGGGCCTTACCCTTCATACCTTCAGTCATACCTTCTGAACTGTAGCTCAACAACATGTACTGTAACTACTGAGGTACCCCTGCCCTCATCATCATCCTGGCTTTAGAGTCTTTTAATAACAAAATAATGTACACTGATACTTTCAAAGCATTTTGTGCAAAATTTCAATACTTCGCAAGATTTTGAGAATAACTCATATAAGGGTGTGATGGTCAGGTGATCACAAATGTTATGGCCACATTATTTAGAATGTTGAGCTAATGTGTTTTAAATGGAAACATAAGAGATATGAATAGGAGGTGCATTACTATTGTTCATTGAGACTGAGATCTCATGGGATACAACAAATAATTGAAGGCTTTTATTTTTATGTGTGCTTAAGGAAGTTGTCTAATATTGTTGTTGTTAATCTTTCGGCTGCTACCATTGAGTGGTCGCCACAGAGGACCATCCGATCCGCACACAACTTGGCACAGGTTTTATGCCGGATGCCCTTCCTTGATGCAACCCTCCCATTTTATCCAGGCTTGGGACTGGCACTGCATCCAGAGGCTGGGGTTTGGGCATTGGCTGCTGTCTGATATGAAGCTTAAATAAATCTTTTGGGAGGTTGCGTAAACGCCTGTGGTGCTACCTACTGTACTGTACATAATTAACTGTTTTATTCTGAGCTTGATTGAATATTAAAACCAAAGAATTTCATAAAAATATCTCAGGCAGATACAATAACATCAACAACAACAACAGAAAAATTATGTGCGAGCTGTTAATATATACATTATTAGACATTTCCAGTTCATATTAACATAAGCTTTTACTGTACTTTCATCAGCCTCTTTGTGCACTCTGTACCTTTTATATATGGCATGACACCAGGGTTTGACATTGGCACCCACCCAAATATATTGGTATGACAATATATTTTTGTTGTAGTTTTCTCTAAAGGCATCTGATATAATAAACGCATTGCAACTTAATATTACGCGCATGAATGTAATGAGGACATTTAATGCCTCTCTCTACACATGCACTGCACACACGGGTCGTTTATGAACGATTCGTTATTTTTGAACGACTCTTTAACATGACTCAGATGATCGAGTATCTCGGAGAGTGATTCGTTCGTTTTCTATTGGGCGCGCATGCGCAAAACATCGCAAAACCTCGAGTCGTTCGTTCTTTTGTCACGTGACTCCAATAGACGCTATGCGGTACAATAGATTCAAAAGAACAAACGACTGGAAGATATGATGGTGAGTTACTCATTCTGTTTATTATAATATGTCCTTAGTTGCATTGTAATATTTTCATAACTGGAACTATAGCCAAAATGTGTGTATGTAGACGTATTGGGGGTATTTTTATTGAAAACGCAACATTTTAATTTATTTCTGATCAAATGAGCGAAAAGAGATTCAAAGAACCGAGTCACTAAAATGATTCGAACTTCCCATCACCAAGTCTCACACACACACACGCTGTTACTTCCTGTCTGGTGTGTGTATCATTTCCTTAAAGGGCTATTGCTTCTCAACAGGATGAGAATGTTTGCCCCTTTCGCAGGTTATTTACTGATTATATATAAAAAACTAATCACTATTAAAATCTACTTAGATTTCATGTTGAATGATAGAAAATTGATCAATTGATTGATTACCTCACACTATACAGAGTCAACACAACAAGATAGACCAGAGTCCATTATTCTAACTCAGAATTCTGATATAATAATACATAATGAATAATAATACCTGATAATAGTACACATAATAACACACTAAAATGATAAATGTTCTGAATTGCTGTATTTTTAATATCAGAATGAGTTCAGTTGTACTGAATCTGTTATTTTTCAATTTCATGTGGTAAGAGGCTTGAATTTAAGTTCAATAAGCAGAATATATTGTTCATGTTTGCATGTTTTTATATTGGGGGCTATATTAACAGTACTGAATACTTGACTACTACTATAGTGATACAGTGTATGCTGTCATTTATAAGTAAATCTAGATATAACAAACATTAACGTATCATGGTGAAGAAAAAAAATTTGATTTTCCTGGTAACAAAATTGTGGCTAGTAAAAAGGCTGAATGGCGAGTGACTCCGGAAATCCACTAGTCACATTGGCCAGTGAGCAAAAAAGTTAATGTCAAACCCTGCATGACAGTAAAGCTATACTCCTATTCAGCCTTGCTTTAATTATTATTTGTGTTGTTTTGTGTTCTTTTATGCTATGAGGCACTTAAGATGCCAATTTTGTGACTTTCATGTGGGCAGCACAGTTGTGTAGTAGTTAGCACTGTGGCCTCGCACCTCCAGTGTTGAGGGTTTAATTCCTGCCGTAGGTCTGTGTGCATTGATGTTGCATGTTCTCCCCGTGCATGGTGGGTTTCTTAATATTTTCCTCCCACAGTCCAAAAACATGCAGATTAGGCTAATTGGCAAAAGAGTTGAAGTAGAGTAGACAATAAAAAATATAAAGCTATATCCACTAGAACAAAACCTCAAATGGTAAAGTGAGTTCTTCATTTGGTCCCTCTGGGGGAACTAAAGGTTTTCTACAACAGAACAATTTCTTTTGCACTAGATTTCATGTAGAACTCATTTACAATGTTAAATATGTTAACATGTTAAAGGTCACAACCTTTAGTTGATACAGTAGGAGCGCTTGATTAGCAAAAGTTAAAAAGGCTCCAGTTGTATTTATTTACTGTTTTTTTAAATTATTTCACAAATTAATGTTAGAAATATAAAGACATACTAATAAGAGTCTCTGAGCTACAATTATAAAGAGTTACTAGGACTTACTTTTGGATAAGCCACATTGTATTAAATACAGAACATGTATGTATCAAGACCAAGATGGCGGCGCGTACACATCGCGAGGCTCAGTGTCTCTCCAGTTTCTGCAGTTTTGCGGTATTTTATTTGCTCTTCTCGGGTCTGTTCGTGCAGAACAGCAGTGCTTTTACATCGTACACCCGACAGGAGCTTTTGGATATTGGTTTGTACATTCCCGACAGTTTTATCAACAATCTTCGACTCGTTCCTGAGATCGTCAGAACATCCGAGGCTGTGCATGCTATCCGGCCGGGCGGAAGTGCTCGAAGGCGGCGTCGAGACCGTAAACAAAGACGGGGGAAGCGCGGAGGAATAAGAGCTAAGCTAAGGCTAACACCACATCGGCTCTCTTTACCCAGCATTTTCCTCGCCAATGTGCGGTCGTTGATGAACAAAATGGACGAGATTCAACTCCGCATCAACCACAATAAAAGACTTTGGAACTGCAACGTTATGATTTTCACTGAAACATGGCTGAACAGCGATATTTCGGACAATGCTATTGCTCTAGCTGAGCACCACACATTCCGGGCAGACAGAACAGTGGATGGCTCCGGTAAGACCAGAGGCGGAGGATTGTGCATTTATGTTAATAATGCTTGGTGTACGAACTCTGTTATTATTGGGAGACACTGCTCAGCTAACCTAGAGTTTCTCATGGTTAAGTGTAGACCGTTTTATCTGCCACGGGAGTTCACCTCCACCATTATAACTGCCGCTTACATTCCTCCCGATGCTGATGCCAAACTTGCTATGAACGAACTTCATGCGGCCATCAGCAAACAACAAACTGTTCACCCGGAGGCTGCTTTTATCGTTGCGGGGGACTTCAACCACTCCAATTTAAAGACAGTACTCCCTAAATTTCACCAGAACATTTTCTGTCACACCAGAGGAAACAAAACTTTAGACCATTTATACACAAACATGGCTGAAGCCTATAATGTGGACCCCCTCCCCCACTTGGGACAATCAGACCACCTTTCTTTGTTCCTTACCCCTAAGTACTCACCCCTCATCAACCGTGTGCAGCCATCAGTGAAGACCATCAAAGTGTGGCCAGCGGGGGTAGACTTCACACTCCAGGACAGGTTTCTACACACAGACTGGAGTATGTTTGCTACTCAGGCCACCTGTGGCTCTCACACGAACATAGACAGCTACACTTCCTCTGTTCTGGATTATATCAACACCACCATAGACAATGTCACAACCCAGAAGCAGATCACCACATACCCAAATCAGAAGCCATGGATGAACAAGGAGGTGCGTCTCCTACTGAAGGCACGCAACACTGCCTTCAGATCAGGTGATGCACAAGCCTACAGCACTTCCAGGGCTAATCTGAAAAGGGGCATCAAAAAGGCCAAATACTGCTACAAACTAAAGCTAGAGGAGCACTTTTTACACTCTGACCCTCGGCGCATGTGGCAGGGCATCCAGGCCATCAGCAACTACAAACCAAGTAACTCAACCCCCCAAGCCACTGATGTCTTCTTTCTGAATGAGCTTAATGACTTTTATGCTCGCTTTGAGAAAGACAATAAAGATAATATCACCAAGATCACCTCCTCACCCGACCACCCACCCATCACACTAACCTCATCTGACGTCTACACCGTACTGAGCCAGATCAACGTGCACAAGGCTGCTGGACCAGACGGTATCCCTGGGCGCGTACTGAGGGCATGTGCGGAGCAGCTCGCTGGGGTATTCACAGACATTTTTAACATGTCCCTTGCCCAAGCAGCTGTACCAGCGTGCTTTAAATCTACCTCAATTGTGCCAGTGCCGAAACACTCCAGCCCGACGTGCCTGAATGACTACCGCCCCGTAGCACTCACACCCATTATTATGAAGTGCTTTGAGCGATTGGTCCTGACACATCTGAAAGACTCTTTCCAACCCTCACTAGATCCACACCAGTTTGCTTACCGTGCCAACAGGAGCACAGATGATGCAGTCTCCATAGCGCTGCACTCTGTACTCACACACTTGGACAATGCAAACACCTATGCACGACTACTGTTTGTTGACTTTAGCTCAGCTTTTAATACTGTTCTACCCTCTAAGTTAATCACCAAACTTAGAGAGCTGGATATTAACATCTCACTTTGTAATTGGATTACGGACTTTTTGACCAACAGACCCCAGCATGTCAGGTCAGGCCACATCTGCTCCACTACCGTCACACTCAACACTGGTGTACCACAGGGTTGTGTGCTAAGCCCCTTCCTTTACTCCCTCTTCACCCACGACTGCAGACCGGTGTATGGATCCAACAACATCATCAAGTTTGCAGACAATACTACGGTGATCGGCCTCATCAGCAACAACGATGAGTCTGCCTACAGGGAGGAGATCAAGCACCTGGCCACTTGGTGCACGGACAATAATCTGCTCCTTAACACCAAGAAGACCAAGGAGCTCATCGTAGATTTTAGAAAAGGAGGAAGAGCTTCACATGAACCCGTTCACATCAACGGAATGGTTGTTGAACCTGTCCCATCCTTCAAGTTCCTGGGGACCCACATTTCAGAGAACCTATCCTGGTCCACCAACACCTCTAGCCTGGTCAAGAAGGCTCACCAGCGCCTATTCATCTTAAGAACACTTAAGAAGAACCAGCTGTCATCATCTACTCTGGTGAACTTCTATCGCTGCACAATAGAAAGCATCCTAACCAACTGTGTCACAGTTTGGTATGGAAGCTGCTCTGTTGCTGAGCGCAAGGCACTGCAGCGGGTGGTGAAAACTGCCCAGCGTATTATAGGGACTCCACTTCCAGTCATCGAGGACATTCAAAGGAAGCACTGTGTGCGTCGAGCACGCAGTATTCTTAAGGATTACTCCCACCCCGCCCACAAACTGTTTTCTCTTATGCCTTCTGGTCGGCGCTTCAGGTGTCCCAGGTCAAGAACTAGCAGACTGAGGAATAGCTTCTTTCCCAGAGCTATCTCCTTATTGAACTCTGCCCCCCACTGACACCTGCTCACCCCTCACACACCCCTATACACTTCCCATTACTCTATTTACACTTTACACTATTTAATATGGACTGCACTACAATGTACACACCTATTTTGAAAACACAAATATCCATGCACAACATATTTGTAAACTTCTGGTTGAATATACATTCACACATGTCTATTGATAAATTCCTGTACATTATGTTCATATGTACATTATGTTCATATCATATGTAAATTCCTGTCTATAGAAAATAGCAACTTGAACATTATGCCCATATCTATTTGAAAATTCCCAGTAACAGTAACTTGTATATATTGTTCATACACTGTAAATTTATAATTATAGTCACTTGCAATCTGTATACTATGATCATATAATATCCTGTACATTATGTTAATATCTATTTGCAAATTCCTGCCTACAGTTAATACTGTAGCAACCTGTACATACGGTTCATCCATTGTAAATTTATAACTATAGTTACTAGTAATCTGTATATTATACTCACATAATATCTTTCTTTAATAGTTACCCATAGCTTCTCCCTGCACATATCCCTTTTTTTCTAAATGTATACCTTTATCCTGCACTTTCTGCTAATTGCACTTCTGGTTAGACCTAAACTGCATTTCGTTGCCTTGTACTTGTACATGTGTAATGACAATAAAGTTGAATCTAATCATCTAATCTAATCTAATTTATTTATTTTTAGTTTATACTCATTTTCTGAGTTTCACATGTTTCATTAGCATACGTCAGCAATAAAACTGGACAGATTTCCGCTCCATCTACTTCAGTTTAAAAAAGACTTTTGTTTTCTATTTTTATTTTTACTTAAATGGCATCCTATTCTAATCTTTTACTGTGCACATAAAATACGAAGCATCTTTTCAACTACAGTTAGTGATTGAACTTTAAGAGGGACATCCAAGTCAAACTGGGACTTTTATTTTGAGGAATAACAGTGCACAGTTATAAAAATAAAAACTCCCTGTTTATTTCTCTACATGTACTGTATATAATCCCCTGCTACACTAATGCACATACTGCATCCCAGAGTTTCACTACTGCTTGGATACCATCAAGGTAGAAAATTTTCCTCAGTACGCCGGAGCCATGATCAGACTGCCTGCTTCATGTCTGAAACTCTGTCACCTTGTATAAAATCGATAAACATTTTGTGATTGGAGGTTTAGCAGACAGGGCCGTATTGTTTCGATGTGCTATTTAGTAAATGCCGGTTTAAATGTTCTGGCAGCACATGCATGCAAAGTCATGCATCAAGTATAAAACAAACAGGGAGTTGTTTCATCAAGTAAAGGACCGATTGTTGGTTAAAAAGAAGTTTTAGTCAAGACATATTTTAGTATTTTCTTCCACTAGTAAATTATTTAATTATCAAATTTAGAAAATATGAATGATAAATTAACAGTTCTCTATTCAAGTGGGTCACAATGTGTTGATTAGTTTTCAATAAGTGAAGCTTGGGCTGTAGATTGACTGCAATGTTTATATTAATATGTTCATTTAAATATTATCATTGGTATACTAATAGCTTTCCCAGAGATTCCACCAAAGTAAAATGAAAAAAAATCCTTTGAAATTGTAGATACGGAGCCTTTGTACATGGACACATTTATTTTGCTTATTTGGAAGGAATCTAAAAAATCAGTGTTTTTTATTACTCAGAAGGAAAGTTCTGACACTAAGCATCTGTAAACAGTCGTTCACTCACCAGCCACTTTTCTTTGTTTTTTTTCATTCTCTTGAAGTTAGTTATGTTGTCATGTTACCAAGTATTATTCATGGCATTATTCATGAGGGCACATAGACCCTACATTCACATCTAAGAGTGTTATGGCAGATACCCAACACCAACTACATCCAACTGCTGATCAAAGTCTACAGGCACTTTTCCTCCATGCAACTTAAAAGGGATTTAATGAGATGGCCAGCCTTGAATCAGTTCCTGCCAAATAGTAATCTCATCTCATTTACCTTTACTCAGCATTCTTACTTTGAATTTTGTATAAAAAAATCTATCAACCTGATTTACCAGTGTGTCTCTATTCGGCACAAAGAGGTACTTGTGCGAATTTTTTTTGGAAGAATAATTTCTACACAAGTGACTTTAAACAAACTACTAGACATAATCACTCATCTGATTGAAGAAAATGTTAGTGTTCGTGGATGCGGCGTTGAACGATGACAGTTTAGGGCCCTAAATGAGACAGAAGAGCGGTTGTAAAATCCAGAGCCCTGTAGGCACTTTCATTTAAATAGGAATGGGGGAAGGTTGAAGCCCTTTCGTTTTGGCTTTGGTAAAGTTTATTGTTATGTCTACTTTCGAAGGTGTTACCTTACATGCTGGGTAGTGGGTAACGTTCAGTTTTTCACCTCTTTCCCACTGTCATATTCAATCCGTCAAGGTCTCTGTTGCATGAAAAATCTCTTATAATCTTACCTAGAGAAGTGTAGATGAGAACATTAAGTGGTACACTTTGAAATTGAGCAGTATTACCATTGTAACAGGTAATCTGCTGCCTGAGAAGTGCAGTTTAATATGACATTTGGGGAATGTCAACTTTCAACATGGCTAAATTTTATATTTTTAAATTACTATTGAGCAAATTTATGTAGAATTTTTTCATTTAGCTCATTCTATTTTTTCTAACTATTTTAAAATATATAAATATATAGTGTTCCTTTTTTATTAAGAATAAATTGCATTATATAAACTGTTTTCTTAAGCGATAATAAAACAAAACTGTCAACACTCTGCACCATCAAAAAACAAAAACACCCATGTTCACTTCCTTAGTGTAAAATATGGGCCAAATGGGCGGAGGTGGAAGCCTTCATCAATCACAGCATGTCATAAATGCCTAAAAAGCTTTTTTTTTGCTATACATACCAAGTTGTTATTTGTCATTATGCTACAGTATATGTACATGTCAGTTTCCATTATAAAGCGTACACGTTAAATCACACTGTATTTTTAAACCATTTCCTCAAATGTTTTTTCTCTATTTCTTACAGTAGCTTCTAGATGAAATGCATTCGTTCATATTTGAAAATGGTAAAATATATTTTATGCTTTTTACAGAGAATTTCCATCATTGTGAGCTGAACAAAACATCTGTATGAATTTTTTAGTAAGCACATTTGGTTGTAACCACATTTGGTTTATAGTTTCTATGGCAAATACAAATGTTATGAAAACCTAAATTGAGTCTCTGAATTGTTTCTGACTGGCAAAGAATATACAGTAAATCAAATATTTTAAAGTAAGATGATCCTGAATAAATTCAAATTCAAATTCAAATTTTATTAGTCACATACACAATCATACACAGTATAATATGCAGTGAAATGCTTTTATACGACCGCCAGTGACCTTAAAAGTAAAGGAAGTACTGTATGTGATGCGATGCATTTCAGGAATTTGTGCTTTATATGGATATGATACAGAAAGGCATGAACATCCACACAATAGGGCTAAAGTTGTTCAATCACCTGCTTATTTCCTCTGATTTAATTTCATAGTTTATGTACTTCTTCTTCTTCTTCTTTGATCCCTATCCATCAGTTGGTAGATCAGGTCATCCTCTAAGCCAATATGACGCTGTGGGTGCAGGTGGATTACGAACATTATTCATCTTTCACTCTTGTCAGTCTGCAGCCTTTCACTTGGCCACATCAATGGTCAGTTGTTGGCTCAGCTGATCATCTTCAATTTGTTTGATGCAAGTTTTATTTGGTCCTGCTCAATGATCATCTTGATATGATCTTGTATGGCAGCCTTTTAGTTTTTATTCTGCACACATGGCCAAACCATCAGAGTCTGCTCATCTGGATTTAGTCTTTGACTGCTGGTTAACGGTCACACCAGATTCAAATCGTCTTATTTTGGTGATGGTCCAGTAAAGATACGCCTAGTATCTAGCGATCTTGTTCATCTTTGTTTTGAGCAGAGTTCATGTTTCAGAAGAATTGGCAGTATTAAGGTCCAGAAGAGGCAAACTTTAGTTTTGGTATTAATATTGGTCTATTTCCAAAGTTACCATTTGATTGATGCAAAACGCTGCCAATGCCAGACTAATTCTGTTTTGATTTCTGTGGTTGATGCCACAACTTCTCCTGCACAAGCGAACCCAGGTATTGAAATTTTTGAACCTGCTTGATTTGGACTTTGTTAAGTGATCTTTGGTCATAACTTTAGTCTTATCTGCATTTGGCGATGGGGGCTATGCTGGAATAGGATGCCAATAGCTTGAGCATTAGTTTCGGCAAGAAGGGAGCTATTGTCAGCGAATATTACTGTAGGTCTGTAAGAAAATCATTCTGGTCATACTGGTGCTCGAACGCTTTCCTCATAATGACATTAATCATGATGGCATCAAGCAGTTTACATCCACTTGCCCATATTATATAATATCTTTCTAATAAAATGAGTTCTAGGATGAACACATAATTTATCAATCAAATGAATGTGATTTAACAGAAAAGAAAGAAAGAAAAAGAAAGAAAGAAAGAAAGAAAGAAGAATTATCTTGAGGTAAGATTTTTCTAGGAGGTACAGTAGGATGTACATTGAAAAATATACTATTAAAGCCTTTATTTTTAAAGGGGCCTTTGGAGCTTTCAGGGAAATCTGCTTTCTGAGATTATGTTGGGTAAAATTATCTTTTAATCAGGTAAAAAAAGTGACATTATCTTTGAATTTATAAATTCATATAATAATCAGAATAATGATCAGAATAAGAATAACGTGTTGGAAATGCAAACCAGCTCGGAGTGATTATTAAATTATTAATTTAAGTATAATTAAATTATTTAGTAAATTATAATATAAAAAATATTAATCCTTAAGAACTTCAATGTAAAATAGTAAACCCTTTGGCAGAATGTACTGCAGCATGTACAGTAGTATACACAAAAGTGCCATTTATATTATATTCTTATTGTCATAATCATGGCTTCATAATGTAGTATCTAGGTAGATGATAATTTGCACGCACACAATACTCTTTGAATATGTCACTGTTGTGCATCATATATGTATTTAACAATCATTAATTTAGTTAATAATATTTCAATTGATTTACATTTCTTTTGTATTTATTGAATACATTGTAATGAGTGTAATAAAAAATTCTCAACAGACCACTTTTTGTTCATTTTCATTGGTTTTAAACACATCATATTCATGATTTTAGCCTCATGTAACTTTTACATATTGATATTCTCAGTTCCCTTTCAAAGGCTACACTCGATGCTGTGTGAAAATGCTATGGGAACATCTTTTCATGTTGTGAAGCATGTGTGTATCAAACACGCCAAATTTTGGCTTATATAACCTCGGTCAGGTGACATCATCTGATGAGACGCACCTGCAGGTTATAAATAGGAGTGAACCGGAAACATTCCTCAGATCTTTTGTCTTCACTGACAAGCCTAGTTGTGTTAAGCGTGTCTGTGTTTAAACCAGCAAAATAAGAAAGTGTTTAACTCACCGATATGGCAGAGTTTTAAACGAGATGACCCTCCATGTGTGATAAATACATATGGAAGGGCGATCTTTAAACTTTACTGCTTCGATTAAAGTGCTCACGCGCGCCCCGCATTCCTTGAGAAGCTCCGGGCCACGGCGCATTCCTGGGGCTTAAAACGTGTGTATGCGGCAGAGCTGAGAGAGACGGATTTAAAGCTCCTATCGCTCACGTCCTCGCGGGATCGGGAAATTCCTCTGTCCGCTCTCAAGCGCGCCCTGGCGCTTGTTGTGAATGGGCAAGGATATACATCCTCTCTTGCTTCCGCCGAGATGGAAATAGCTTCGAAGCACTTGGAAAACATTAGACGGCAGGTTCTGTCGGGTGGCCAGGGGGTGGAGCCTCAACGACGCTCTCTCCCTTTTTCTTAGCAATCTCCATATGAGTTAACCCTTTCATGGAGTAAGCTGTATTAATCCCGTGTTTTCCTGCCATCGACTTATTTATTTGTTTAAATATAATTGATGGGGAAGCGCGGGGTTATATGTTGACGCCCAGATAGAAGAGATGCTTTCAGGCTCTCTCTCTCCTGGGACATCATCCTTCCAGAAAAGCTAATACTTCCTTTCAAGCTGTGTCGACTTTCATCTTCCCTGGAGGGAAAAGCTTTTCAGGCAACAGGTCAGGTTGGTGCTCCTTTGCACACCATGGCGGTTTTGCAGGCCTACCAGGCTGACCTACTGAGAGACTTGGGCATTGGCAGGGCTCTTCAAGATAGGGTGTATTGAAATTATGCCGGGCCACAGACTTGTCTCTTCGTGCAACAAAGCAGACGGCTCGTGCTATCGGCCGTTTTATGGCTGCGATGGTTTTCGCGGAGAGGCACTTGTGGCTGAATCTGAATCTGTTTGGTGATGTCGTCAACTCGGTCGCCACTAGGTTCATGAGGCGAAGTTATATAACAAGCCTTCGGGAAATTCCTTCCCCGCCGTGCTCAAGAGTCGGGACTGTCGGCCACCCCCTCGTAAGATTCAAAAATTCAAAAGAAGTCAGACTGGCACATTGTCTTCTTCACAAAGAAGCCCTGAGGTTGATGTGCCCAGGACCATGGGTGTGGCCCCCCAATGGGGAGAGGCACGGAGAATTCCTTAAGAATTCTTAAAGAAGAAGAGTCGGCCAGGAGGTCGGTGTTCTTGCTCCGCCACCACTGGTGTTTGCCATCACTGCCATGTTTCAGGATGCCGAACATTTAACATACCCCCCCTTTAACCAAGCCGACCAGACTTTTGCCCCTTTCTGAGAAACTGGCAGCATGGAAAGCTACTGCCAATATATCTCCTTGGGTACTAAGCACTGTAGCGAGAAACTACAGGGTTCAGTTCTCACATCACCCTCCGCATTTCAATGGCGTGGTCTCCACTTCCATGAAACCGGAAAAGTGTGCATCTGCTGACCGAAGTTGCTGGGGAATGGGGCCATGGAACATGTTCCCCTACCAGACAGAGAGTCAGGCTACTACAGTCGGTATTTCTTGGTTCCCAAGAAGAACGGGAGGCTGCATCCAATGATTTTGTGGCCTGTACCGCTATCTACAAATAATAATAAATAAATACAGCTTCAAAATTCTGACTGTCTAAGTGATTGCTCTGAAATCCTACCAAGCAATTGATTTGTGACAATCGATTGAAGGACGCTTACTTTCATATAGAAATATTGCCACAACACAGGAGGTTCCTGAGGTCCGATTTCGGGGGCGAAGCTTACCAGTATCGGGTCCCTCCATTTGGTCTAGCTCTCTCACCCGCACATATACAAAATGCATGGATGTAGTTCTGGCTCTTACGACTCCAGGGCATCCGTATTTGAATTGCATAGACGACTGGCTGGCCCAGTCTCAGTAGCTAGCACTTCCACATCAGCATGTCGTCCTAGCTCATCTTTGTTTCTTAGGATTGAATACATTCTCAACACCCTCAAGGAAATCAAGCTAGACCAGAAAGTGACTGTTCATCACTTTCAGAGATCTTAGCCCTCATGGTAGCTGTATCCACGGTGACACCTTTGGGCCTTCTGCCCACATGAGAGCATTTCAGTTGTGACTAAGAACCAGGGGATTTCACTCGAGGGCCAATCCCCAATAAGGGCTGTGCGCCAGGTGCTTCGTACCCTTCCTACGTATGTGGTTCAGACCCTGGTTTCTGACTCTGGGTCACACTCTAAGTTTGTCTTGTCATCGCAGATGCTAACGACAGATGATTCCTTCATGAGCTGGGGTGCGGTCTTAGATGACGGTCCAGCCCAAGGGAGCTGGAAAGGCCATCTTCTCGCGCGGCACATCAATTGCCTCGAAATGGTGGCTCTATTTCTGGCCCTAAAACACTTCCTCCAGCAGTTGAGAGGCTACCTATGTCCTAGTGTGGGTGGACAACTGTCCAGTCAATCTCTGACACACGGGGAATAGAAACCCCACCCCGAAGAAGACAGTCAATCTGGGAGAGATTTCATGTAGCAGAGGTGGACCTGTTTGCCTCGCAAGATCAGCAAATGTTCCCTTTACTACTCTGACTCTTCCAGCTCCCCTGGGTCTGGACGCCTTGGCCCATATGTGGCCAAGGTTAAGCCTTTATGCATTTTTCCTGATAGCTCTGCTCCCGGGAGTCTTGGCGAGGGTCCATCAACAGCGTTTGCGCCTCTTATTGATAGCGCCCTGTTGGCCGACCAGAGTGTGGTTCTCGGATCCAATATCTCTCCTTGACAGCTCACCATGGTGATTCCAGTGAGGAGGGATCTTCTGTCTCAGGCGCAGAGGACAATATTTCATCCCCGGCTCGAGCTTTGGAACCTTTACGTTTGGCCCCTGAACGGGATCAACTAAGTCAAGCTGGTTTTCCAGCTAGAATAATTGAGACTATTCTAGCTGCTAGGGCTCCCTCCACTAGAAGAGCTTATGCCATCAAACGGAATGTATTTGAAAGTTGGTACATGACGAAGCAGGTAGACCCAGTCCACTGCCAAATTGTTTCAGTGCTGGAGTTCCTGCAGGAAAAGTTGTCCTCAGGCTTGTGCCCTAGTACCCTCAGGACGTACGTAGGGGGTTACTGTGGGAAAACATCCTTTAGTTGCCCGTTTCGTTCGTGGAGCTAAATGGTTGAGACCACCCACTAGAGACATGGCCCCTTCGTGGGATTTATCTATTGTGCTCGAAGGTCTAATTGACACCTTTTTCGAACCACTAGCGTCAGCGCCTTACAGGTTTCTGACCCTTAAGATGGTTTTTCTTGTCAGTCTCTCCATCCTGCCTAGACTTTGCCTCTGGGCTAGTCAAGGCCATTTTGCATCCTCACCCGAACTATCTTCCGAAAGTTCCATTCTCAACCATGCACCCTATTGTTATTGAAGCCTTCTGTCCTCCGCCTTTCACAGCTTCGGAGCAGGAGAAACTTCACCTACTGTGTCCAGTACGTGCTCTTCAGATCTACGTCCACTGCACTAGCCAGTGGCATAAGTCAGAACAGCTTTTTATATGCTATGGAGGCTGCAACCGGGGGGCGGCCGCCACTACACAGACCTTGTCACACTGGGTGAGAGATGCTATTGCTCTCTCCTATGAGGCATGTGGGCTCACTTCGCCTCTAGGAATCAGGGCTCATTCAACCAGGGGGAGACAACTATTGCACTAGCAAGAGGTATTCCCCTGCAGCAAGTGTATGACGTGGCGGGTTGGTCCTCTCTGAACACATTTGTTAGATTTTATAGTCTGGATGTTCATGCCACTCCGGGCTCATGGGTCCTCGAGTCAGCTTCCCAGATCTGAGACCTTCTCGTCCTTGTGCGCACACGCTACACAACCTTGGGGTCCAGACACTTGCAGTGCGGCGGCGTTGGTACTGTCATTCCCATAGCGTTTTCACGCAGCATCGAGTGTAGCCTTTGAAAGGGAAATAAATACATTTTGTAAATATTGTTACAATATTACAATAAAACAACAACAACAACAACAATAATAGTAATAATAATAGTAATGATAGTAATAATAATAATAGTAATAAACATTATTATTATTATTATAAAATATAATACATATAATACATATTATTATTACTTCATCCATTTAATGAGTTTAACATAAGAGTAAAAATTCTTCGCTTAATTTAAATATATTCATAAATGAATCACATTTTTAAGTGTACATACTGACACAGATTATTATAATAATATATGGTCAAAATGTATTATCATCCAGAACAGACTAACTTGTTGAGCTGTATTAAAAATGTGCAATATATAATGAAGATATTTGTTTCTGGTATTTATTTGCATAAATTCTATATAAATACCTGAAACTGCAGTCAGATTTTTGACTCTTGCATTGCCTGTGCAGTACTGATGAAATATGATTTTCTGAATAAATGACTCAGTGGGTTAACTTTCACAATGATTCCACTTGAACCCGGGGGAGGGTGGGACCTGCATACTATCACATGCAGGAGCAGACACTGCCCTGAGTAATTTATTCATAGCTTTGTGGTGTTTCACTTAATTTTTTTCCATCTATTTTTTATAACAAAGAAGAAAATGACTCATAGTGCAGAGGGTGTGTGTTCATTAATACTGCATACTGAGTGTGGCCTTTCTCCTTCAGTGAAAAGCTTATAGAGAAATCTCCTATTGTCATTTTGGCCATATGCATTAAAAATATTAGTCGAACCCTGAGGCATGTGCACATCCCAGAGTTTTATATCATTCATATATATCTTATAGTCATATATCGTTCTATTTATGAGGTTTTTTTTTATTTGGTATCATAGAATTGTCATAAGGAGACCAATATCAGCATGTCATATTTAAAGAATATATTAAGACATGGAGGAAAAAAAGCTGCACAGGAAGATATATTGCTTTGTTATTAGGTGCTGTGGCTTTTCTTGGCAAACTCTAAAGGATGTGGTGGAGATTAAGGTCTAGTAAAGGAAAGGTACACACCTTATCTCTCTTAAATCCACACCATTTTCCTTTTTGAGGATGGCTGATGCTTCTACAGCTGGGTTCCATCAGAGTGGAAATTATGCTTTGTTCGTGTCTGGAGAGAGCCAGTGCATCTGTCCTCATTGCAGAGAGAAACCCAATACCCGTGGCTATGAGAAATCAGTTGGTCCATCTCTTGTGCCTGCAGTGACAGCAGGTAGAGACTTTGTTTCACTTTCTCGCACAATACCATGGTGATTTTAATGATTTTTTTTTTTTATAAAAATGAAAAAAATCTACAATTTTTAAGACTTTAAATAGAAAGCAGAGGGCTGAGTGGGCTTTAGCTTAATAGCTGACCTCAACACTCTCATTTACGAGTTTATTTTCCCCAAACTCTGACACAATGCCTCTTCTCCACCCAGACAAACGGTGGTTTGAGTGGGCATTGAACTACAGTACAGAGATGAAGAATGGAGAAGGCCGGGCCTAGAGGAAGTGAATAGATATGAGCATATGGTTCTGTATGAGTCTGTTTTTTGTGTCTGTACAGTAGGTGTATATACACAGTACAGTAGTGTGTGGGTGAGCATTGAATACATTGGCTGAGCAAGTGCTGAGTGGTTTCCTATTGACCTCTGAGTTTTTTTTTTATGAAATCAAGACTAGCCTTTGCTCTTTGGGGTAGAGAGGGTAGAAACTTTGGAACTAATCGCTGGGGTTTTTTTTCTTCTTTTTTTCAAGGTCATGCTTTATTCTACATGCAGATGCTAATAAGAAAGAGCCAAAAATGTTGCTTTTTGGTTTAACTTCACAATGTACGATAAATGCATCTTCTTTCTGTTTATTCCTTGAGAGAGAGAGAGAGAGAGAGAGAGAGAGAGAACAGATGCATGTTCATTTCTAGCAGTACCCCATTGCTAATGATGTATTTTATTACCTAATGTGTCTAAGTTCACTAAGCTTAATTTAGACATTTGAGTTTTAACTTAGAGTTTGATGACAAGATTCAGTTTTATAGGACATAAAAATGAAATAAGACATGGCAGTTATAGAGTTATGGACTAGTGAGGAGAGGAGAGAAGAGAAGAGGAAAGGAAAATGAGAAAATGATAATGCCTTGTAACGCATCTTTCTTTTTTATTTTTTTATTTTTACATTATTATCTATCAATGGTCAAAAAGTTTATACGAATACACTGCCACACTATCAACTATCACGGACAGGGCATATATCAGCTTTTAACAGTTTGCTGTCCATGATGCACAAACGTAACAGATGATATGTACTGTATAATCCACAAAAAAAAAACAGGTAAAGAAAAAAGAGGAAAAAGGTGTACAAGAAACCCATTCACGGTACATTTTATCATGTTTAACAGAGAGGTTTTAGCAGATTAAAGGGATCAGACCAGTTTACTCTACAAGAATAATGAGCATTTCTCTCATCTCAGCCTTGCACACAGCTAACGCCTTTCCTCTCTGCTGAATGTGCAAAACCTCTCTAGCCTGTATTTCCATATCTAAGAGGGCTTTCAGGTGGAATTAGCTCTGGCTGCTCTTAGCACTTTAAAGGATTTTATTTACTAAGACGACAAGTCAGTTAACAAGTGGTTTACACACACACACACACACACACACACACACACACACACACACACACAGAATTTACAAGTGTTTCTGGATTAACAAGTGATAACCATACAGTATCTAAGATGTATTAGAGTTATGAATAGGAAAAGCTATAAGATCTGCCTGATCTTATGGCAGTAAGTTTATTTGGGGTGAGCTGGTAAAGTATTGCTAGTGAAGCCATGCAATATCACATTACATTTGTCGTATTTATCTGGTTATTATTTTTAATAAATAATACACAATTTTTATTGTTTTACTATATAAACATGAAAAAAATCATAATTTTTTTTTTTTTATGTACCAAAGACAGGATTTTAAAGAAACTGTTTTTCTGTGGTTGGAGCTGACATACAGTAAGCTGATGGCTAATTCTAATTGCTGCGTAATTTTGCCATAATTAGCACCAAATGTAGTTATGCCCAATGTGAATTGGCTAAAATATTTAAATTCTATTTTATTTTATTTTGTAGTAACATAAATAAACAGAAAATCTATGACTAATTGAATATTCTTTTGTCCATTTAATTCATGAATGTTTAATCAAATTTATGCAGTTTTTGTAATTATATGACTGTCTTTTTAGCATTACAAAATAATGCTAAAAACTATAAACAATTAATTCTTTCATTGTCCATTTCATTTTAAGCGCTTCAATATTCCATGTATCCTAGTAGGCAAAGCGGTTCAACTTCAGGAGATGTGTACAGAGAAAGCCTAGAGCTCAGTCATCTGATCACAGCACAGCAGAATTTCTGGGAACAGACTTGGACGGGCTGTGTGACGCCTTGCTGCCTTGGAGACGGTTCACTGCTTTAATGTTCCTAATGTAACGTTAGAGGTCTGGGGACATGGAGAAAGATGGCTATGTAGACTTATTTAGTCAGTCAGCACTGTGTCTATGCCTCATGAGACTACAAGCTGTTATTATGTGTAATTGCTGGTGAACAACAACTTATTTGTGGTTTTATTTGGTCAATGGAGGGATGCAGACGGCAGCTTGTGGGCAGAAGATGCTCTTCATATTAAAGGCTAATATGAAATCGCAAGCCAACAAACTAATGAATTAATCAATGAATAAGGAAAAAACATTGGAAAGTTGAAAAACTTACAGAATGACTTTCTCTCACCAATGCATTTTCTTATAATTAACCTGACTAAGGGAGTTTAAGTAACTGCACTCTGTGTGCCTCATGGTCAGGGAGCACACACACAGAGTACTAAAGTTTGAATTTAACTTGTTTATTTATGGATATTGATATACTTATATTGCCCTGCGATGGATTGGCACATCATCCAGGTGTACCCTTTCTCATGCCCTACTGTAAGTCTCCTGGGATAGGCTCCAGGCCCCTGTGACCCTGTATACAAGATGATGATGATGATGATGATGATATACTTACAGTATAATGTGACCATCTTGTACAAAAGTACAAAATGTGCTGGTAGATGTACAGTACTATGAAGTGGTATCAAAAGGTTTTGTGAGTAGTTTTGGACAGTAACACGCCAACAGAAGGCAGCACAAGGACCCACGCACAGTCACAGGGAGCACTGATCCTTATACTGTAAGTGAGTGTGTCAAAAGACATCATCATGTGTACTGTACATTGTGAGCCACAACTGGTGCTATTCTAACCATGCGCATTACCATGTTCGAAAACTTATCATGAACAGCAAGTTAGAAGAAAGATAGAACGTGAAATTCTGTGGGAAACTGGAAACATTTGTTAGACATTTGGCAAATGACTTGCTTGAGGTGTTTTGAGTGGCACATGCACTTCAAGAGTGGACGAACATCACTGGAAGATGACGAGAGATCAGGAAAACCTTCAAAGAGCTCAACATCCTGAAAATGTCAAAACCATTCGGCAACTTGTGCATGATGATCGTCAATGAACTTCCACTCCCAACCTACAGTACTTACCAGATAATAATAAAGCATTAATAAGTTAGTAATTAGTACTTTTTGTAGACAGAGCTAATCTCAAAAACATTTTTTTCTGTTGAATCCTTTGTGCCATGTTATCTATGAGACTTATTTTATCTTTTCTGTAAACACTCCTAAAAGCAGATCTATATTTGGACTATGGCTAGTCTATTTTTGCTTTTTTCTCCCTTCATTGTTCCACACATCAGTGGCTCCATGGTTCACCATGATGATGATGATGATGATGATGATGATGATGATGATGAAAAAACAAATGTCAAACATCTCCATGCACAGCTCTTTATTAACTTGCATTCTTTAAATAGTTGCTTTCCTTCAATAACAAACCCACACATTCAGAAATAATAATAATAATAATAATTATTATTATTATTATTTCTGAATGTGTGGGTATTATATAATAATAATAATAATAATAATAATAATAATAATAATAATAATTATTATTATTATTATTACTATTATTATTATTACTGAGCTAAATTCTGTCTTTCAGTGCGTGACACACAATGCATATATTCACACATGCTAAGCTGTTGGCTCTCAAGAGGACTGCTGTTTGGTAGTAACTGTGTGATGTTTGCAGTTTTCTGTCTTGCTCTTTACTCCTTTTCTAGAGCTCACTGCTGAAGGATCGATGCTGTCAATAGCACACGCATTTAGAAGTGTTCATGTGTCACACCATATTAAAACCCAATTACTCAAGTATTCCTGCAGCGCTCAGGCACTGCCAAATGGAAATATGAGGAGGAAACTGCTGACCTGGAGGTCAGGATCAGTGTGCAATAGTTCACTCCACTGGGGCGGCAGGGCAGTTATAGGAAAAGAAAAAAAAACAGCAAGTTGTGTTATGAGTGCACGGCTTAGGCAATAAGCATGACTTATTGTCTTGTGCCGTTTGTCTATACCTTGTAAATCTGCTGATAATGTGACAGGAAATGTGTTAACCAGTAGCAGCTATAAGACACTCGGTCACACAGTTAAAGTAGAGCTCTATATTTCTCACTATCTCTTGCTTTCTGACAATTTTTAATTATATCCACTGTTAATGGTTTTGAACATGAACATTTTTGAGAGATAAGACACACCACCTCTCTTACTCTCACCCCTTCTCGCTGTCTTCACCTCTTGCGTGCGGCAGGCTAAAAATAAGCGTCTGGGGTGAGGGTTGCGCTGAGCCGAGCAGAAGGATCTATGTCTGGTTTAGACCAGAAGCAGTGCATGGAGACAGGACACAAGTAAGCAGACTAACGCAGCAAATGATCATGGTTTTATTTATAGAGCAAGAACAATACACTCCAGTAATAATTTGGAGCGGTAAATGTAAATGTTGAAGAGTTGTACACACTGTTGGAAGTTTAACTTTGCAACAATTTTTAACACTTTAGTGACCACTAGGAGATAGTGGCATGGTGGTGTGTGCGTCAAGCTTTTAGTAGGCACATTTACCTTTTTCTTACCACAGCACTCTTTTTTTTTTAAATATATCTTTTTTTTTTCTTATTAAATGCTGATATGTGCTTCCATTAAAATACACAATACATGCATGTTAAGTAACAAAATCAGACAATTCCTACTGTATGTTACATAGCATAAGTACAGTATATTGTGTAAATTATGTTACTTTCTCACCTGCTATAGACAGCATGTCCAATTTAGCATCCACAATGTCCTGATGGAAGTCTTTTCTGTCATGCCACTTCGGTTGGAATGATGATGAATGATGGAAATGAGTGTGTGTGTGTGTGTGTGTGTGTATGAGTTTTGGGGGGGGGTTATGCACTGTCAACCTCCCTTTACTGCACTAAACCATTTTTTTCCCCCATAAAGTATTTAAGGTTTTGCCCGAAAATGTTATTATATAATAATATTATTTAATTTTATATAAATGTTCACCAAAGTTTCATATTTATATAGACCTCCCCTTCCAAACTAAATAATATGGCCTAATATTATCAAGGATGTAGCATGAATATATCTTTTAACAACCCCGCGATCATAAGCGACATATTGCTTTTATACTACATCAGTTCTACTACCAGCAAAATGAATTTGAAGACACCAGACTGCGTTTTTATGTTTGTGTAATATGATTTTATTTATAATCTATAGTAAATAGATTTAATTTTCAGATCTCTCTCCAAAACAATGTTTGTATAGGGTCTAGACACGTTCTTTACTTCTTACTTCTTAAGTCGATTGAGAATCTGTTTGGTTTTAAATTTGTAGACTCGAGTGACATTTTATGTCAAGTCATAAATTCTGATTATTGATGACTAGATAATTGTCAAGTGTAACAATTTAAAATTGTCCTGCTAGCTCACACTGAATCAATGGAATTTTGAAGTCTTATAATTCAATAGTTTATTCAACATGGAGTGAGTCTGAACGGGGTTGTGCCAGGACATCCTCATTCATCCACTCATGGAATGCCCCTGCGTTGTCCATTCATTCATTCATTCATTTTCTATACCGCTTAATCCTGTGTTCAGGGTCGCGGGGGACCTGGAGCCTATCCCAGGAGACTTCGGGCACTAGGCAGGGTACACCCTGGACAGGGTGCCAATCCATCGCAGGGCACACACACATACACACACTCACACACCCAATCACACACTACGGGTAATTTAGGAACGCCAATTTGCCTAACCTGCATATCTTTGGACTGTGGGAGGAAACCGGAGTACCCGGAGGAAACCCGAGTACCCGGAGGAAACCCACCAAGCACGGGGAGAACATGCAAACTCCATGCACACAGAGATGGGAATCGAACCCAGACCCTGGAGGTGCAAGGCGACAGTGCTAACCACTACACCACCGCGCCGCCACCCTGCGTTGTCCAGTCAGAAATTAATAAATTGTTTGACTGTATCCCACTGTTGTATTTATTAATTAAGTAAACAAAGAAAAAAAGAAATAGATAAAACATATTTTAGCTAGCAGCACATTATTATTATTATTATTATTATTATTATTATTATTATTATTATTAACTACATTCAGTAAATATATTTTATTAGCTATATTATTATTATTATTATTAATAATAATAATAATAATAATAATAATAATAAGAAGAAGAAGAAGAAGGAGAACACATTATTATTATTATTATTATTATTAACTATATTCAGTAAATATATGTATTAGCTATATTGTATTATTATTATTATTAGTAGTAGTAGTAGTAGTAGTAGTGTTAGTTTATTGTTGTGGTGTAGGTGAATATACAACACTCCAGCAACCACTTAAGGACAAATAATAAATGTTTTAATTAATTTTATTAATCATTATCAATAATTATTTAACACATTATTTAAAACTAAGCTCAATGAACTCTGTGGAACATTTTGAGAATATCACTATTCCATCCTGTTACTTAACGAAACTTGTTTTCGTCCTTTGAAGTACATACAGTACAGAGAGGACGAGAGAGTGAGACTGCATGTGTAATATATTCAGAAACATGAGCGATACAACTAAATAGTTCAGTAAATAACGCTAAGAAAAAGTGATGTGACAGAATGTGTGTGTGTGTGTGTGTGTGTGTGTGTGTGTGTGTGTGTGTGCTCAGATGGGTGGAGGATCTGTTGTGTCAGGCGGTAAAAAGAGAAATCTACCTACAGGATCCTCTCCTTCCAGCCCGTCCCCCTTCCCCCTGCTCTATCCCTCCCTCTCTTGCTCACTTGGCCAGGCTTTCTCACTTGGCTTCACTCTCGCTTCGGCTACGTGCACTGTGGACTTGTGTGTGTGTGTGTGTGTGTGTGTGTGTGAGTGTTTGTGTGTTTGTGTGCACTGAGCCTTACAGGGTCCGGTGTTTGTATGAATGCATGTGAGGGAACTAGTAGAAGTGTTTAGAGCTTTAGTAAGCTTAAGTTGACTTTTGTCTCAGCGTGCTTTCAGCAGAGGTGCTACTTTTACACGGATCAGGACAAAAAAAGGGGAGAAAAGAAATCAAGTCAAGGGGAGCAAGTAGAGAAACAGTCTGAGAGCTTAGAAAAGAGCAGACACATACACATACAGATACACACATCATTCAAGTGAAGTGTCTTGAGATCTTTTCCTGGTGGTCAGGTTTCTTCTGCCTGGGGTGACCAGTTCACCAAGAGGGATGTGATCGTTGTACGGCTTAAACGCTGACTCTACACACATCCATACACCTGCTCCATCCTCAGGTGCTGCTCTGAAGATCTGGAACTCACTTAGTAGCTGTGTATCTTTGGGTTCATCATGGACTACCTCTGGGGGATGGCGGTGCTGCTGTGCGGGCTCTGGACACCGCAGAGAGGAGCCGATGCTCAGCGTGCCAAAAGCAACGTGCCCCGACTCAAACTCTCCTACAAAGGTGAGAGCTCTTAATGTCCACTACTGCTGCTGCATGTTCTGCTGGTTTCATACATCGAACTCAGGTGCAAAACTGACTTTAATTAAGGTGCATTTTGAAATTCACATTCAACATCTATGGTTGTGCAACTGAAGTGCAGAAGCTTTCACACATTAATTTAATTAGTATTAAAATCTAAATTGTAATGTTGATTATATACAGATGCTTGAAATGTTAAGTCTGGTATATACAGTATATTATTATCATGTAATATATAATAAACTTTTAAATATGATATTTTATGTGGTATATTATAATAGTCCAAAAAAAAAAAAAAAACCCAGCTTGATTTTTCTCTGAAACGTCAGATCTTTTGCAGCTCATGGTTTTCCAAAGCGGATACGATCACTTGGTTGTTTTTGGTTCTTCTGCATTTCGAAGTAATAATCTATTGCTAAAGTTTCACATTTTCTTTGTAAAAATATATACAGTATATAAAAAGTCAAAAGTCAGACAAGGCTCTTTCACTGTGTGTTAAATTTCTCCGCACATCTTTTTTCAATACAGCAAAAACACATGAGCAGATATCCAAGATTTACGACTGGGCTCGTTCATTGTTTAACTGCTTTAATAAGCGTACTCAGGTACATGTGTGCTCAGTGTGTGTGAAACATGAATAGAACTGCAGTCAGACTGAAACGCTTATAAACTGCACTTTGGCTTGTTTTTGCATATACTGTATAATTCAGCTCTTATTATTTTCCGTGAGCTCCAAACGCAATACACTGGTCTTCCTCACCTTTATCACATGCACCATGCATAACTGATAGCTGACAGTTTTTTTTTTTTCATTGCACCTCATTTATGACACAGAATACACCAATTACAACCCAGAATGTGTGCTCTTTTGTGCCCCTATGATAAGACTGCTGCTGTTGGGCACATGTGACGAGCTCATAACTCTAGCACGGATGACTAATTGAGATTTTATTATTATTATTTTTTTTTTCATTTCCGTGGTACAATTTAGTGACGTCAAACTTCACCCTTCGTCCTCACACATCACTTTATGTTACGGTTGAGCAAAATGAACTGACTGAAAAAAGATTTAGATAACGTGCGATAGGATGGCAAGATGACAATAAAGGCAGGAAGAAAAGAAGAAAAGTGTCATTATTTTTTGTCAGTTTCCTGACAGCTCCGCATTAGCTAGGTAGTGGAAAATTACATCTTTACGCACTCTGTAAAGCTGCGCGCCTGACAGACGCTGTTGAAACGGTAATGTCTCTGAGGCAACGAATACTGACACCTACAGGCACCTTTCTGTACTCAGCATAGAAATAAACCAGTGTGTGTGCGCGTGTGTGTACATATGTGTGTGTCAGACATGTGCACATGTTCAATATGAATCAAACTTGTTATTAAAAAAGTGTCAGATTTTATTTTTGAGTACACACAGAGGAGGGCACAGGAATAGGATTCTGTAAAGTGAACAACACACACACACACACACACACACACACACACACACACAGTATTCATATAACCCTGTCATTTAAACTTCCCTATTAAGCCTAAATACTGAAATACGCCACCGTATAATATTTCCTTATGTAAATTCTGGGCATCTACTGTATAACATAGGGGGATAAGTTTGTTTCTCAAATGGTCTTTGGATTCCTGTCTGTTCTATTATTCCTCAGTTAATCATACTTTGGCTGTTCAAAGACTTAAACATAGGTTTTTTGTTTTTAGGATTCGACCCAAAGCCTTTTCTCAAAGCAAAAGCGTGTGTTAGTGTTCGATATACAGTAGACTAGACTAAGTGAAAAACCCTTAATGAAAAGCCTTAAGCATTCTGTGGGTTTTCCTCCAGGGGAAACTTGTCATAAATTGCAAGTAACATCTCCATTAGAATTCTGCTTTTTTAGGATGGAAAACACTGGAAAATACATTTTATACCGTAATACATTAAACTCAAAAGATTTTTTATGTTGGAAGGATCTAAGTGAAACCCTTTTTGTACAGTATTCCAAAGAACAAACTGAGAGAATAACCTTTAATGATGTAACAGTTAAAAAAAAAAACTATCATTAGACATTCTGAGATTACTGTATTACGTATATTATAGAACCCTGTTAAAAATCTAGCTCTACATTAACACGAAAATACAGAGACATTGCACTGTGTAACATGTTTTTCCTCAAATCATTTGTGAAAAACAAGCATGTTCCCTAAAATGTCGTTCCCCAAATCAACTTAAAACCTGCTCATAGCGCTTAAAACTCGTTTTAACTATTGCTGCTATTTCTACTGTGTTTTTTTTTTTTTTAATAACATACAGGGCTCAGGATTGTGCATTACAGAGTGACATGTTCTTTATTTTTTCCCACATAGGACCATTTGATGAACGGAATTTTCCAAAATGACATCTTTATTGCTGTTTTCGTTTGTTTCTATGTCCCAAAAAAAATCTGCTCATTTATAGAAGTAATAATAATGATAACTAATTTGAATATATAATGATAGTAATTATGATAGTAAATATGAATAATTTTGTTCTGCATGACATATCCCAAAACCAAAAAAACCTTAACACACATGCACATGCAAGGCTTTCAAAGAAGCAACAACAACAAAAAATAAAGTATATAATAATTAGTTAAATGATAAGTTTGTCATTTACCTATGTTGTGTTGCCGGCACGTATCTGTGCCACTTGACTTTAAGAGAGGCCTTTGAGTGTTCTTCTTGAAGATTTTTGTGAAAGACAAAGCTTGTATTGAGGGTCGACATAGAATAGACAATATGTTGAACTTTTAATGCTGCAACACTTAGAATAAGTCAAATGGACTTAAGGGTTCCCTGGTGGTTCCTTGTTTTTAAGGGAAACCTTTTCTGTTAGAAAAAAAAATGCTAACTACGTCTAAATTAGATTAAAATTTGTTATATTCAACTAAGATCTACTTGGAACCTATTCTGAGACTAAAAGACAGGATTGCCAATGTGGGAATAAATCTTTTCTAAAAGGGAAACACTTTTAAGATGTTCTGCATGGATAGAGTAATGACCCCTTAAAGCTAAGATTAAAATAAATAAATATGTTTATTAATTAATTTCCAATAAATCTGAAACTTTTAAAGGTTAAATATAATGTATTTTATTGTCAAGATTTAAGAGTATGTCTATTTAAAAAACCTTAAAACGGTATATGTGGATATATGTACTGTATATAACATAATAATAATAATAATACAAGCACTATAGGGTGCGTAGAACCTTCTTATTTGCCTAAGAATTTTTTTCCCCACCCTTTTGGTCTTTTTGGTGGTTTAAACATATTTAAAATCTCATCAAAATTGGCAGACAGTTTGGAATCTGCTGCCATTAGAGTCGTGTGGCCCGGGATCCCCACACAAGTTTTTGCTGCATAGCCCATATACTGTACACTTTCACGTAGACACACGAAACTAGGTACACATTTAGAGCTCATTGAGCCGAAAAACGTTCGCACCCGATGGATTTTGATATACTCTTCCTTAGGGAATTCATACAGTATAATCGCCACCAAACCGGGCCGATGTGATCTAAACACATCGAGGATGCAAAATTGCAGAGGGATTTTTTTATATCTCAAACGGGTCAACCGTGATAATGCCTTAAACTTACACCGAAAAATTATTAATATCTTTCTGTGTGGCATTATATTGAGTGACACGTTTAGTGACATCACATCATAGTGTGATGCTTTTCTTCCAGCATCTGCAGCATATTGTACAGTACACACACACGCACACACACACACGCACACACACGCACGTCATATGTCACAAACACACACACACACTAACACACACATCACTAATGTTAACACAGACTCACACACCACACACAAACACATTTACTCATCACACACAAACGCGCACACACACACACACACACGCACAAAATATTTAGGGTCCAAACTAACATTAGCCCTGTATAGTGTGTGACATGTGAAAGTTGTTAGAGGTCTTAACAAACTCAATTAACACACAGGTGTAGTGCCCCCAGGGTGGCACAGGGTGCTTGGGCCCATCATCATTGCTTGCAACTATTACTAGTATTATTATTATTATTATTATTACAATAATAAGAAGAAGAATTGTTATTATTATTATTATTATTATTATTATTATTATTTCTGCAATGGCATTACGAAAAGGTACATGCCATGTTTAGTTTAGTCTATCCACTAATGTTCACTGATTTCGTCAACCCACTTAGTAATTTCTCCATTCAATGAGAATAAAAGTGCATGCATGGAGGGACAGAGGAATAGACCACTAAATTGTGGAATCCACTACATAGGGAACCTTGGTTGACCCTTTAAAAAAAAATCCCCTTATTTCACTGACTGTATCGTTAAATTATTAGAATGTATCATTTACGTACCATTAGAATAAATGATTCCCTTTCTGCTCGACCATTTTGAATGTTTTACACAAAACTTATTGCCCCTTTGTCTTCACCATAATGGCATTCAGACAGTAATGGCGCACATCGTCGTTAATTTGTTACTCAGCACAAAGTGCTGACATGGCATATTATAATTCTCTTCCTACAGTAACACTCAGGAAGTATCAACTTGGCTGGGCAGCAGGAGTGTTTAGCATATTTAGCAAAATCCCCACAACTTAGCCGAGCTAAGTTTAAAAACCAGAGACAGGGTTTAGGGGTGTGGGGGTTGGGGTGGACATGTCCCCAGTGGAAACTATGCCCATGTCTGTGAACACTTGTTCATGCAGTTTAGCTGAGACAGGTTTTACACTATTTTTACAATACGTCCTCAGGCATGTCAAACCTGTACATGGAAATGTACTACAAATTCAGTTTCAGGGATTATGTAGGGGGTTCAATAATCACAGTGCTATTTTGTGTGATATCACTGAAACTTGACAACTGATCACAGTCCACTGTAACTGCACAGAAAACATTCAACCCTATGATTTTTCTTTTTTGGAATAAGTCGCATGTTCATCATCTAGCATTTCCTAATGATCATAGGAAGAAGAGAATGGGATAGGCTCCAGGCTCAATCATGCATACACGCTGATCCCCAGACTGTATTTCCATCATCACAGAGGGAAAGCTGCCCTTGGCGTTGTGGATGATGGTGAATGTTGGAACACTGGTACCACCCATGAAGAAGTCCTGACCGGACCAGTAGGCCTGAATGATAAAAGAGAGGGAGAGAGTGTGTGTGTGTGTGGGTGTGTGTGTGGGTGGGCAGTTTTACACCCCCTTTGAGCCCAGGGCAGAATAACATTAACACCCTTATATAAACATCAACCAATGTTGCCTGACAGTATCAACACAGAAACATGTGTGTGTGTGTGTGTGTGTGTGTGTGTGTGTGTGTGTGTGTGTGTGCGCGTGTGTGCGCGCATGTGCATGCTTTAATGTGAACAAACTTCTAGTTTGCAATATAAGCACTCTCCTACATGAACAGATAAGACTGCTATAATTTTGTGATGAAATAATAAAGATTATTTTAAATTTAAGCTTTAAGCTTCTAATCCTTCATGAATGCCAAAAAATGTATTGTTCAATTACAGCCAGAGAATTTGAACTCCGTACACTTTATTGGTATTACCGTATCATTTTTATTTATAAAGAATCACTGATACCTGAACCAGTTCACACAGAGATTCCTTCAAAATGATAGACTGGGTGAATTAGATAAAATACGCATGGATTGACAGGAGGTGGCTGTGAGGGGGAACAACCTGTAAACCTTTGCACCCACCTTTGGATTTATGTTATTGTACAATATCAATATTAGAAGATTTGAATTACGTCCTCTCGCTTGATAATTGCTGCAAATACTGGATCAATGACTTTTGCACTTTAAATCAATCATAATATTAAAACCACCTGCCTGTTCTTTTGTTTGGTTCTCTTTGTACTACCACAACAGCCCTGACCCATCGAGGCATGGACTCCACATGACCACTAAAGGTGTGCTGTGGTATCTGGCGGCAAGATGCTTACAGCATATCCTTTATGTCCTGTACGTTGCCAAGTGGAGCCTCCAACAAATACCACCAAACCTGTTAATCCAGCACATCCCACAGATTCTTGATCAGATTGAGATCTGGGGAATTTAAAGGTTAGATCAAACTTCGAAAGAGACCACTGGCATACGGGAACGCCATTGTCATGAAGGGGTGTACTTTGTCTGTAACAATATTTAGGTAGATGGGTGTCTACCAGCTCACCTTCCTCTCATACAGTAGTGCATCTCATCCCCAAATAACAGACACACAAGCACCCGGCCACCCAAATGGTGTAAAAGAAATCGTGATTCATCAGAGTAGGCCACCTTCTTCCATCGCTGATCCAGTTCTGATGTGAGCATTCATTTTTCTGCCATTTAGGCTACAGTAGCTTTTCTGTGGGATCACACCAGATGGGATGGCTTTTAATGCTCAAATCTAATAATAAGCAATGGGGAGTCATGACTTTGTTGCAGTTCTCTTTCCTTTAACTACCTTTTCTAGGTGGTACTCACTACATCATTGATACACCCCACAAGACTTTGGCCATCTCTTGCCAAAGTTATGCAGATTCTAATGCTTACACATCTTAACTTTGAGAATGTACTGTTCACCTGATGCTTCAATTACATGGGCCAGGGGTAGCTCAGTGGTTAAGGCATTGGACTATGTTTCGGAAAATCCCAGGTTCAAACCCCACAACCACCAAGTTGTCACTGTTGGTCCCTTGAGCAAGGCCCTTAACCCTCAACTGCTCAGATGTATAATGAGATAAAAATGTAAGTCGCTCTGGATAAGAGCGTCTGCCAAATGCCTAAATGTAATGAGATAATCAATGCTATCATTTACATACATGCATACGTTTTAGTTGTTTTAATTTAATGACTGATCCGGTGAAACTAAAAATAATTCTGCCCTATTTAACCCACTCATGTAATAAATTAGGAAATCTTATATTTTTTATGTAATACTTAGTTTACTAATGTAGCACATTCTTGAATCCTTAATTGGTTTGATGGTGTTGATTAATGTTCGAGTCTAGATGTCACGGAAAATAAATCTGAGCTTGGTTTAGATTAATGCACTTATTCTAGAGCTGTTTATTTGTCTCTTATTTGATGGAAATTTCAGGTTCAGTGCTTTAGATGTAAAGTTGTACAGGTAACACAGGAAAAGAGCTCAAGATAGAGGGTTTTACTTTTCTTGATCTCTCTAACATACAGTAACAAGTTTCTAGCATTTATGATTTAGAGTTTATCTGTTTTAAACTTAATTTGTGTCACAGCTGTTCCACAACATTACTATATGCATTACGTTGTGATTTAATTATTACAAAATGTGTAATCCCTGGCAAGTTGTTGTGGACTTTGGTAAAGCCATTACTTCATACTGATGTTGATGTCATAAATATTTTCCTGTGTGCATCATTATGCACACCATGAAGCATGCATAGTTAAGTTTATTTTTTTCTTATTGTGTATAATAAAAGAAAGAGTTGACTTCTTTTGCCAAAGTTGCGTTATGGCATTATTATAAACAACATCTTGTACATTACACAAAATGAAGCTAATTAACTCTTCATGTCACTTTTTATGTCATTCTGAATGAATGGAATTCATTAGCTATGTGATATATGATATTATACATGATATTATATTATTCAGGATATAACCTGGCTACATGCTATTGCAAGGTGTTGATAAGGACAAGCTATCTATGGAAAGTTGTGGAAACACAGGTGCATGTACTCAATTGTCTTAATAGGACGATAGCAAAGAGACAACAATAATGATAGTTTTTCCGTATACACACACACACACACATAGGGCGGGAGGGCAGGATGTATGTAGAGTAGTGGGGTTTATTTTTATCACTCTCAGATGGGACTATTCCTCTGACTCCATCTGTCCTCTCTCCGCTTTGATGTTTTTCATAACAATAGCTCTGTCTGTGTGTGTGTGTGTGTGTGTGTGTGTGTGTGTGTGTGTGTGTGTGTCTGTGTGTGTGTGTCTGTGTGTGTGTGTGTGTGAGAGAGAGAGAGAGAGAGAGAGAGAAATTGCAGAAGAACAGAATAAACATACTGTACTAGAAATTAATAAAATCACGTTTTTTTGTCTTGTAATATATCGATCATAAAGGCTAAAAACTTTTTACTCATTCTTTCCCCCCCTGCTCATTCTGTTCACAAACACAAAATTCCTTTTTAATCTCACAACACATTCATGTAAACTTCTGAGCTGATCTTGTAAGGTTTTGTGTGAAAATCTCCAATCTCTAAGATTACAAAATTATAGTTTTCCCTCCAAAGTTGATCTCTGTCTGTTCTATTTATTGTGCTGAGAAAAGAATCAAAACCATGTTTACTAAAATTCTATAAAAGGTATAGTTGCAAGAAACTAATGTTTTATTCCAGCTTTAGTAGAGGTACAATACTTGTAAAACTAATATCTTAAATCTGTATAAATGTCTTTTTTTTTTCATCAAATCTGCATCAAACCTGAGAAAATAATATTTGTTTAATTGTTAGAGAGATGTTTGAGAAATGAGACAAGATGAACTTTTTGTGAGACATTCGGATCCGTCTCCAGTTCTACAGTACAAATGTAGCATTAAAATAAAATTAAATCTTATTATGATCGAATTTGAGCAAAGTAAACATTAACACAGTGAGCCTTTACAGTAGATGTTATCATGTGTAATTAAAAGGTATGCGTGTAGGGTTTTGTGTCATTTTATATTTCGTGTTCTGTAAATTTGTCGTAGATTTATTAACTAAAATAAATGAAACTAAATGACCATAAAATTAAAACATTGTCAGGACGAAACATTTTTATGGTAGAAAATAGACAAAATAATCACGTAACACATTTTTTTTTATATCAAATTAAGTAGGAGAATTAACATATGTTGGTTTTGGTAGTAACTGATATTTAACAATTATATTATTATATAGCATTATCAATTATATTATAATTACTATATATAAAATAAGTAAACTATTATAATTTAACAATACTTCCAGTGTGTGTGTGTGTGTGTGTGTGTGTGTGTGTGTGTTTTAATCAATGTCACCAGTATTTGTCAACATGAAAACATCTGTTACTCAAACTATTGTTGGTTAATCATCACACAGATAAATACAGTACATGGACAGGAAGTGGGTTTTGCTTTAATAGACTGGAAACTTTCCTGCATCAGCCTCACCCTAATGTGTCATGATAACAGATGAGCGTCACTATGGACTTACTGAACTAAATCAAACGACACACACAAAGGAAACATACACACTGATGATATCGTAATGGTGTGCTGTAACACCTGTATGTGTTCAGTTTAAGATACAGTACACTGCTGGCTTTCAGCAAAATACACCTTCAAATAAAATACAGGACACAAATAAACACTGAGATTTGTCATTAAATGTTGCTGTAAGGCTACACTGGAAGGTTTTATAATGGACACACACACACAAACACACTTTCAGGCATAAAAGGCATATCGTGTGTGTGAATACACTCATTATCAGACATGATAAAACTTCAAGTAGAGCTTTTTACACTGAGCTATAAGGGCATTATGTAAGCAGCACTTCAAAATACAAAGAGACTCTTGTATCACATATCGCTTTTGATCGAGACATCACACACACACACACGTCCTCTGTCCTTACATAAGAAGAGCCATTAAACTAATGGGATACAAGCGCATGGTTATGAGTGTACAGTACACACACACACACACACACACCTCATCACATTCTCAGAGTTTAGGAATGTATAGTTAGTGGAGGTTGCAGTCTTATTCTGTATGTATGTGTGTGTGTGTGTGTGTGTGTGTCAGTGCATACTTAAGGCATGTTCAAATAAATTCATCTTATATAGAGCCAGTTTGAGAGTCTTTAAATTCTTGTCCTAAAACACTTTCAGTGAGTGAATGGTTTTAGTGGTCATGCCAAAGGGACTGATTCCTGACCACGTTTTCCCAGTGTGTGGGTCATAACTATTTCTATATCTACTTTAACTAAAGGAATTTAGTGGGCTAGTGCGGATAGTAAATTTTATTACATGGCTGCTGTACCTGTGCTGTGAATTGCACTTGCAGTGAAAACATTTTAGACTACAAGGGGTGTTCAAGTCAAGCTGGTGATTTTTGATTGTGCAGAATAACAGGACACGGTTATGAGAACGCACCTTATTTCCCTATATAATCCCTTGCTACACTCATGCACTTATCCCAGGGTTCCACTAGTGTTTGGATACCATTAAGGTAGAACGTTTTCTCAGTACACCTGACGCATGGTCAGCCTGTCTCCTTTATGTCTAAAACTCTGGCCTTCCGTTAATATGGCCCAAACATGTGGACATTACTGTACTTGGAGCGAGGTCAGTGCAGCACGGGGGATGTGGCAATAACTCCAGGCCAAGATCTTTAAAGTGCAAATGGTGTTGGTGAATGATTGTGTGTACTGTTCTCCCGGACAGATGCGTCTCTTCTGCAAATTGGCGGAAAATATCCTTTGATTTTCAAGGATCAGGCATTCTACTCACTAAATGTTCAATGCGGTTAAGAGTATCATCACCGTATTGTGTTTAAAGTCTTCTGTAAATATCAATCTGTTTCAGATTCTCAAGAAATTTCATCACAAGTCCTGGCTTGACTCAAATGCCCTTCGTAGTTAAATTCAAACTATGAATTTATACTAACTAAATCTACTTTAATGTCTCAAAATCTTGAAATGTATTGAATTAGATAATACGTAAATTTTGGATAAGCCTGTGTGTAGCCTCACTCATTTTAATTCCTTGTTGAAGCTGTTGGCTTCTGCTGTTTGTCTGCATCCCCCTCAAGGTTCGATACTGTATGTTGTGTATTATGAGATACGTTTCTGCTCACCACAGAGGGGGAATTCAACCTAGACACACCACCCTGTCAACTCACTCACTCACTGTCTATACCACTTTATCCTGTATACAAGGTCGCAATTGCCTGGAGCCTATCCTAGGAGATTTAGGGCATGAGGCAGGGTACACCCTGGATGGTGTGCCAATCCATCACAGGGCACACATTCACACACTACGGGGAAATTTGGAAACACCAATTAGCCTAATCTGCATGTCTTTGCACTGTAGAAGGAAACCAGAGTACCCGAATGAAACCCACAAAGCACAGGGGGGAACATGCAAACTCCATGCACACAGATCTGAAGCGGGAATCACACCCTGGATCCTGTGACAGTGGTAATCACTAAGTGAAATAACTTTGAGCTATGAAAGTAAAACAGGATTTAAGATCCCATAGCTAGTGTGATGCTCAGGATAAACAGCAGAATAGGCAGGAAGTAACCACAATAGTTTTATCCATAATTTTGAGAAAAGGTGCTGGTTCTTTACCACAACTATATTTAACCAAATAATGTCTTTTTATATGTTTAATAGAACATGTGTTTATATGTTTCCTTAGCTACAGTATATATGTACTGTAGAGCAGAAATTATTTGATGTAGCATTAGCCCCTGTGTTGAGACTATCCAGCTGCCTGTATGTAGTAATACCCGCAGCTGATGTGTGAGAGAGATGGAGCTGTGGTATGTTAAGAGCGGGTTTGTAGTCACAGCCCATTCCAGCTATTTGCACACACAAGCCGACCCACAGGCTGTAATAACAGGTTAAGGTGTCTAACACGTGTCATTCAATGCTAATGTTGCTCTGGGGCACAGTTTTAAAGTGTTTTAGAGTGGCTGCAGAGAAAAATCTCATTTCCAGTCTGTAATTAGAGTTTTCTTTCGCCACTTATTCTGCTCCAGCTCCTACAGCCGGGCCATTCTCACCTTCAGCTGGATGCTTTTAGCATTTCATATTTCCTGGATTACATTTCCTCTTTTTTTTCTTTTTCTGCCACAAAATAGCTACACAGGTCCATTAATACCGTGAGTGTTATTTTGCAAACTATATGATGGCTGATGTTACTGAACCAATTAGTAATTCAATATGGCAGAAAACTTTTGAGGCTTGATATTTTCATTTTATTGCTCTGCACTTCCATAATACACACCATAAACAATCATAACACAAAGTGATGGATGCCAGCAGCAGGGGTTCCAGGTGTAGTGATGAAAGTGTTGTTTACTTAGCCTCATTTTTTTTTTATTCCCAAGGTGTTACTCATGAGTCATGTGTGTGTTGTGCCTCAGTGGGTCATCTTCAAGGTCAAAGTCTTTTGAATTAAGATTGACTTTGAAACAAGGTGTATTCATGAAGATTTCAGAAGACACAGATGGCAGAGACAAAAATTAATAAACATAAACAATAATATAATAAACATTTCACAATAAACTTTGGTGCAAATAATATGATCTAAATCATCCATATTATACATAAAAATACATAGTCTGACTAATCTAGATATTTTTTATTTTATAATCTAACTATACATCTTTTTTTTTATTTGTCTAGCTATTTATTTGATTTTGTGCTGCTGTAGCTAAGTATTTTTTAAATAAATTTTTATAAATTTCTATTATTCTAGCAACTTTCTTAAATAACCAATGACATATATTTTGGTCTTCTGCATAGCTAACTATTTGGTTTTAAAGTTTCAATTATTCTAGCTATGTATGTTTGAATTTGTTTGCTAATCTGATATGTATTTTCTAATTTTCCAAAATGTTATCTGTGTATTTAAGCAATTTACTTTCAAACATTTTAACTATTAATTTATTGATTCATTCGTATGCTATGTATACTATGTAACTATACTGTATATATTAATTTCCTTAAGTTTGTTTCAGTCTATTTTTTTATTTACTATTATTTTAGCTATGTATTTTCAAAATCTTTAATATTCTAATTATTAATTTTGTGATTTATTTTTCTCTTATTCTTCTGATTTTATACCTGTTTTCTGTGTTGTTTCCTTCTTTTAATTCCCCAATATTAACACTAATTGTTTTCTTTTTTATGCTTTTCTACCTAAGTTTTATAGATGCTAATTAATTAATGTATTTATTTAATTTGTTGTGAGCTCTATTCAAATCTGTATTTGCTCTTGGTTAAGACTCCATACTTTTATGTTAAAGCTTGTCCAACAGTCCCCAAATGTCAGATCAGAACTGCCCTGACCCTAACTTAACCTGCCACATGGCTCTACATACTGTATATAATTCATGGCTTCACCAAGTGACTCAGACAGCACCAAAGACAAGCTGATATCTTTTTTCCTTTTGTGTGTTGGTGTGTGTGAAATGTAATAGAGAAAGAAAGGAAATGGAAAGAGAAGGAACTGAACCAGTGGTCTCAGCTTTATTATAGCCAAAACCACACTCACACGTCACACTCATCATCAGCAGTAAAAGAAGAGAGCTCGCTACCGTGCAGAAGTGTTCTGCAACAGAGCCAAATCATTTGTTTATTAAGACTCCTTCTGCCCTGAAGCAGCCTGGCCGCCGAACACGGAAACCTTAGTGGTGACATGTGGTTGGAAAATGTCTACAAATATGAACAATGGCCTTTCAAACTTAATGGCTATAATGATATGATACAAATAGTGGAGTAAGATGAGCAGACTTTGGTTAAACATTTTCCTTAGAACTGTTAGCCATTGTGAATATTTCTAATTCTTTATTAGTAATAAAACAAAGTCTCTTCTCTTTCCCACAGAAATGTTGGAGTCGAACAACTTGTTTACTTTTAATGGACTGGCCAACAGCTCGGCTTACCACACATTTTTACTAGACGAAGAGAAGGGTCGGCTTTTTGTGGGAGCAAAGGACCATCTCCTGTCATTCAACCTGATAGACATCAATATGGACCAGCAACTGGTAAGGACACTACAGATTGTGAAACTCCATGTCTACGGATTTGACTATAACACTTACAGTAGCATGGCTATGGCAGAATAAGTATTTGCTGTACAAACAGTATTTTAGGAAAACCCTTTGAGTGGAGCATCAAGAACAAAAAAAAAAAAGTTCAGAATAGTGTTGGAAGGTTGTGAGTTTGAATCCAAACGAAGCAACAGCCATCTGGAGTCAAGAGAGCGAAACTGGCCTTGCTCTAAGGCTGCGCGTCTATCACTCGGAGCAAGACTAGCCAATCTGTTAGCTCATGTATGCAGAACAGGGATAGTTAAGCTGTCCGTGATGCAACATGAGCAGCAGCTTGTAGAGGCTGTTTTCTAAGAATCACTTCCCTCTCAAAATCCTAGCCTGGTAGTTGTTGTGGGATAAACAAAAGCTGGATAATTCCTTATTCTGAAGTTTTTGTATGTAGTAATATCAAGTGTAATAATTGTAGGTGAAGTACGTTCAAGAGAACCAGGACATTTTTCATCAGCCGTGTAGGTAGTGTGCTTGTCATATATTCACATCCTAGGGGAAACAGGATACTTGGTTTTTCTAAATCCTTATTTCACAATGGTATACATAATGGATGATGAGGTGGATTTGAACTACAGTACTTTGCAAATGACTTTGGCCACTCTCTATTTTTTCGTATGAAACAAAATTAAATGATGTAGTTTAAATTAATGAAATGGGAGCACATGTCTTATTGCTTCAGGCTACAAAATGTCTAAAGATTCAAATTAAAACATTTTTTGTTCATGAAGCAACTCTAGCAGCAACCTCATTTCCCCTTTCGTCTGTTAAACCACTTAGCCTTCAGCATCACCAGTATACTAATCACCAACTTGATTGGGATTGGTTCATGCCTTTTTTATTGCTTGAATGATTTAAAGGTCACTGGCATAATGATAAAAAACGATAAAAAAAACTTCCTCTGAAGTTCCTCTTCCTTCCTCAGGTACAGGGACTGGACTAAAATGAAAGCCAAAACCTTGCCAAAAATGAGAGCCAAAAAAGTCCTTCAGGAAGCCCGGAGAACAATTTCTCAAGACTGCATTAAAAATACAAGAAAGTCTGGCTCTTTGGAAGGAAAATATGAGGCTTATGACTTTTGACCAGTACTGTATACTGTATATGATGGGATTTTGGCATATCCGTTCTATCATAAGCTCTGGTTGTTGTCCTTGTATAGTTTGTATCTTTGTATGAGTTTCATCCTACATCATCAATACCAGTAGTTTAATGTTCAATTGCTCCTAGGTGTAAATGAATGTGTAAATTTGTGTGGGTGTATTTTCACTTATGGTGCTTCAACACATCACTAACAGTGTTTATACTCCCGGAACTCAGCCATCTTAGCCATTTAAAAGTAGGTAAAAAAAAAAAAATCATAAAATAAGGAGGACATAATAAAGCAGACTTAGAGTAATAAATCATAATAAATTCATAATTTATGAAATCCCATGTCCCATAATATATAGAGCTGGTCCATATATATTAGATAGATCTTTAAAAGTCATGTACTGTATGTGCAATACAAATTCAGCTACAACAAGGTAATCTTTTTCCTTACTTTGACAAATTGTGGCTCGCGGCAGCCAGTTGGCTCATTTTTCTCTCAATAAGGAGAAGCATTGTTAAGTAGCAGTGTTGTGCTGAATTTCATCCGGATGGTTTTATAGGGATAAAGAACCTGTAAAACCACTTTTCCTTTCACTGTTCTCACCTTGGTCCTGACATCAACCTAGACTCATGTTTGCTTTTAATATCAAGTTGCCTTAATTGTAAAACAAGCCATGATGTTTGGCATAACCGAATTCCTGAGAATGTTGAGGTTGAGATGTAGCCTAACTATAACTGATATGGCCATTTTAATCTACAAAGTGACTTATCGTATCAAATTATCCTCAGATTCCAGTGTTATCCTCATTCCTTTCTTATCGCTTTATCTTCTCTCGGTACCCTGTATCCTGAGAAGAAAAATATGGTTGTGTGTGAGTGTGCATAGACATGCTGCTTCAAATTCGGCAAAAAAAAAAAAAAAATGAAGGACGAAAACTTCTTAAGAATCATCAGGTCATGTCCTGAATTTATCTTCACTTCTTTGCTTAGCTCAAACACCTGCACCTGGCTGAAGTTTATTAAATTAAACAGCGTCTCATTCTTTCACAGCCATAAGGCAGGAAGCAGGTTGGATTACTAAGCACTGGTCTGTTCTTCTCTACTGGGAGACTTAAAACCAGCCTGATAGATTTCACCTTCACATGGAAAGCGTATTAGACTCAGAGGCAGAAACCCAATGCTGTTCCTGCGCACACACACACACACACACATTATTTATTACCTCTGCAGTGGCTTTATATGACTGGGCATATAAAAAGTGTTTAATAACTTTTTCCCCTCTTTGTTGTTCTGTTTGATTTGTTTTGATAGATACCTTGGCCTCCATCTTCATCACACCGGGATGAGTGTAGGTGGGCTGGAAAGGATGTACAGGTGAGTTTGTTGATGTCATAATACTTGAATGTTCAAATCTAGTGCTGCAGGCCCAGAGTCCAGCACAGTTTACTTTTAATTGCCAGGCTGGATGGGTGTGTTTAGGTTGATGAATTATAAACTATGGTGGAGATTGAAATTTCAGAACTGGATTTGAACACCCCTGCTGTATTAGGTCACATGCAAAATTAATATGAACTGTAAGAAACATAATTCACAGTCCTTATTACAGTTTTCTTTGTTTGTGTCTCATTATAGTAAGTTGTAGAATTCTTAGTGTCATATATTTTTTAAAAGTTCTAATCACTAAAAACACCAACATTGCTGTGTTCCACTGTTTTAATGGTTTCAAATTCAAATTTTATTTGTCACATACAGTACATAGTCATACACAGTACGATATGCAGTGAATTGCTTATACGACCGCCAGTGACCTTAAAAAAGATAATTAAGTTATTATTAAGTTATATTAAGTTATTTAAGTTATTGTTTGGGTTCTCCATGTGCCACTAAGGTGGCCTTGGCCCCTCAAGGTTTGGCTGCACAGGACCTCTGGGGGTGTTATGGATTGTGGGGTGGGGCTTCCATGGATCGGACTTGTATGTCTGATGCATCCTACTGTATGATTGTCAGATTGGGATCCAGGGAGTTTGAAGGTTGGTTGGCAGTCCTGTCACTAGCTAACTGGTGTATAATTGATGAGTATATATAAGTAAATATGTTAATGTTATGAGGTGTTATTATTTTTGGTTGCTATGTTAGATTTGTTGATTTTAGCAACTTCTCACAGCCTGTATTCTACTGTATATATGCACTATAATGTGGTAGATCTGAAAAAATCCAAATCTATTACATGTCTTAAATATTTTTACATTATTATTATTATTATTATTATTATTATTATTATTGTATTTATATTAGTAACAGTAATAATACGTTAAAAATATGAATAACATTATTAAAATTATATATATATATATAACATATATCATTTGCATAATAATAATAATAATTTTAAAAAATTACTTTAAATGTGGCTATTAGTGCTCATGAATAATTACTAGACAGGAAATTAGAATGTATTTAAATTTGAAGCTATAATTACTTCCTCCTCCGGGTACTCCGGTTTCCTCCCACAGTCCAAAGATATGCAGGTTAGGCTAATTGGCGTTCCCAAATTGACCGTAGTGTGTGAATGAGTGTGTGAATGTGCATATGAGTGTGTGCCCTGTGATGGATTGGCACCCTGTCCAGGGTGTACCCTGCCTTGTGCCCGAAGTCTCCTGGGATAGGCTCCAGGTCCCCCGCGACCCTGAATAGAGGATAAAGCGGTACAGAAGATGAATGAATGAATAATTACTTTCCAGGTGGCACAACTGGCTCAGCGGTTAGCACTCTTGTCATGCACCTTCAGGATTGGGTGTTTAAATCTCACCTCTAGTCTGTGTGCATGGCGCTTGCATGTTTTATGGGTTTCTTCTTAGCAACGTGTGAAGGAAATTTATACCAGTTTTTATTTGCCAAAGAAAAACATCCAAGCTGCAAGCATTCGACTGTAACTGTGAAGTCCAGTTGAGACATGGTCCTTCACAAGCTCAGCACCATTCTGGAGTTTACACCACTTCCTCATATAACTATCACTCCATCTCATCTAAATTCCATCGGAGATAATGCCTGAGGCTCTCCACAGAAACCAAGAACCACAGCACAGTCCCGCTCCCTCCTCCTCCCCCATCACCACCACAATGAAACTTTGAGCTTAGTAAAACTTCCAATAGTATATAAATGAATAGCAGTACAATTTTGCGTGTGGGATTTTGATGTAAACACAATGACTGTGATTAGAGGGTTCTTGATGAAAGATGGCTTTTGTGTGAAGAGGGCACTGATAAAAGAGAACGCCTGACTGAAGCTTGTTACTCCTTGAAGTGGAACAATGTCAAGTTTGTGGCTATTGAAGAGCTGCTGAAAACACAGAGCAGCTGCGCTCATGAAGGATCCACTCATCTGACACTCAAGAAGATCAACCACATGGTATAAAGGTGCACGAGAAGAGCCCACTCACAAGGTCATAACAAATGAGCCACTGTGTTATGCAAAACGCTCTTACATTTGCAAATCCATATGAATTTGCATGAGATAACTTGACCTTAAAGTGGATCGTTATAGTGAGGCTTAGGTGTATGGTGCTCAGTGAAAAAAGAAATCTTTATTAGAATTTATGCTAATTTTATTCATGATGGTTGTAGAAAAATGCATAATAAGAAATGGGTTAGATAAAATTCTATTACAGGTACATGTGCCAGTAATGTAAGTTAAACTAGCTGATGTAATTGGATAAGCAGATATATTAGATTTTTTTTTTGTTGACTTTTGTCATTTGCTTTTCTCCAGTGATATCTCAGGAGCTCTTTTAATCACTAAGGAAGGTTTTTACTTCCTATTGAGAAGCCACATTATCTCTTTCAAAGTTATGGTGGATCAAATCCATAGGATAACATAGAAAACATGTTCAATCATAACCTGGATTAGTAAGAGTGAGGTTACAAATGTTTTCTATCTATGTTACTTGTATGGAGTCGATCCACTAATATGTTTTAGATAAACAAAAGAAATTAAACATTATTACCAAATTTATTACTTAAATTATGCGTTAGATCTTGATTATGAATTTGAGTGGACTTGTCTTACCAGGAAAATCTATATCATATATAGTTTAGTCTAATGTTTTAATATGAGAAACACCTACGAAATATAATGTATCAATTTAGATCTGTTTCACAAAAGACATAATTAATCTTTTTTTTTATATACTTATTTTTGCCCAGTTTTAAATTATAAATGTTTCATGCATACAAGACTACAGTAAGTTACATAAAGAATGGCACATTATTTAAATCCTGCAATTATTTACATATATTTTTTTAAATAAATCTTTATGCATAAATATTTTGTGGTTATTTCAATCTTAATTAAAATTTGAAAAAAAAAATAAAACTTTTAAATTCTGTAGTATCTTCTCAGCCCACTAGGGCCAAACTTGACCTACGTAATACATAGAAATGCCAGATAAGAGACAGTGAACTGTCATAGCCCAACATGATACAGTGAATAAGCGGCATGTACCATAATCCTCTTCTGATAGCATCATGTGTTCCACAGCACTGTTTTACTGGCATGGCTAGAAAAAATGCTTGTATGTCTCACACATGTCTAACATGTTACAGGCCTGCGTGTGTTTTGCTCAAAAAGCTTTTTCGTGCTGAGTAACTGTCAGGCATGTTCAGACATACACACACACACACACACACACACACACACACACACGGGACCTCTCAATGCTCGCTCCAGGATTGCCCCTGTTGATGATCTACACATGCTGCTCAAAACACATGCAGCTGTTATAACATCATTATTATTATTATTTTTTTTAAACCTGCATTTTTTCTTCTCTCCGCTGTACCACTGTGTTTAGTGTTTGTATGTATGTATGTTAATTTGGCACGACAGTGCGCAGAGTCTGTATATTTAGATTAGATTGAATTGTATTGTCATTACACATGTACAAGTACAAGGCAACGAAATGC
>CM060110.1:37466214-37743714 GCA_030522415.1 Channallabes apus
CGTCATGAGCTTCTTCCTAATAATCTGCCGAAGCTCACTGAGAGATGGCTTCTCCTCCTCAGCTGCTTTCCTGAACTGCTTCGTCAGAATCCGCAGCTCTTTCCGGAGTTGATGGATCTTATCTGACCTGCGGTTCCTGGTATAGGTATGTTTATTCAACTTAGGCTCCTCTACGCCAAACCTCTCAGTCGCGAAACTTGTGATGATTGTAGTCAGGTTAAGAAGTCGTCCTTCCACATCACCCTTTGCTGTTACATTGATGATTCTAGATGTATCCTCATCGAACTGGTGCCACAGCTTGTGCTGCTTTGCTGGAGGCCACTTGATATGTAGGACTACTCTGCCTGGACCTGGAGTGCTTGGCACTTGGAGGTTCTGGGCTCTGTGGGGTTTCTCCAGACCGGGCTCCTCCTGCGTCTCACCAGGCGTCGATCCTGTGCGCTGTGCTGTAATCTCCTGTGCCAGGCATTTCATCCAGGCCTGATGGATTTTTAGGCCCCTATCATTCTTGCAGACCTTTCCGCAGATGCATCTATTTATCATGGTCAATAGTCCATTTCCTGAGGTCATTACCAAAAGGTCCATCCTATTGGGGTGCTCATCCTCCCCCCCTCTCGGGCACCCCTGGGGGTATTTCTCCGTGGGTTGCTCTGTAGCTTATTCGGGTACTTCCTTACGGAAGTTGCAGGTTGGGCTGCTACCCCTTCCTGCCCCAGGTGCCGTCTTTCCGTGCTGTCACCGACTCTCCAGTTGTCACCAAACTATTCTCGGTTGTCACCCAGCCTATTCCTGGGAGTCACTGGACAAGCCAGCTAAACAGTACTTAGATACATCTCTGGATGCGCTGGGACACATCATCAGTGATGTTTCCTGAGATCATCAGGTGTTTCGGGTCTCACAACATCAGACACCCTCTCTCAGGTGACCCAGCCAGGGTTGATCACGCCCCAACTTGTGTCCCAGCAGCACTGGCCCACTTTGCGGACCTCTTGATCCAAATCCACCTCGAGGCTCGTTCTGCGGCTTCTGTGATGGACTTGATGGCTCTCCTCTTTGCAGCTCCTGTGATTCCAAGCCTGGCAAAGATCTTACACAGTGATCGAGCGGCAAAGCCTCTGCACCCTACTTCTACACCTCAGGTTAATGAGTTGCCCTTTATAGAATTGTGTATAGATGGTTCTGTATTCTCTTTTTTGGTGGATACGGGAGCTACAATGTCGTCTTTAGGTCGTGATTATGAGGGACCGCTCTCGAATAAAAGTATCAGCTCTGTGGGAATTGAAGGGGTTGCTCAACGAAATTATTTCACTCCTCAGGTAACTGTAACATGTCCTTTAGATAAGGGAATTCATCTCTCTCATCGTTTTGTCTGTATGCCTGATTGTCCTTTTAATCTGCTAGGACGCGATTTAATGAGCAGATTACACATGTCCTTGACTTTTTCTGACTTTTTCAAAACTCACTGTTGAAGTGCCTGATTCAGTTCCTTTTTCCCACCTCACAAATATGCGTGTAAATAATTGTTTCCTTTCTTCACAGAACAGCTCTATTCCTGCTGCCCTTCAATGTGTGCCGAGCAGTCTGTGGGCTGAACATAAGGATGAGGTGGGGTTAGTACACTGTGTTCCTTATGAAGCTAAATTAAAACATTTGCAACCTGTGTACATCAAACAATATCCACTCTCCGAGGCCAAGGCCTCAGGAATAGATGAAATTTTAAGCTCATTGCTCAAGCAGGGTGTTGTTAAACCATGTGTAAGTTCTTATAACACATCTGTTAATCCAGTACTGAAACATGATGGTACATGGAGATTTACACAAGATTTGAGAAAAATAAATGACATAATTGTCCCTGTAGCACCTGTTGTGCCTGATGTGCTGTCCATCATCTCCTCTATACCTTGTCATCATTCGCATTTCTCTGTTATCGACCTTTGCTCTGCCTTCTTCAGTGTTCCTGTGGAAGAGCAGACACAGCCATTGTTCGCCTTCACCCACAGGGGTGAACCTGGTCACCACAGTTCACCTGGTCTCGTCTTCCGCAGGGTTGTGTTGACTCACCGGCTGTTTTTTTGGCTGTAGTAAGAGATGCACTTGGTGATCTAACTCTCCCCATTGATTCTGTTGTCCTATCTTACGCGGATGATCTACTGGTGTCTGCCGCTTCGCCTGCCGTCTGCGAAGAAGCCACCATTTGTCTCCTGAAACACCTGGCACAGAAGGGTTTCAAGGTATCAAAGACTAAATTACAGTTTTGCAGAGACACCGTAAAATACCTGGGTTTTGAACTCTCCCAAGGCCAAAGAGGGCTCTCAAAGGAACGAATCCAGGTTATTCTCGACACTAAACGTCCCAGCACTAAACATGCTCTCATGGCTTTCCTGGGACTGATCAACTACTGTCGTCAGTGGATTCCTGACTGCTCATTCTACGATAAACGCATCAGGACAGCCATCTCACACAATGATCCGCTCCAACAGCCTCTGACATGGACTGCTGACATGATTGAGGCATACAAGGAACTGAAAAAGGCCCTATGTTCTGCTCCAGCACTGGGCCTGCCTAACTATCAAAAACCGTTCCATCTATATGCGTGTGAGCACGGGGGCACCGCTTCTGCTGTATTGGCACAGGAGCATGGGGGGGGGATGAGACCATGTGCTTTCTTATCTAAAACTTTAGATGCTGTGGCACAAGGTTTGCCTGCCTGTCTCAGGGCTGTGGCCGCCTGTGCGGTGATGGTACAAGATGCTGAAAAGATTGTTCTCTCTAATCCTTTAATTTTGTATTCTCCACATCAGGTTAAACAAGTGCTGCAGAACATTCAAACACAACACATGACGGCTCAGAGACGGTCTGGGTATGAGATTATCCTGTGTTCTACAAGTAACTTAGAGATAAAAACCACCTCTTCTTTTGACACCCTCGGATATGCTCTGGCACGCTTGATCAATGCACAGGACGACACGCTAATAGACACAGATCATGACTGTTGTTCAGAGATTATTCACTCCACTAGTATACGTCCTGATCTATCTTCTACTCCATTAACAACTGGTGACACTTTGTTTGTAGATGGTTCCTGTTCAAAACCATATGATGGGAAATTTCTCTGTGGTTATTCTGTGTGTGCACTGCCAGATACAACCATTGAAGCTTACTCTCTCCCTTTCTCATCTGCTCAGGCAGCTGAACTTTTTGCTCTAACTCGTGCGTGTGTTCTTTCTGAAGGAAAAGATGTCAGTATATACACTGATTCTCGTTACGCTTTTAGTATCGCTCACGACTTTGGCCGCATCTAGCAATCCAGGGGTTTTCGTTCTGCTGAGGGTAAGTTAATTTCTCATTCTTCCCTTGTTCAAGATTTAATAGACGCATGCCATCTACCTGGTACTCTTGCTATTGTAAAAACTAAGGCTCATTCTTCTAGTGACTCTATGGAAGTGCGAGAGAATTCGCTAGCTGATCGTATTGCTAAAGAAGCAGCTCAAAAACAGATTTTCTTTCCTGATTCTGGTTCTGATTTGATCAATACATCTTTTCTTGCTAGCTCTTTGATTCCCGATGTAGATTTATTGTCTTTGCAAGCTTCAGCCACGCCGAATGATTCCACTTTTTGGCAAGCTCAGGGTGCCTAAGTTGCTTCTGATGGTTTATGGTATTGTGCTGATGGCCGTTTGTGCCTGCCGTCTCATTGTCTTCCGTTCCTCGTGCGCGAGTTCCACGGTGTTACACATCGTGCACAAAGGGGGGTTAAGGAAGATATGAAAAAACTCTTTTGCATAGCTAACATGCTTGGAACAATAGATTTATTAATATCTAGATGTTTGGTGTGTGCTCAGAATAATGTGACAAAGGGTTTAGGTAAACACGAAAGTCTTCCATTACCTACTGCTCCGTTTGCAGAGTGGCAAATTGATTTTACACATATGCCTGCATGTGGCCCATTCAAATATCTTCTGGTTTTGGTAGACAAGTTTTCAAGGTGGGTGGAAGCTTTCCCGTGTGCTCGAGAGAATGCAAAGGTGGTGACCCGAGTCTTAGCGAAAGAAATAATACCTCGTTATGGCGTTCCTCATGCTATTGACTCGGATAAAGGAACACCTTTTACATCACAGGTAACACAGAATTTGTGTAAATACAGTGGTGTGAAAAACTATTTGCCCCCCTCCTGATTTCTTATTCTTTTGCATGTTTGTCACACAAAATGTTTCTGATCATCAAACACATTTAACTATTAGTCAAAGATAACACAAGTAAACACAAAATGCAGTTTTTAAATGAGGGGTTTTATTATTTAGGGAGAAAAAAAATCCAAACCTACATGGCCCTGTGTGAAAAAGTAATTGCCCCCTGAACCTAATAACTGGTTGGGCCACCCTTAGCAGCAATAACTGCAATCAAGCGTTTGCGATAACTTGCAACGAGTCTTTTACAGCGCTCTGGAGGAATTTTGGCCCACTCATCTTTGCAGAATTGTTGTAATTCAGCTTTATTTGAGGGTTTTCTAGCATGAACCGCCTTTTTCAGGTCATGCCACAACATCTCAATAGGATTCAGGTCAGGACTTTGACTAGGCCACTCCAAAGTCTTCATTTTGTTTTTCTTCAGCCATTCAGAGGTGGATTTGCTGGTGTGTTTTGTGTCATTGTCCTGCTGCAGCACCCAAGATCGCTTCAGCTTGAGTTGACGAACAGATGGCCGGACATTCTCCTTCAGGATTTTTTGGTAGACGGTAGAATTCATGGTTCCATCTATCACAGCAAGCCTTCCAGGTCCTGAAGCAGCAAAACAACCCCAGACCATCACACTACCACCACCATATTTTACTGTTGGTATGATGTTCTTTTTCTGAAATGCTGTGTTACTTTTACGCCAGATGTAACGGGAGACGCACCTTCCAAAAAGTTCAACTTTTGTCTCGTCGGTCCACAAGGTATTTTCCCAAAAGTCTTGGCAATCATTGAGATGTTTTTTAGCAAAATTGAGACGAGCCTTAATGTTCTTTTTGCTTAAAAGTGGTTTGCGCCTTGGAAATCTGCCATGCAGGCCATTTTTGCCCAGTCTCTTTCTTATGGTGGAGTCGTGAACACTGACCTTAATTGAGGCAAGTGAGGCCTGCAGTTCTTTAGATGTTGTCCTGGGGTCTTTTGTGGCCTCTCGGATGAGTTGTCTCTGAGCTCTTGGGGTAATTTTGGTCGGCTGGCCACTCCTGGGAAGGTTCACCACTGTTCCATGTTTTTGCCATTTGTGGATAATGGCTCTCACTGTGGTTCGCTGGAGTCCCAAAGCTTTAGAAATGGGTTTATAACCTTTACCAGACTGATAGATCTCAATTACTTTTGTTCTCATTTGCTCCTGAATTTCTTTGGATCTTGGCATGATGTCTAGCTTTTTAGCTGCTTTTGGTCTACTTCTCTGTGTCAGGTAGCTCCTATTTAAGTGATTTCTTGATTGAAACAGGTGTGGCAGTAATCAGGCCTGGGGGTGACTACAGAAATTGAACTCAGGTGTGATAAACCACAGTTAAGTTATTTTTTAACAAGGGGGGCAATCACTTTTTCACACAGGGCCATGTAGATTTGGAGTTTTTTTTTCTCCCTTAATAACGTAAACCTTCATTTAAAAACTGCATTTTGTGTTCAATTATGTTATCTTTGACTAATAGTTAACGGTTTTTGATGAGCAGAAACATTTAAGTGTGACAAACATGCAAAGGAATAAGAAATCAGGAAGGGGGCAAATAGTTTTTCACACCACTGTATCTTTCACTGTCCTGGCATTTTCACATTCCTTATCACCCACAGTCATCAGGTATAGTAGAAAGAAGTAACATTCTGTTCTCACGCACACAGAATATCATAAAACATACTAAAAATCAAATATTCCCTACAAACATGCAACACGAAGAAATGGGAGTGAGACAAAAGTTTTTTTTAGCATTCTAAGCTGTTTTACAGCTGATCAAAAGTTTAGGACCACATGCCTTTAAAAGGCCAAATCTGTGCAAAGATGTGGATTCATTGTCATTTTCTGTCAGGTAGTCACATGTTCTGATGTCAAAGGCAAAAAAAAAACTCTCCCTTTTTAAACACGGTCGGGTTGTTGAACTGCATAAGCAGGGTCTCTCCATATGCAAAATATCGAAATGTGCAAAAGTGTGAAAAATGAAATGGATATAAATGTCCAGAAAGTATGCAGAAATGAAATGACCAGAAGTATGCAAAATGAAGTATGCAAAATGAAATGAAGTATAAATGTCTATAAATGTCCAGGGTGAGTGCAAATTTGCATGAGTGTACAAATTAATTAATACAATCAAGCGATAGCCAACCATACTACGATGTCTTACTTTAAAATTGCCATTTGAATAAGCAAATACTTAAAAGGCATTTATTGAATTATTATGATGTTTCAGGGTGGTACTGTGGCATAGTAGTTAGCATTGTTGCCTTGACTCCATGGTCGAGGGTTTGATTCCCATCTTGGGTTTGTGTGCATGTTCACCCTTGGTGGGCTAAGTGGTGTTCCTAAATTGGCCTTAGGGTGTGAGGGTGTAAAGTCTGCATGTGTATCCTGTGATGGATTGGTACCTTGTCTAGCTTGTTCCCCACTGTGTGCCCAAAGTTTCCTGGGATAGGTTTCAGGCTTCCTGCAACCCTCTATAGGATAAGCAGTATAGAACATAAATAAATGAATAAAATGTTTCAGCTAGCAATAATTCTTTTAACTGAAACAGAGTAGCCCTTTACCAGTGAATTTTGCCTGACTCTTCTCAATTTCATTATCATAACAAGGGAGTGACTTAATTTGTGCATAATGTACTTGTATTTAGGGTTGGGTATCGTTTGGGTTTTTTTCGATACCGGTGCCAAATCGATACTTTGAAAACGGTACCGGTGCCAAAACGGTGCCTGAACCGATACTTTTAAGCCAAAAAATTATAGTGCATGACTCAAGAATGAATTTTTATTGAACAAAAAATTTTATGCTTAAAATTTAACAATATATTAAAAGTTTAAAGTATATATGAATATGTAAGCTTCAAATTTTAGCAATTCTTTTGCAGAAATTTCACCATATTTGCCTTTTCTGTCAAAATACGACACCTTTCCTGACTTATTGCCCTGCACAGGACATGTATAGCCTTCTTTACAATGGTAAATGGGGTCACTGTTGTAGTACTACTAGTACAGGCTGGAAAGCCATAATTATAAACAGAATCCATGTTACATTAGTTTTTTACAAATCGTTTGACTATTTGTTAGCATGAATGCAAGATTTGCATTTTGCTATTAACATTACATTATCCTACTACTAACCTGCGGAAAGGCTGCTGACGTCATCATAATCAGTGACTCCTTTTTGCTACAGTTGGTGTGACTGGGGCTGAGGGTCGTCCACACTGATAGCGCCAGCTGTTGTCCACAAGCTGTTAAACACGGTGCCTCCCTCTGCTTTTAACTTTATTCCATCTGCCCTCGAATGTTTCATTAGATTTAACGTGTTTCCGCCTTTACACGCAACTGCTGTAAGACATTCGCTGCACGTCGCGGTGTCGGAATCCTTTCTTGTGAAATGCAGCCACACTTTCGACTGTTTAGTTTTAGGCATTTTAACGAGAGTTGTTTACTTTAGCATGCTAAGCTATCGGTAGACCGCCTGCTGCCGTCAGAGCGAGTGTAACGTTAGTTACTGAATTCACGCGCATGTCGGATGGTCTCTCATTTCCGGATGATTTGTGCTTTTAATTTTTTTATTTAATCTAATAAACGATTAATCTACAAAAATATATGAATCTAGAGAACAAATATTTCAATCGACAGTTCAGGCATTTAAGTGGCACCGAAATGAGGCACCGAAATTCTCATTTTGTTTCGGTCCGGTACATACCGGTTCTATAGGTACCGGTGCCGTATTGGCACCGGGTTTCGGTACCCAACCCTACTTGTATTGTGTTCCAGTTTCTTGCGGTGGAGGTTATCATTACATCAGTGACAGATATGTTTCCAAAAGTGCTAATCTAACTGGATTTCGAGAAATCTTCCTCCTTCTTTTCTGTATTTTCTGTTTCTTCTGCCAATTGGTCATGGTCACAGAAGTAGGAACATTAAAAATAAAAACTATTATGAGAGAAGAAACATAAATTTTATGTTCTTCTTTTCCTTATCTTTTCTAAACATTCCTGCTCAAATGTAAACACTTCTGCACCCTTTTCTTTGGTTCTTTGTGTGTGTGTGCTATATATACTCCTGTCTCCCACAATAAACTTGGAACGTCTCACTGATCACGGACTTGTGTATTATTGAGGGGTTCCCTGGTACCAGGCGGGAAGCAAAATACAGGCTGAGCACTGACTAGACGGGGTCTAGCAAAAACAAGAAATCCTTACAATTTGGGGGCTCTGTCCGGGAAACCTCTAATCAGGTGAGTGCTGCTTTTTTATTTTTCTCTATAAGGATAGAGCAAGCACGCTCCCTGGGTTTTTGGTATCTGGACCATATATAGTACAGGGGAGGATTGTCTTGTGGCTTTTACGCCAGTATAGCGCGCGCTCGCTTCTGAAAGGTTCCTTGAACTGAAGCATAGTGTGGAAGCTGTATTCTGTTGCCCGCTCTTTTTTGTTTTTTGTCTTTGTTGAGCTCTTTTTGTTGTCTTTTGTTGTTGTATTGTGTGTTTTTTGTTGAAGATATTGGTTCTTTCTGTCGCGGGTTAATTCACATTTATAAAATGGGTAATAAGAACACAACTACTTATCCAAAGCCGGACCCAGAAGAGGTTCCGCGTGACTGGATGAATAGGTGTGGACTCACTTATTTTACCACACCTTGGCTTGATAATTTATCAGGGTGGACTGAACCACAATTTCAATTTTTAACCTATCCACGTGGAGGTACTTTTAAGCCTGAATATCTAGCCTCTGCTTACTCTCAGATATATGAGGGTATGGGTGACCCAGGATGGGATTATCCTTACATGGGTTCATGTTATCAAAAATGGGTAGAAATGAAAGCTCTTTGGGATAAATACTTAGACATAAAAGAAACTAAAATACAGAAGAAAAAGATTCCAAAGGTCACATCCGAAACTAAATTCAAGCCGCCCGTTCATTCAACCTTTCCGATCCCTCCTCCATATCATGTTGACATAGAAACATCAGCATCTAACCAACAAATAATTGAGAAAATTTATCCTAATTTGAATCCCACTAATCCTTTTGTGAGCTGCCCATCTGTGCCTGTCTCTCCCGTACCCACAAAACCGTGCTCACCTTCGTCGGAAGTGTGTGCCTCAGGAAAGGGAAAGACTCCCAAGAAGGTGTCAGGACGAACTCCTGAGAGCCCTCTTTCGGATGATCCCGAGGATACTGATGGTGAGGATTTTGATAACTCGGACGATGAAGGTCCGGATGAGAGGTCTCGCCCCAAACCTCGACAAGAAAACACTGCGTTTGTTTTCTCTATGGGACCAAAGGGTCCAAAAATCCTTCCACCATCCGTAAGCACGCTGAAGGACATTATTAAGATGCTCCCTTCTCCCAACAAACCTTTGCATTTTGTTGATATGCTGATAAAGGCTTCCAGGCACTGTCAGCTCGTGGGTGCGGATTATCGCTTTATTTTGCAATCGGTTTTGGGAGATGGGTACGATGAGGCTGATTTGATAAAGACGGTAAAATGTTTAGATCCTGAAAAAGACAGATGGACTGTAGTGGTGAAACATGAAGACGTAGAGGGAGGGGGGAGACGAAAAAAGAAGGAATATGATTTTCTTTGGGGTAATTCTAATGAGGCTATGAAACTTTTAAAAGATGAGCTAACTACTTATCTTCTTGCACGTCAACAAGCTAGTCAGGATCTGTCACAGGTAACTAATTGTAAACAAGAAAAGAGTGAGGCCACATCCAGGTTTCTGGAGAGGTTTCGAGAGACCTGGACCCTTTTGGGTGGTATGCCCCTCCCTGAAGAAAACCCTAACCCACTTTTCCTTACCACCTTCTTGAATAATTGTCGACCAGAAATCATGAAGATTTTAAAGTTTCAATTGTCAGACCGTTTTACAACAACTATTAAAAAATTAGGTGAGCGTGTGAGAACACTGGAAGGAGACGGTATTTTAGAAAACAGACAAGTGGCATGTTTGTTTGTGGAGAGTGAAGGACACAGAGGTGGAAAAAAGGGGGGTAGAGGAGGCCGAGGAGGCTGTGGAAGAGGTAGAGGAGGTCTGCAGGGTCAGAGTGCACCCCGTAGATCTGGTTATTGTTATTATTGTTATAAAGAAGGTCATTGGGCTCGTGAATGTGCACGAAGGCCCTTGATGAGGGACGTAGTGGACAGAATGTGTACAATCGATTGAATGATGATCAGTGGCATGATGCTAATAAGGTGTTTTCTCCTAATCCTTCACAGCAGCCACCACAGCGAGTACAACCACAACAACAGCAGCAGCAATATAGACCCAATCCCTTCTCAGGGATGCAGGTAGGAGCATATGATGCATAGGGATGCCCGCAGAGTTCCAGCCCCGCGATGTTACTTTGTACTTTTGAGTCACCTGTACTTAGATACATCTCTGGATGCACTGGGACACATCATCAGTGATGTTTCCTGAGATCATCAGGTGTTTCGGGTCTCACAAAATCAGACACCCTCTCTCAGGTGACCCAGCCAGGGTTGATCATGCCCCAACTTGTGTCCCAGCAGCACTGGCACACTTTGCGGACCTCTTGATCCAAATCCACCTCGAGGCTCGTTCTGCGGCTTCTGTGATGGACTTGATGGCTCTCCTCTTTGCAGCTCCTGTGATTCCAAGCCTGGCAAAGATCTTACACAGTGATCGAGCGGCAAAGCCTCTGCACCCTACTTCTATGGGCTCACAGCTAGCCTTCCAGCCCTTCCTTCGGCAGTCCTCAATGAGCTCCTGGTACTTAAACCGCTTACGCTCATTTGCCTCTTCCATGCGGTCCTCCCATGGGACTGTCAGTTCCAACAAAAGGACTTGCTTGGATGATGCAGATGTTAAAACTATATCGGGTCTCAACGATGTTGATGTTACAAATTCCGGGAACTTGAGCTGCCTGCCCAGGTCAACTCGCAGCTCCCAGTCTGCTGAAGATGAAAGGAGGCTGGTTGATTTTTGCTTTGCTTGCGCCAGCTCACCAGCCCTTACGAAGGCAATTCTTCTCAACATATTTGTTGTTGGCCACTGCATGTGAAATCGTCTCTGCTATACACTTCAGTACTTGATCGTGTCGCCAACGGTATCGGCCCTCTCCAAGGGCAGATGGGCAGCTACTCAGAATATGCTCCAGGGACCCTCGTCCAGGACAGAGTGGACACGTTGGAACTTCACTCTTGCCCCAAACATGCAGGTTTGTTGGGCTGGGGAGCACGTCGTACACAGCTTGGACCAGGAACTTAATACGCTGTGGCTCTGCCTTCCAGATGTTGTTCCAGGTGATCTTCCTCTCCAGTGCTCCTTCCCACCTCGTCCATGCCCCTTGCTGCCGCATGCTTACTGCCCTGCTGGTCCTCACCTCCTCGACACCTGCTCGGACTTCCTCTAGGACCAATTCTCGTCTCGCCTTGCCCTGAGCCTTGTTGTAATGTGGCTTTGGGATTGCTCCCAGTCCTGCTCGCCCCGTTGCCACTGTGCCCACAAGTGCCTTGTGTCTCAGCCGAGACTCTGCCAACTCCAGTCCCTCTTGTGCTCTCCACTTCCTTCCCGTTCGCACTTCAATACCTGCTGCTGTTACTCTAGAATCTCCAGAGCCTTGGTAGACTAGGGCCTCTCTTATACGAGAAACCCTGAACTCCTCCTCCAGGCTGCTGATGGGGAGCTGAAGCTTATTACTCCTGCCATATAGTGCTATACTCGTTAGACTACGAGGCAGACCAAGCCATCTTCGGAGATAGCAGCTGATCTTCCGCTCCAGGGCCTCTACTGTAGACATTGACACTTCGTACACCAACAACGGCCAAAGAATCCGTGGCAAGATGCCATGCTGGTATATCCATGCCTTAAATCTGCCAGGTAAACCAGATTTATCTACTGCCGACAACCAAGCTTCCAGCTTCTTGATCGTTGTCTGGACTGACGCAGTATCCCTGAGGCTACAGTCAAAAACCTTACCTAGGCTAGTGACTGGTTTCTCATTAATTGATGGAATTGTTACGCCATCCACTGAGAAGCGAAACTTGTCCACCACTTTCCCTCTCTTCAGTACCATAGACCTGGATTTTGTTGGCTTAAAGCTCATTCTAGCCCAAGAAATAAGCTTAACCAGGCCCTGAAGAATCCACCTGCACCCAGGAACGGAGGTAGTGGTGACTGTCAAGTCATCCATAAAGGCTCTGATCGAGGGCTGCCGGGTCCCAGACTTGGACAGGGGGCCTCTGCACGCCGTTTCAGCAGCCTTGACCAACATATTCATCGCGAGAGCAAAAAGGATCACAGAAATTGTACAGCCAGTAATTATCCCTTTCTCGAGCCGATGCCAGTTTGATGTAATGCTCCCTGAAGTAACTCTCAGCCTGAAGTTACTGTAATAATCCAGGATGAGGTCCTTGATCTTACAGGGTACATAGTGCCGATCTAGAGTCGTCTCAACCAGCTTGTGAGGGATTGACCCATATGCATTGGCAAGGTCCAGCCAAAGCACAGATAAATCTCCATTTCCCTCACGTGCTTCCCTTATCAATTGTGTGACGACTCCAGTATGTTCCAGGCACCCTGCCACTCCAGGAATACCGCCCTTTTGTACCGATGTGTCAATATAACCATTCTTCAGTAGGAAGTCTGTCATCCTTCTAGCTAAAATGCTAAAGAAGATTTTGCCCTCCACACTGAGGAGTGAGATGGATCGGAAGTGCTCCAGTTTTGTTGAATTCTCCTCCTTAGGGATCCAGACGCCCTCCGCCTCCCTCCACTGTTCTGCGATGATCCCTCTTCGCCAAATCACCCTGAGAATCTTCCAGAGGATTCGAAGGAGTCCTGGGCAGCGCTTGTACACCTTATATGGTACTTGACTGGGACCTGGAGCAGAACTCGCTCTGGCTGCTGTTACCACCTTTTGAACTTCTTGCCAGGTGGGTTCTGAAGTGTTGAACTCAACTAGTGGTGCTGATACCTTCAAGAGGGCTGTTTGTGGCCCTAAGTCTTGCTCTCTGTCTGGATCACTCAAGGTGTTATGCAGGAAGTGATCTACCTCTTCCATAGGGCAATCTAAACGTCCGCTGCGCTTCTCTCCCAGCAGTCTTTTTGTAAAGCCAAAGGGGTCAGCTACAAATGACATTCGCTTCCTGGCTCTTTCAACTCTCCGCCTCCTATGCCATTCTGCTCTACGCAGCGTCATGAGCTTCTTCCTAATAATCTGCCGAAGCTCACTGAGAGATGGCTTCTCCTCCTCAGCTGCTTTCCTGAACTGCTTCGTCAGAATCCGCAGCTCTTTCCGGAGTTGATGGATCTTATCTGACCTGCGGTTCCTGGTATAGGTATGTTTATTCAACTTAGGCTCCTCTACGCCAAACCTCTCAGTCGCGAAACTTGTGATGATTGTAGTCAGGTTAAGAAGTCGTCCTTCCACATCACCCTTTGCTGTTACATTGATGATTCTAGATGTATCCTCATCGAACTGGTGCCACAGCTTGTGCTGCTTTGCTGGAGGCCACTTGATATGTAGGACTACTCTGCCTGGACCTGGAGTGTTTGGCACTTGGAGGTTCTGGGCTCTGTGGGGTTTCTCCAGACCGGGCTCCTCCTGCGTCTCACCAGGCGTCGATCCTGTGCGCTGTGCTGTAATCTCCTGTGCCAGGCATTTCATCCAGGCCTGATGGATTTTTAGGCCCCTATCATTCTTGCAGACCTTTCCGCAGATGCATCTATTTATCATGGTCAATAGTCCATTTCCTGAGGTCATTACCAAAAGGTCCATCCTATTGGGGTGCTCATCCTCCCCCCCTCTCGGGCACCCCTGGGGGTATTTCTCCGTGGGTTGCTCTGTAGCTTATTCGGGTACTTCCTTACGGAAGTTGCAGGTTGGGCTGCTACCCCTTCCTGCCCCAGGTGCCGTCTTTCCGTGCTGTCACCGACTCTCCAGTTGTCACCAAACTATTCTCGGTTGTCACCCAGCCTATTCCTGGGAGTCACTGGACAAGCCAGCTAAACAGTACTTAGATACATCTCTGGATGCGCTGGGACACATCATCAGTGATGTTTCCTGAGATCATCAGGTGTTTCGGGTCTCACAACATCAGACACCCTCTCTCAGGTGACCCAGCCAGGGTTGATCACGCCCCAACTTGTGTCCCAGCAGCACTGGCCCACTTTGCGGACCTCTTGATCCAAATCCACCTCGAGGCTCGTTCTGCGGCTTCTGTGATGGACTTGATGGCTCTCCTCTTTGCAGCTCCTGTGATTCCAAGCCTGGCAAAGATCTTACACAGTGATCGAGCGGCAAAGCCTCTGCACCCTACTTCTACACCTCAGGTTAATGAGTTGCCCTTTATAGAATTGTGTATAGATGGTTCTGTATTCTCTTTTTTGGTGGATACGGGAGCTACAATGTCGTCTTTAGGTCGTGATTATGAGGGACCGCTCTCGAATAAAAGTATCAGCTCTGTGGGAATTGAAGGGGTTGCTCAACGAAATTATTTCACTCCTCAGGTAACTGTAACATGTCCTTTAGATAAGGGAATTCATCTCTCTCATCGTTTTGTCTGTATGCCTGATTGTCCTTTTAATCTGCTAGGACGCGATTTAATGAGCAGATTACACATGTCCTTGACTTTTTCTGACTTTTTCAAAACTCACTGTTGAAGTGCCTGATTCAGTTCCTTTTTCCCACCTCACAAATATGCGTGTAAATAATTGTTTCCTTTCTTCACAGAACAGCTCTATTCCTGCTGCCCTTCAATGTGTGCCGAGCAGTCTGTGGGCTGAACATAAGGATGAGGTGGGGTTAGTACACTGTGTTCCTTATGAAGCTAAATTAAAACATTTGCAACCTGTGTACATCAAACAATATCCACTCTCCGAGGCCAAGGCCTCAGGAATAGATGAAATTTTAAGCTCATTGCTCAAGCAGGGTGTTGTTAAACCATGTGTAAGTTCTTATAACACATCTGTTAATCCAGTACTGAAACATGATGGTACATGGAGATTTACACAAGATTTGAGAAAAATAAATGACATAATTGTCCCTGTAGCACCTGTTGTGCCTGATGTGCTGTCCATCATCTCCTCTATACCTTGTCATCATTCGCATTTCTCTGTTATCGACCTTTGCTCTGCCTTCTTCAGTGTTCCTGTGGAAGAGCAGACACAGCCATTGTTCGCCTTCACCCACAGGGGTGAACCTGGTCACCACAGTTCACCTGGTCTCGTCTTCCGCAGGGTTGTGTTGACTCACCGGCTGTTTTTTTGGCTGTAGTAAGAGATGCACTTGGTGATCTAACTCTCCCCATTGATTCTGTTGTCCTATCTTACGCGGATGATCTACTGGTGTCTGCCGCTTCGCCTGCCGTCTGCGAAGAAGCCACCATTTGTCTCCTGAAACACCTGGCACAGAAGGGTTTCAAGGTATCAAAGACTAAATTACAGTTTTGCAGAGACACCGTAAAATACCTGGGTTTTGAACTCTCCCAAGGCCAAAGAGGGCTCTCAAAGGAACGAATCCAGGTTATTCTCGACACTAAACGTCCCAGCACTAAACATGCTCTCATGGCTTTCCTGGGACTGATCAACTACTGTCGTCAGTGGATTCCTGACTGCTCATTCTACGATAAACGCATCAGGACAGCCATCTCACACAATGATCCGCTCCAACAGCCTCTGACATGGACTGCTGACATGATTGAGGCATACAAGGAACTGAAAAAGGCCCTATGTTCTGCTCCAGCACTGGGCCTGCCTAACTATCAAAAACCGTTCCATCTATATGCGTGTGAGCACGGGGGCACCGCTTCTGCTGTATTGGCACAGGAGCATGGGGGGGGGATGAGACCATGTGCTTTCTTATCTAAAACTTTAGATGCTGTGGCACAAGGTTTGCCTGCCTGTCTCAGGGCTGTGGCCGCCTGTGCGGTGATGGTACAAGATGCTGAAAAGATTGTTCTCTCTAATCCTTTAATTTTGTATTCTCCACATCAGGTTAAACAAGTGCTGCAGAACATTCAAACACAACACATGACGGCTCAGAGACGGTCTGGGTATGAGATTATCCTGTGTTCTACAAGTAACTTAGAGATAAAAACCACCTCTTCTTTTGACACCCTCGGATATGCTCTGGCACGCTTGATCAATGCACAGGACGACACGCTAATAGACACAGATCATGACTGTTGTTCAGAGATTATTCACTCCACTAGTATACGTCCTGATCTATCTTCTACTCCATTAACAACTGGTGACACTTTGTTTGTAGATGGTTCCTGTTCAAAACCATATGATGGGAAATTTCTCTGTGGTTATTCTGTGTGTGCACTGCCAGATACAACCATTGAAGCTTACTCTCTCCCTTTCTCATCTGCTCAGGCAGCTGAACTTTTTGCTCTAACTCGTGCGTGTGTTCTTTCTGAAGGAAAAGATGTCAGTATATACACTGATTCTCGTTACGCTTTTAGTATCGCTCACGACTTTGGCCGCATCTAGCAATCCAGGGGTTTTCGTTCTGCTGAGGGTAAGTTAATTTCTCATTCTTCCCTTGTTCAAGATTTAATAGACGCATGCCATCTACCTGGTACTCTTGCTATTGTAAAAACTAAGGCTCATTCTTCTAGTGACTCTATGGAAGTGCGAGAGAATTCGCTAGCTGATCGTATTGCTAAAGAAGCAGCTCAAAAACAGATTTTCTTTCCTGATTCTGGTTCTGATTTGATCAATACATCTTTTCTTGCTAGCTCTTTGATTCCCGATGTAGATTTATTGTCTTTGCAAGCTTCAGCCACGCCGAATGATTCCACTTTTTGGCAAGCTCAGGGTGCCTAAGTTGCTTCTGATGGTTTATGGTATTGTGCTGATGGCCGTTTGTGCCTGCCGTCTCATTGTCTTCCGTTCCTCGTGCGCGAGTTCCACGGTGTTACACATCGTGCACAAAGGGGGGTTAAGGAAGATATGAAAAAACTCTTTTGCATAGCTAACATGCTTGGAACAATAGATTTATTAATATCTAGATGTTTGGTGTGTGCTCAGAATAATGTGACAAAGGGTTTAGGTAAACACGAAAGTCTTCCATTACCTACTGCTCCGTTTGCAGAGTGGCAAATTGATTTTACACATATGCCTGCATGTGGCCCATTCAAATATCTTCTGGTTTTGGTAGACAAGTTTTCAAGGTGGGTGGAAGCTTTCCCGTGTGCTCGAGAGAATGCAAAGGTGGTGACCCGAGTCTTAGCGAAAGAAATAATACCTCGTTATGGCGTTCCTCATGCTATTGACTCGGATAAAGGAACACCTTTTACATCACAGGTAACACAGAATTTGTGTAAATACAGTGGTGTGAAAAACTATTTGCCCCCCTCCTGATTTCTTATTCTTTTGCATGTTTGTCACACAAAATGTTTCTGATCATCAAACACATTTAACTATTAGTCAAAGATAACACAAGTAAACACAAAATGCAGTTTTTAAATGAGGGGTTTTATTATTTAGGGAGAAAAAAAATCCAAACCTACATGGCCCTGTGTGAAAAAGTAATTGCCCCCTGAACCTAATAACTGGTTGGGCCACCCTTAGCAGCAATAACTGCAATCAAGCGTTTGCGATAACTTGCAACGAGTCTTTTACAGCGCTCTGGAGGAATTTTGGCCCACTCATCTTTGCAGAATTGTTGTAATTCAGCTTTATTTGAGGGTTTTCTAGCATGAACCGCCTTTTTCAGGTCATGCCACAACATCTCAATAGGATTCAGGTCAGGACTTTGACTAGGCCACTCCAAAGTCTTCATTTTGTTTTTCTTCAGCCATTCAGAGGTGGATTTGCTGGTGTGTTTTGTGTCATTGTCCTGCTGCAGCACCCAAGATCGCTTCAGCTTGAGTTGACGAACAGATGGCCGGACATTCTCCTTCAGGATTTTTTGGTAGACGGTAGAATTCATGGTTCCATCTATCACAGCAAGCCTTCCAGGTCCTGAAGCAGCAAAACAACCCCAGACCATCACACTACCACCACCATATTTTACTGTTGGTATGATGTTCTTTTTCTGAAATGCTGTGTTACTTTTACGCCAGATGTAACGGGAGACGCACCTTCCAAAAAGTTCAACTTTTGTCTCGTCGGTCCACAAGGTATTTTCCCAAAAGTCTTGGCAATCATTGAGATGTTTTTTAGCAAAATTGAGACGAGCCTTAATGTTCTTTTTGCTTAAAAGTGGTTTGCGCCTTGGAAATCTGCCATGCAGGCCATTTTTGCCCAGTCTCTTTCTTATGGTGGAGTCGTGAACACTGACCTTAATTGAGGCAAGTGAGGCCTGCAGTTCTTTAGATGTTGTCCTGGGGTCTTTTGTGGCCTCTCGGATGAGTTGTCTCTGAGCTCTTGGGGTAATTTTGGTCGGCTGGCCACTCCTGGGAAGGTTCACCACTGTTCCATGTTTTTGCCATTTGTGGATAATGGCTCTCACTGTGGTTCGCTGGAGTCCCAAAGCTTTAGAAATGGGTTTATAACCTTTACCAGACTGATAGATCTCAATTACTTTTGTTCTCATTTGCTCCTGAATTTCTTTGGATCTTGGCATGATGTCTAGCTTTTTAGCTGCTTTTGGTCTACTTCTCTGTGTCAGGTAGCTCCTATTTAAGTGATTTCTTGATTGAAACAGGTGTGGCAGTAATCAGGCCTGGGGGTGACTACAGAAATTGAACTCAGGTGTGATAAACCACAGTTAAGTTATTTTTTAACAAGGGGGGCAATCACTTTTTCACACAGGGCCATGTAGATTTGGAGTTTTTTTTTTCTCCCTTAATAACGTAAACCTTCATTTAAAAACTGCATTTTGTGTTCAATTATGTTATCTTTGACTAATAGTTAACGGTTTTTGATGAGCAGAAACATTTAAGTGTGACAAACATGCAAAGGAATAAGAAATCAGGAAGGGGGCAAATAGTTTTTCACACCACTGTATCTTTCACTGTCCTGGCATTTTCACATTCCTTATCACCCACAGTCATCAGGTATAGTAGAAAGAAGTAACATTCTGTTCTCACGCACACAGAATATCATAAAACATACTAAAAATCAAATATTCCCTACAAACATGCAACACGAAGAAATGGGAGTGAGACAAAAGTTTTTTTTAGCATTCTAAGCTGTTTTACAGCTGATCAAAAGTTTAGGACCACATGCCTTTAAAAGGCCAAATCTGTGCAAAGATGTGGATTCATTGTCATTTTCTGTCAGGTAGTCACATGTTCTGATGTCAAAGGCAAAAAAAAAACTCTCCCTTTTTAAACACGGTCGGGTTGTTGAACTGCATAAGCAGGGTCTCTCCATATGCAAAATATCGAAATGTGCAAAAGTGTGAAAAATGAAATGGATATAAATGTCCAGAAAGTATGCAGAAATGAAATGACCAGAAGTATGCAAAATGAAGTATGCAAAATGAAATGAAGTATAAATGTCTATAAATGTCCAGGGTGAGTGCAAATTTGCATGAGTGTACAAATTAATTAATACAATCAAGCGATAGCCAACCATACTACGATGTCTTACTTTAAAATTGCCATTTGAATAAGCAAATACTTAAAAGGCATTTATTGAATTATTATGATGTTTCAGGGTGGTACTGTGGCATAGTAGTTAGCATTGTTGCCTTGACTCCATGGTCGAGGGTTTGATTCCCATCTTGGGTTTGTGTGCATGTTCACCCTTGGTGGGCTAAGTGGTGTTCCTAAATTGGCCTTAGGGTGTGAGGGTGTAAAGTCTGCATGTGTATCCTGTGATGGATTGGTACCTTGTCTAGCTTGTTCCCCACTGTGTGCCCAAAGTTTCCTGGGATAGGTTTCAGGCTTCCTGCAACCCTCTATAGGATAAGCAGTATAGAACATAAATAAATGAATAAAATGTTTCAGCTAGCAATAATTCTTTTAACTGAAACAGAGTAGCCCTTTACCAGTGAATTTTGCCTGACTCTTCTCAATTTCATTATCATAACAAGGGAGTGACTTAATTTGTGCATAATGTACTTGTATTTAGGGTTGGGTATCGTTTGGGTTTTTTTCGATACCGGTGCCAAATCGATACTTTGAAAACGGTACCGGTGCCAAAACGGTGCCTGAACCGATACTTTTAAGCCAAAAAATTATAGTGCATGACTCAAGAATGAATTTTTATTGAACAAAAAATTTTATGCTTAAAATTTAACAATATATTAAAAGTTTAAAGTATATATGAATATGTAAGCTTCAAATTTTAGCAATTCTTTTGCAGAAATTTCACCATATTTGCCTTTTCTGTCAAAATACGACACCTTTCCTGACTTATTGCCCTGCACAGGACATGTATAGCCTTCTTTACAATGGTAAATGGGGTCACTGTTGTAGTACTACTAGTACAGGCTGGAAAGCCATAATTATAAACAGAATCCATGTTACATTAGTTTTTTACAAATCGTTTGACTATTTGTTAGCATGAATGCAAGATTTGCATTTTGCTATTAACATTACATTATCCTACTACTAACCTGCGGAAAGGCTGCTGACGTCATCATAATCAGTGACTCCTTTTTGCTACAGTTGGTGTGACTGGGGCTGAGGGTCGTCCACACTGATAGCGCCAGCTGTTGTCCACAAGCTGTTAAACACGGTGCCTCCCTCTGCTTTTAACTTTATTCCATCTGCCCTCGAATGTTTCATTAGATTTAACGTGTTTCCGCCTTTACACGCAACTGCTGTAAGACATTCGCTGCACGTCGCGGTGTCGGAATCCTTTCTTGTGAAATGCAGCCACACTTTCGACTGTTTAGTTTTAGGCATTTTAACGAGAGTTGTTTACTTTAGCATGCTAAGCTATCGGTAGACCGCCTGCTGCCGTCAGAGCGAGTGTAACGTTAGTTACTGAATTCACGCGCATGTCGGATGGTCTCTCATTTCCGGATGATTTGTGCTTTTAATTTTTTTATTTAATCTAATAAACGATTAATCTACAAAAATATATGAATCTAGAGAACAAATATTTCAATCGACAGTTCAGGCATTTAAGTGGCACCGAAATGAGGCACCGAAATTCTCATTTTGTTTCGGTCCGGTACATACCGGTTCTATAGGTACCGGTGCCGTATTGGCACCGGGTTTCGGTACCCAACCCTACTTGTATTGTGTTCCAGTTTCTTGCGGTGGAGGTTATCATTACATCAGTGACAGATATGTTTCCAAAAGTGCTAATCTAACTGGATTTCGAGAAATCTTCCTCCTTCTTTTCTGTATTTTCTGTTTCTTCTGCCAATTGGTCATGGTCACAGAAGTAGGAACATTAAAAATAAAAACTATTATGAGAGAAGAAACATAAACGAACTTGTCAATCACTACAGAAATGTATTTTTGATGTAGGCAGCTACAGGAAGCCGCAGAGGGCGAATGTTGGACAGAGACAGGCCTGCCAGAAGTGAGTTGCATTATTCTTAAAATAACAAGGGACTGAATAAGTACCTGAGTAGCCTGTGAAAAAAATTAATGGTCAAATTCTTTTGACGTTGTAAAGAAGAATTTGACAAGAGCGAGTAAAGTTAGCAATGTGTGGGGAAATGACAGTTGATTGTCCAGAGTTTCCCCAAGATTGCGGGCAGTGTCTGAAGGAGTTGTTGTTTATGGAGATCACAAGGTTTTGCCTGGGGGAGTGAATCACCAGGGATGAACAGCAGTTCGGTTTTGCTGAGATTGAGCTACAGCTGATGAGCTGCCATCCAGGATGAGATATCTGCCAGACATGCTGAGATCTGGATGGAATCCTGAGTATTTGAAGAAGGAAATGAGAGAATAAGTTGCGTGTCATTACTGGATATTATTTGTTTTGGATTGCTTTTTTCCCCCTCCACATTATGATCTCATTTTCCTGTATTTTTCTGGTCAAAGAAAAAAAATATTGCTTATATTTGGTACTATTTACAGAGGTTATTGTTGAGTGATGTTGATTAATGACCTTTGCGGGTCTTAAGCCCCCTTCTCTTCTAATCCTTTATCCCAAGGTAAATTTCATATATTTTATTGTGGAGTACCAACCGCTAACATTTAGCTGCTAGTATGTGGACCCACCCTGGGCATATGGGCTGGACTGGCTGATGGCCCTCTCCTCCATCCTCCTGGTCCCTGCATGGGAATTGGGTGGTCTATGGAAAGCGAAAGGAAGCCTCAGAGAGGTGAGAATAGACAGATTAAAATCTTGGGCTTTCCAAGATAAATATTGCATAACTGGTCCTTCTCTGGATGCCTCAGGATCCTCGCCTTTGTCTACTGAAGCTGGCATAATATCCACATGCCTCAGGATGGGTAGAAAAATAAAGAACAGATGGAAGGAATTAGCATAGTTGCCATTTAGGATAGATGTACTGTTTGAGGTTATGGGATGAATTACGTGTATGCCAGATTAAAGAGATGCGTCTTGAGGCTACTTTTAAACTGGGAAACCGTGTCTGCTCCCCGAATACCGTCTGGAAGGCTATTCCAAAGCTTTGGAGCTAAATATGAAAACGCCCTACCCCCTTTTGTAGATTTTCATATTCTGGGAACTACCAGTCTGGAGTTTTGTGATCTTAAGGAATGTGGTGGATTGTAGCGTATCAGGAGTCTGGTTAGGTATGTGGGAACTAAACTATTTAAAGCCTTGTATGTAAGTAATATGGTTTTGTAATTAATTCTAAACTGAACTGGTAGCCAGTGCAGGGATTATAATATTGGGGTTAAATGATCATATTTTCTTGATAGTGAGAACCCTGACGGCTGCATTTTGCATCAGAAAAAGTTTGTCAGGTTAATGTGCAAAGACTCATAATATATATATGTAATATATAATATATAAGCTACATAGCCTTTATAAGACTTTTATTTAAGTGCACTCACAATGATGACAAAACAATATGATTTTGTAAAATAATGAAAGCAAACAGGGTACGCTATTCGAAACACTGTGTATACTCACCTCACAGACGTGAAATATATACTTATAGAAAGCGAATGTCTGCTTTTATAAAAAGGAAATTTTTTTGACAATGTAATTCGTATGAAAAGTGAAATATAGGCGCATTCACTGCTGTGGAAATGACGAGATGACATGATTACCTTCATTACTACAACCGAAAACAAAGACATCACTAATTTAACAATTAATTATTAAAATTGGCGTTCCTAAATTGCCCGTAGTGTGTGATTGGGTGTGTGAGTGTGTGTATGTATGTGTGTGTGCCCTGCGATGGATTGGCACCCTGTCCAGGGTGTACCCCGCCTAGTGCCCGAAGACTCCTGGGATAGGCTCCAGGTCCCCCGCCACCCTGAACACAGGATTAAGCGGTATAGAAAATGAATGAATGAATGAATATTAAAATGGTCAGAGTCAGTCTCCTTGCTGTTTTTCCTGACGCATTCATAATCATTAGTCTACTCCTGCTGGTGCGCTCTGGAAAATATTATTTGTGCGATTGAGCGCTGATTAGACTATGTAGGAAATTAAGGAGGAAATCACAATGCTTAACATTGTGGAGCCCAAACTTTATTTGAATTAAATTGACAAATATTGTAAGTAAACACCAATAGCCCACGTCTGGAAAAACATTTTTATTTCGATTATAAATAATAATCCTGCATTTATTTTTATGTGTGCCAGCTGCCACTGTTCTTATACAGCTCTATATCAGAATAAATCATTCAGTAACAAGCCCGTAAATTTCCAAGAAAAACAGGTACATTTGTATAAATGAATTGTTTAAATGTATGTATGATGAGCTATTGATCGGTGATTTATATAAATGACTCAGTTAAGATGTAAGTAAATGCTTATTGCTGCGCTGGTTGGGGGAGGGACGTAATGATAACGTTTGGTCTTTCTGTGTGTTTTGGTGTGTGTGTGTGTGTGTGGCGACACTTGAGAGGTGTCAATAGGCCTTATATATTCATGAAAAGGCCTGGATTATTCAGTGAAACAGAGGCTCTGCTGAAAAAAGTTAGGCATATCATTCACTTTACCCCAAATAAAAGGTCTTTGATTGTTATAATATAGTTGTAACATAACAAAAGGTGTGCACTTAATGCTAAACCTAAACCGAACGAGTGGATTAATAAACCAAGATGCGTGTTTTTTAGCCCCACCCCCATGCACACAGCATATTCAGAGAAAAGCTCGTCCGTGAGAGGTTGTGCTCGGACCACTGAGTTTCTGCGGATTCCAAAATTTACATTGTTGCCGTTTTTTATTCACTGGAATGGAAGAGATGGAAAGTTTACTCATCATAACATGCCTTGTATTGTTTTTAATTACTCTATACACAACCCGCAATTTTTTAATGCTATTTTACAAATGGAATAATGTTTAGTTTTTTTACTTTTCATTTTTTATAAAATATAAACTTTAAATAATTTATAAAAATACCAAATAAAATTATTGTGTATAGAATGATTAAAAACCAAGAGAGTCTTAAAGTGTGGAGAGGTGCATTTCAGTTCCTCTGAATATATAGGTGAGAACAGCTGATTCACACCTGGGGAGAGATGAAGTATTTGCATTTGAATGTTGTCCGACATTGTAAAGCACACACAGTAACAGTAAAAGAACACCAACTTAGAATAAATAAAAGTAAGAGGCCCAGATTACTGCATGATTATTATTTAAGCATTTTTGTTTAGACTATAAAAAATAATTCTGCATCTATTTTTAGGCGTCCTAGCTGACACTTTTTAGTTAGACGTTTTCAATACAAATCTTATAATGCCCACATGACATCAAACATTCTTCTTAATATTTTAACTATTTATTTTAAAGGAGACATACAGTCTCAATTTTGCATAGGTTAATATGATTCTTTAGGGTCCTAATGGAAAGTTTGTAATATACTTTAATTAAAAATTCTCAATTGTTGTGTAAAAAAAACATTACTTTTACCTGGTAAAAAGTAGCTCTGTTCTCAGCAACCTGTTTCAGTACATGCTCCTTTAAATGTTAATGACCTCTATTGAACCCGCCCCCCAGTTCTATATCTTTGACAACAGTTAAAAATATTTAAAAAACAGTTAAAAATAATTTTACATGATGTTAGAATTATTTTATATCTAAAGGAGTTATTTCTACTCTCTTGCTCTCTTCCTCATAGATCTGATTTTAACATGTTAAAGTTTCCCTGCTGCTATCTTCCTGTCTCCTCTTGCATCTGTTCATTCATGCTCACCTTCCCATACTCTGTCTCTCTCTCCCCCTCTCTCTCCCCACCTCTGTCTCCTTCCACCTCTCTTCCTCTCCTTTGATTCAAATTCAAATTTTATTTGTCACATACACAGTCATACACAGTATGATATGCAGTGAAATGCTTATACGACAGCCAGTGACCTTAAAAGAAAATTCAAATTCAAATTTTATTAGTCACATACACAATCATACACAGTATAATATGCAGTGAAATGCTTTTATACGACCGCCAGTGACCTTAAAAAAAAGAAAAAAATAAGAAAATAAAATCTTGTACGTAAAATAAATAATCAATAAAAAGGAAATACTAAAGAAATAATTTTAACTAGTAAAATTTGTAAAATTAACTGTGCATAAGGGCATAATAAAATATTGCAAAAATATAGAAATATGGTATTAAAGTGTCAGTGGTTGTGCAAATATGCATGAAAGGTGGCATGTGCAATTGTCCAGATGTATGAGTATTTAGTGCAAGTGTGTATGAATGTGTCCATGATTGTCCAGTCAGTGTTGTGAGCTTAAAAGATGTTATTAGTCCTGTGTGGAGGTGTGATTGAGACCTTATCGCCTGCGGGAAGAAGCTCCTCCTCAGTCTCTCTGTGTTGGCCTTTAGGGAGCGGAATCTCTTCCCAGACCGCAACAAAGAGAACAGTCCATTACTGGGGTGACTGAGGTCCTTCATGATCTTCCTGGCCTTAGTCCAGCACCGCTTGCTGTAGATGGAGTGCAGGTCAGGGAGCTCAGTGCGGATGATGCGTTCGGCTGATCGCACCACCCTCTGTAGAGCTCGTCTGTCCTGCATGGTGCTGTTCCCAAACCAGGTCGTGATGTTTCCCGTCAGGATGCTCTCTATGGTGCAGGAGTAGAAGTTCCTGAGCACCTTGGAGGGCAGTCTAAAGTCTCTCAAGCGTCTGAGGTGGTAGAGACGCTGCCGGGCTTTTTTCACCACGGTGTTGATGTGACAGGACCATGATAGGTCCTGCGTGATGTGAACACCGAGGTATCTGAAGCTGTCCACTCTCTCCACTGGGCTCCTGTTGATGACGGGGGTCTGGTAGTTCCTCTCCTGCTTTGTACTAAAGTCCACTATCAGCTCCTTTGTCTTACTGACGTTCAGGAGGAGATTGTTCCTCTGGCACCAGTTCTCCAGATCTCCAATCTCCTCTAGGTAGTCCGACTCATCATTGTTGGTGATCAGTCCGACCACGACGGTGTCGTCAGCAAACTTGATGATGGAGGTGGAGTTGGTAGTGGCCACGCAGTCGTGGGTGTACAAAGAGTACAGCAGGGGGCTCAGAACACAACCCTGGGGGGCTCCAGTGCTGAGAGTGAGTGTAGCTGAGACATGTCCGCCCATCCTTACTGCCTGTGGTCTGCCAGTCAGAAAATTGGAGATCCACTGACATATAGATGAGCTCAGTCCCAGGTGCTCCAGCTTGGTGGTGAGTGTGGAAGGAATTATTGTGTTAAAAGCAGAGCTGTAGTCGATGAAGAGCATTTTAACATAATTCCCTTTCCTAGTGTCCAGGTGAGTGAGTGATGTGTGGAGGAGATGAGAGATTGCATCGTCTGTGGAGCGGTTCTGACGGTATGCAAACTGTAGTGGGTCCAGTGTGTCGGGTAGTGACAAATAAAATAAAAGCTTATGCGTAAGGAATAAATATCAATAAAAAGAAATACTAAAGAAAAAACTTGAGTTGCTGCGCTGAGAGCGCCGTATCCTAACCACTAGACCACGAAAGATTAATGGTTACCATCTTGGAAATGCCGGCTATTCAACCCACGACCTTATACACGCGAAGCATTGTTTTTTTCGGGATCTCACCAGGACATTTACAATGGTTCATTTGTAGTAACATATGTCTATAGCACAGGCGTTTAGTCAAACATATTTATACCGATCTTTTGCTGTTAATAAACAGAGACCTTTCTGACAGACAACGTGTGTGTGTGTGTGTGTGTGTGTGTGCCGGGAATTCAACCTAGGACATCATATACGCGAAGCATTGTGTGTGTGTGTGTGTGTTTGACTGAGTCTCTCCTAGTCTCAGTAAAGCTTACCGAAGCATAGCGCACTCGCCTCGTTACTAAACGAACTTTAGAAAAACTTTATAAATATGTAGTGCAAAAAAAGCATGTACCTTGAGCAGGAATCGAACCCGGGTCTCCCACGTGAAAGCGCCGAATCCTAACCACTAGACCACCGCACTACAGCAACAAACTGCACACCACACTCATGTAGGCGCCATTTTGCTCCAGTGTAGAAAAACAATGGCCGACGGCTCTTTTTTCACTCGGGGCGGGTCTTTGCTAAAACACCAGTGTCAATCAACTATAGTAGGAGCGGCCTCTGTCGGTGTGACTTCACACCGACAGGCTTTTGAAAACGGCCTGATTTCAGAAGGGGCATCTTATATTATTAAATTAAAAGAAAATCGCAGGGCGGCTCTTTATCACTGTAGAGTGGTTGTGTACACACTCTCCTAACACACAATGCAGTCCAAACAGCTTGAAAAAGTCCATGTAGCACCGTAGGTCCCCTTTAAATAAGCCACTTTATGAAGTATTTTTTTATTTGCACACCCAAGCCACTTCAAAACTTCTAATTTTCAGTTTTTGACATTTATATTTAAATTTTCTTTTCTATATTTGTTATATTGATATTTTACTCTTATATTGATATTCTGTTCTTATTTCTAAAGTATATTTTTCTTGTTAATCTTATTTTCTAATGTATTTCTTTTATTACAGTATATTTTACTTTGTACAGCATATTTTACTAGTTAATTTTATTTTTAATGTATTTCTTTTATTCATATTATTTTCTTATGTATAAGCTTTTATTATTTTTTCAGGTCACTGTCAGTCGTGTAAGCATTTCACTGCAGATCGTACTGTGTATGACTGTGTATGTGACAAATAAAATTTGAATTTGAATATGTTTTGGGGTATTAGAGCCAGTATGTTCGAGCCTGTGTCATAACACAGACTAAATATGTTTCAGGTATTAGAGCCTGGGTGTCAAAGCCTGTGTTATATGTTTTGGGGTATTAGAGCCCGCATGTCCGAGCCTGTGTTACAACACAGACTAAGTATTATATGTTTCAGGTATTAGACCCTGTATGTTAAAGAGATTGTATCTCCACATATACAGTGGTGTGAAAAACTATTTGCCCCCTTCCTGATTTCTTATTCTTTTGCATGTTTGTCACACTTAAATGTTTCTGCTCATCAAAAACCGTTAACTATTAGTCAAAGATAACATAATTGAACACAAAATGCAGTTTTTAAATGAAGGTTTACGTTATTAAGGGAGAAAAAAACTCCAAATCTACATGGCCCTGTGTGAAAAAGTGATTGCCCCCCTTGTTAAAAAATAACTTAATTGTGGTTTATCACACGTGAGTTAAATTTCTGTAGTCACCCCCAGGCCTGATTACTGCCACACCTGTTTCAATCAAGAAATCACTTAAATAGGAGCTACCTGACACAGAGAAGTAGACCAAAAGCACCTCAAAAGCTAGACATCATGCCAAGATCCAAAGAAATTCAGGAACAAATGAGAACAAAAGTAATTGAGATCTATCAGTCTGGTAAAGGTTATAAAGCCATTTCTAAAGCTTTGGGACTCCAGCGAACCACAGTGAGAGCCATTATCCACAAATGGCAAAAACATGGAATAGTGGTGAACCTTCCCAGGAGTGGCCGGCCGACCAAAATTACCCCAATAGCACAGAGACAACTCATCCGAGAGGCCACAAAAGACCCCAGGACAACATCTAAAGAACTGCAGGCCTCACTTGCCTCAATTAAGGTCAGTGATTACGACTCCACCATAAGAAAGAGACTGGGCAAAAATGGCCTGCATGGCAGATTTCCAAGGCGCAAACCACTTTTAGCAAAAAGAACATTAAGGCTCGTCTCAATTTTGCTAAAAAACATCTCAATGATTGCCAAGACTTTTGGGAAAATACCTTGTGGACCGACGAGACAAAAGTTTAACTTTTTGGAAGGTGCGTGTCCTGTTACATCTGGTGTAAAAGTAACACAGCACTTCAGAAAAAGAACATCATACCAACAGTAAAATATGGTGGTGGTAGTGTGATGGTCTGGGGTTGTTTTGCTGCTTCAGGACCTGGAAGGCTTGCTGTGATAGATGGAACCATGAATTCTACTGTCTACCAAAAAATCCTGAAGGAGAACGTCCGGCCATCTGTTCGTCAACTCAAGCTGAAGCGATCTTGGGTGCTGCAGCAGGACAATGACCCAAAACACACCAGCAAATCCACCTCTGAATGGCTGAAGAAAAACAAAATGAAGACTTTGGAGTGGCCTAGTCAAAGTCCTGACCTGAATCCTATTGAGATGTTGTGGCATGACCTTAAAAAAGTGGTTCATGCTAGAAAACCATCAAATAAAGTTGAATTAAAACAATTCTGCAAAGATGAGTGGGCCAAAATTCCTCCAGAGCGCTGTAAAAGACTCGTTGCAAGTTATCGCAAACGCTTGATTGCAGTTATTGCTGCTAAGGGTGGCCCAACCAGTTATTAGGTTCAGGGGGCAATTACTTTTTCACACGGGGCCATGTAGGTTTGGATTTTTTTTCTCCCTAAATAATAAAGCCCCTCATTTAAAAACTGCATTTTGTGTTTACTTGTGTTATCTTTGACTAATAGTTAAATGTGTTTGATGAGCAGAAACATTTTGTGTGACAAACATGCAAAAGAATAAGAAATCAGGAGGGGGGCAAATAGTTTTTCACACCACTGTAGCTGGGTTAGGTGTTACCAGTTTCCAGAGTTCTGATATTTGTTATGTCTTATGTACCCTTGAGCAGGCACGTGCAGAGGGGGGGCGGAGGGTGCTTGAGCACCCGGCCTTTTCTTCCAAGATGCCGCTATGGCAGCATCCCTCTCTAGTGGGATTTGGATCTGTCCAGAAAGGACCAACTCGACAGGAAAGGTGTTTCAGCAGTTACTGTACACTGTAGATGCATCTCACCAGCTCCCCAGTCCTCTGGTCCTATATTGGAGTAGGAATCTCACCCCATTAGAAACTTGCCACCATGTGGGCTGTAGAGAACATAAAGTACTGTCTACCAGGTCCACACTCCACCCTGTTAACAGATACTGCTTCTGGGCCTACAGCCAACGCTTCCACCCTTTTGCACTACCTTCTTGTACTATTCTGCTGCAGCCACTGAGAGCTAGTGAAAATGTTTTAAAGCCCTATTATACACACACACACACACACACACACACACACACACACACACACACACACACACACACACACACTTCTCCCTCTCTGACATGGTCCATGTTATCTCTATACCCACACCCTGTAATCTGCCTTTACTGGCTTACTTTTTTTTATAATAGTACAGGTTGCTAGAATTTAAAAAAATGTTCTTTTTTTTTTTAAGCGAAATTCCAAATATACAACTGCTAAAAATATCAACTGGGAGATCCTCCTGTGTTTAATCACAAAGTGGATATACACTGCGTTCCAAATTATTATGCAAATTATATCTTTCTCTGATGTCAGTTGTTTACTGATGTAGCCTTGGGTACAAACTGTCCTAAAGCTATCATGGCAATTACAGTAAACTAAATATTTTTTTAAGGTTTCTAAGTTTCTTTACCTGCCCTTAGAAACATGTAAAAGATCTCACGATTAATTGCAGTTATTACACACATGCAAATATAAGTTAGATTGAAGAGGGCATGTACAGAGATAGAGAGAGAGAGAGAGAGAGAGAGAGAGAGAGAGAGGCGATAAATAAAGGAGAAAGATAGGAAGAAAAAATAGCAGAGAATATTGAGCAGAGAATATTAGTTATGAACATATGAAGAGATGGTGGAAAAAACTAGATCAAAGGAAAGAGGCCATTGGGCTAGTAAAACTGAATTTCTTCTGGCTGTAGCAGGAGACATAGTGGGTCTGGGCAATGTTTGGAGATTTCCCTACCTCTGCTACAGAAATGGAGGAGGTAAGTTGCTCAGGATGCACTGTAAAAAATCTGACCTAGGGTTTACTCAAAATAATTATGGCAACAAAGTGACACCTAATATATTTAAGTAAATTTTACTACTATAATAATGAGTACGAAACATAGAATAAATTATTTAATGTAAGACAATATATATATTTAATTGTAAATTAAATCAAGTCTTTTATTGTAAATATTTTAAGCTAAATTAAATAATTTTTTAAAGGAAAACAGTTTTACGTTTACTAAAAAACTGTTACATTCAATTAATATCTGATAGGAATCTGGAAGAGATGGATTTATTTTTATTGAATATTTTGGAGAAATTGACTAACATTAATTAAATATTTAAGTGAACCTGATTTACTTTTACAGATAAATCTTCATCTGCACCTAAAATTATAAATTTATCAAATTATAAATCAAATCTACTCAATAATATTGGATTTCACTTCGTTTAAACATTTTTTATATTTCTAAGTTACTTAAATGCTTGTGCTGGGTTAACATAAAAACAACAGGAATAGCATTTAACATTTGTAACATCGACATTTATTTGCAGACACAATAAACATTGTCCAACATTTTTTTTAAGTGCAGCATCAGAAGCTGGTAAAATGGACAGTAACTATATACTTTGTGTATCAAAAAAAGAATAAACTGTCAACAATTACTGTTTCATCTGAAACATCAAGAGTTTTTATTTTAACATTAAAACTAGCAAACATCATTATGATGTTACAAAGGTGGGCCATATCCATCATAAAGAAACATACAATATTCTGTTACTATACGTGTCCCCTTTAATTTAATATTTTGTACTGAGCTCAATTCAAAACACAAAAGGTAAATCTTTAAGTTAATTACTCACCTCTAGAGCAACAGTTAACAGCTGCAGTTAGACACTCAGTGTCAAGGTCAGCTAATCACTTGTTAAAGTGGGGGAGGGGAAGCTAACGCTAACACTCTGAAACATTGACTAGCCCAGCTGCCTCTTTAAAGAATATTATATACTATATAACGCACATTGTAATAAAATTCACACACCGAACTAACTACAGTACCATGCTAAGCCTGACTTTTAGCCAAATAAAAACAGAGTCGACTGAGAGGACATCTTTACTTTAGAACAGACTGAGAGGAAATAGCTTAACTGAATTTAACCACACAATAAAATTTGTATATTTCACAGCTCTCTGTAAAAAAAAAAATTTAACTACTACAAAATTATTTGTACATTCATATTACTAACTAAACAAATCTCAAATAAAGTGACAAATAAAATTTTAATTTGAATTTGAAATCTCACATTAAGAAAAATGCAGATCCTGCAGCATGTGGCACCTGGTCTGGATGTAAAAACTTGGGCGGAAATTGCATGGCAGTAGAACCTAGTCTCTCTAAATGAGTAAAATTTACCAAAAAAATTTGATTTTGACACAGCCTGAAAAATTTTATTAAAATTTCCCCATTTTTTCCTCGCTGATTTTAAACTGAAAAAAAATTAACTTGAAATGGAATTAATAAATAATCAGCATTTGTTTAAATCAGCTTAATTTGACTCCAGCATGCAGAAAGTAAATTTTATTATGTACTTGTTACTAATATTAATTTAACAATTGTTAATTAAGCCCAGTCCCACTTTTTACAGTGTAGAGGCATCTCTACCAAATGCTATATATGTATGAATAAAAATACTAAATCAGATATCAGTATTGTTTTTATCGGATATGTTTCAGTGTCACAAATGTTCAAAGAAAATGTTATGGTAGTTGAAATAGTATTATATTTTAATTTCTGATCTAGATTTATGTGATCTAATGTGAGTAGTGATGGTGTAAAAGCGCCAGGAGAAATGATTGTAAGACAGCCCAGTGCAGGCTTAGAAGATCGTAAGGCTGTGACACGGAGTGCAGGAATGCTTGTGTTTCATTATTGTGAAATGAGGAGTTGACACGGCATGTACTTTCAAGAAGAATCTTTCCTGTTTTGAGGAATAATACATCTTTTTAACAAAATAAATCTTGTCTTTAAAAATAAAAGTTAGCATTTTCTTTGCCTGAGTATTTTCCTGAAATAAAGCCTCTTAAAAATATTTCTTTAATGGAAACATTTTATAAAATTATATTTTATTTTACTTTCTCTATAATTGATACCTGGTGAAGACTAAATATCAGCACGCCAAATGCAGTATCTAAGGGTGTTATATTGGCATGCTCTTAGGTGCAGGGAATTTTCTCTGATTGCCTAGAAAACAAGGGTGTGGTCCCCACAGATGCCTGGCTGTTTTCTGGGCAATATGCAGCATTACATTCTAACACTGTATAAATAGAACTGGACAAACCCTTCATGACAAGTCCCAGGGTTATTATGTTTTATATCCTAACTCACAGCCTGCCTCTATTTCAATCAAATTGCTTGTTGAAACTAACTGTTGTATAATATTACTTCCTTTTAAACAGGTGAAATGATAAGACATGCTGGTGACACATCTGGGGGACAATTCTCCACTTGTACTCAGTGTTGCTGAAATCCTCTTAGTTACTGAACATTAATATATGCTTGATGTGCTTTTAATATTTTTGTGTATTGTCAGGGGTATTCCTGGTGCCCTACCTGATGCTTGCTGTAACCTGTGGCTTGCCCTTGTTCCTTTTGGAGACAGCTATGGGACAATACACACAAGAGGGGGGCATCACATGTTGGCAACGTATTTGTCCATTGGCTAAGGGTGACAATGCATCTTTTTTTATACTATTAAGCATAGCATACAAACAAACAACAAACAATGACTGTTAAATGAAGGCAAGAGCACAGAAACACTTAAAAACATCTTTACACTTAAAAGCAAGTATCATACACTGAGTACCTGCAATAAAACTATTTCTCACATATGTCACAAAGGTTGCATTTCAATGCATTCCCTCCTCCTGCACTCATCGTTAAGTTTTCACCAAGTTTTTTTTTTTTGTGTGTTTTTTTTAAACATCATCTTGTTTTCTAAGGTCACTGTGAAAATAAACAGGGATAATCATTAAGTACAACTTTGAATATGCTGCAAGAATAGTTTGTGCACACACAGTAGTACAGTTCATTGATTTTTATTACTTCATAAATTCAAGACATTTTGAAAGCATAAAAAAAAACATTATATTGGAATGGCAATATTGGACACATTTATCCTGTGTGATATAAAAAAAAAAACCTTTTGATTCTAAAGTACTGGCTTTTTGTCCTGTGTTAGGTAATGGATATGCCGGTCAACTGATTGTATTTTACTGCTGCATGTGTTACATCATAATACTTGCCTGGGCTCTACTTTATTTGGTCTTGTCCTTCAAGGTCCAGCTTCCCTGGTCTAGTTGTGATAACATCTGGAACACAGGTATAACATATATATAAGAAGCAGTAGTGCCCTGAAGCAATAGTGCATTGAATACTGTATATCCATTAAGTTAAGTTGTTTATGTGTCACATATACGTGAATTGCATATCCGTGTGTAACTGGCATCAGAGCACAAGATCAGCCATGATACAGCACCCCTGGAGCAGATAGAGTTAAGGGCCTTGATCAAGGGCACAACTACTGCTGTATTTTCATTTTAACAGCTCATAAAGCCAGACTAGATTTGGTTCTATGCAAATTAGATGACTTAGAGATATGCAAGTTTTCTGTTTAGTTCTAAGAATTGCGTGGTTTGGTCTCACAGCAACATTTTTAATACTGGTGTTTTTTAATGATCTTTATTCAATGTTGGGTATTTTGAAGTGTTCTTGACATCATACTTATGAATAATGTTCAATAGACCTCATTTATCAACAAAGAGAACTAAAACAAGAGTAGCATGGTAAATCATTAATGTTTCATAAGTCCATATTTCGAAATATACTTACTGCCTGTCCCTGTCTGTCTTTCCCAAATGGTGCATTATCTCTTTCTTAGGTAACTGTGTGGCCATTGGAAATGATCTTAACTGGACAATACAAGCCAACGCAACATCATCAGCCACTGAATTTTGGGAGTAAGTGGTATACAGTATACCAGTACAACCAGGTCCATAAATACTTGGGCGGTGATACCATGTAATTAAGATGTGTTTTAAACACTTTCCGCTCTATTTCCTTTTGCATTATTTTGTATATGTACCTAATTCTTTATTTTAATGAATGTAACATAAAAATACAAATTTTACCATTATTTACCAATATTTATTTTCTATTCAACTTAATGTGCATTTTTTACTATGAAAAAATGCACAGTAAAAATTCAGCATTGTTAAAATGTTAGAATAAAAAAAAGACAATACAAAGATTTTTCTGAATGGTTAAGACCAAAACAATACTTCTGATACCCCAGACAAAGACAAGTCTAAGTACAAATGCAGTTCAAAATGTGTTTTGTTAATGTATGAGAATACAAATTCATCCTACATGGTAGCAAATGATTTGGGAGTTGAAGCCAACAGTTGACAACACATTATTCTTAGGCTAATAGACAGATAATATTCTGAAAAAAATACTAGATCATGAATACTTTTTTACTGAGTTTCCTCAGGGATTTTTCCAGAATATCCTTTTTTTTTATTCACTCCAAAGGAATAGAGTGCTTTCTATTTCTAAAGGCATTGAAGATGTAGGAAAGGTCAACTGGGAGATTCTCTTGTGCCTTATTGCAATGTGGATCCTTTGTTATTTCTGTATCTGGAAAGGAGTCAGGTCTACAGGGAAGGTACGTTTATATACTTATATTTTGTTCTTAGCTATAAATAACAATTCATTTTTATTTACATTAATGGTCATAAAGCAGTGTGATGAAGTAATGCCTAAAGTTATATTGTATATTCTATATCTTCTGTTCTCAGGTGGTGTATATTACAGCCACACTTCCCTACATGATGTTGCTGGCATTGCTGATTCGTGGACTGACTCTGCCTGGAGCCATGCAGGGTGTTAAATTCTACCTCTATCCTGACTTCCAACGGCTGTTGGAGCCCCAGGTGCTGCAACCGCACCATATGGAAATAGATATACAGTCATGGGCAAAAAATATAAAAAAATGTTTTCATTAAAAATTATTTTCTTACATCACACATATCACACATATACCATATTTTCATATAAAAAGGAGTTAATTGCAATCTCAGTGTAAATAATTTTTTTATAATTTCCACACACATCGATAATCGATAATTAATCACACATATCATAGTCTACATATTGTAGTCTCAAGACCCGCAAATTTCCATATCATGAGGCTGCAAAACAAACCCATATTTTTATCACCTTTCATGACCATGCTTTACAGGTGGTATGGGATGTTTTTGGTGATACACAATGTTTACATTTTTTTTTCACTGTGTCAGATGACCAGATCCATGTATCTCCATCTTGACCTCATTAGTCCAAAGTCTATGTTTCCAGAGATTTTGTGTTTTGTTTAAGTGCCATTTGTAACCCTACATTGTGCATGCCTAGCACACCATGTGCCACGCCTCCTTCTCACTATAGAACATTGTTTGGAAATGGACTTATAAGCCTACCCATGTTTATAAATAGTAACAGTGGCTTTTCTGAGCATGATGTTGTTTCTTCTTGTTATGAGATAGACATACATCTACAGTATATGCCCCAAAACATGAAATTACCAAGAGTTGTGCTTTTATAGCAGTAATCAAACTTCTTGATACTGAACTAATCTTGTGCATTTTATTAGCAACACCATTACTTTCTTAATGATAATGCAAGTAAGAAGGTGTACTTATTAAAAAAAAAAAAATTATATATATATATATATATATATATATATATATATATATATATATATATATATATATATATATATATATAATTTTTTTAAGTACATATTAAGTTTTGTTTGTTGATTTTTGTTGTTGTCATCACCTGAGGTTATAGGTTTGTTCATATACTTTATATTGCATTGGGGTGTTTATCTTTAATGCTAGTTTGTTATTAATGGTAATGTTTATCATTTACACATTATTTGTGTTTAATCTCTTAAATTTTACATATCTTGTCATATTGAATGCCAATCAAATGGTTTAAATATTCTTGAAATTATAAGGCAAATATCAGGTAATTAAGTTAGGCCAGTTTGGTACTGTCTTTATTAATGTCCCTGTTGTGTGTTGTGTGTTGTGCAGGTATGGATGGAGGCAGCCAGTCAAATAATCTACTCGTACAGTATAGGTGTTGGTGTCCTGACTGTGCTAGGCAGCTATAACCAGTACAACAACAACTGCTACAGGTGACCTGAGCGTTACACAATTTGTCAAAACATGTCTGAATGTTTCTATCTGAGGCATCCAACTTACTATAAAATCACTGTATTTATACAAATGTACAGTATAATTGGAGGTCAGAACCAAATTCAAGCAATCTCACATGTAACCATGAGCAACAGCAAATTAAATTTGTTCTCGTTGGAAGAAAAGGACAATGCAATAAAACAAAACAAAACAAACCCAAAAAGAATCTGATAATATACAGTATTGTCACCGGAAAATAACTGTATTAGATCATCACACATTCTATATTTTCTTTTATCTGTTAGTTCTGTCTGTATATGAACCAAGACATTGCACAGTGTTCAATACTTTTGCAGAGTATTCTATATGTGTTTATGTGTTTTAGGGACTGCTTTTGGCTGTGTCTGCTGAACAGTGGCACCAGTTTTGTAGCAGGCTTTGCAGTGTTCTCAGTTCTGGGTTTTATGGCTCATGCACAAGGTGTTCCTATAGAGCATGTGGCAGAGTCAGGTATTATCTTTATAATGTAATTGCAATATGATAAAATAGGTTTTACAGTAGGGAAAATCATTGTTTGATCCCTTGTAAGTTTGCCCACTCAGAAATGAAGGTTATATATATTTTTTTATCATAGGTTTATTATGAAGGATATAGACAGAATATCAACAAAAAAGATCTGAAAAAACACATTATATACATTTTATAATTCAAGTTGCATTTCAGTGAGTAAAATAAATATCTGATCCCCCACCAACCAACAATAATTCTGACTCCCACAGACTGGCTATGTGTTTATGTGGTACACAGAGTAATTTAAAAAGGTGCTCCTAAGAACAACTCATTATACAGTATGTATAAAAGCCACACATCCACAGAATCTCTATCATTCATTCAAACCACCATGGGCAAGACAAAAGAGCTGTCGAAGGACATCAGGGAGAGAATTGTAGACCTGCACAAGGCTGGAATCAGCTACCAGACCATGAACAAGAAGGATTCAACTGAAGGAGCGATTATTCACAGATGGGAAATTAACAGAGAAAAATTACGAGAAGGTGCTGTGGTCAGATGGGACCAAAATTGGGATCAACCAGACTCACCATTTTTGGAGAAACACCATTCCTACAGTCAAACACGAAGACGAAAACATCAGGCTTTGGGGCTGTTTCTCTGCTAAAGTCACAGGCCTACTATTCTGCATTGAGGGGCCAATGGATGGTGCCATGCATTGTAAAACCTTGCATGAGAAACCTTCCAGCATGACAATGACGAAAATATATCACCAAGACGACAAAGGAGTGACTCAAGAAGTAACATAATCAATAAGAATCATAATTCAACATCTAAATCCTTAAAGTTCCCCAATTATTCCATTTTAAAGGTTGATAATATTGCTTTATGAGTGACTTAAAACAGGTTTACATGTATGCAAGGTCAAAAAACACTTAAGTTTTCTCCAAAAATAGATTTAATTTTACCCCATTTCTAAATGATTCGTAAACGACTCGTGTGAAGCAGTTCGAAGATTTAGTTTGTCTAAACCCCTCCTTTCCGTGAGCCCTCACTGCTGTGATTGGTCAGATGGCGCGGTCCTTTATGATTGGTCTACCGCTACAGCGTGTGTCGGAAAACGAAACAGCCATTACCATAACTGAATGACAGCTCTGGAGACCCGTCAATACATAGAAAAGATGGCCTCGATTTTATCCTATCAATTCGAGCCGGAGTTTGACAAAGAAACAGTTCCGCAAGCACGACTGGAGCAGGACGTTTCTCAGTGGTACGTGGCATATGTTAACAAGAGTGTGGTAACGTTAATTGTAAGATGGCGGGCAAGTTGTTCACGATGTAGAATGTGGGCGGACATTATGCAAAGATGTTACTGTACGTAGTGACCTGGATCCGTAACAGAAAAAGATTTGAATTGCTAACGACTCGTTTAGGCGAATGTTAGCCGACACTTTTTTTTAATACACAAAACTTTGCAAGTTTGCAAACCTGGTAACGCTTTACCTCTGTGCTTGCCATCAAGGGTTTCTTGCATGGGGATTGAATACTTATTTTACTAATTAAAATGCAAATTAGTTTAAACTTTTGAATCATATAACTTTTTTTCAGAATTTTTGTTTGATATTCTGTTTCTATCCTATACAATAAACCAATGATAAAAATTGTAGACCCTCCATTTCGTTGTAAGTGGGCAAACTTACAAAATCTGCAGGGAATGAAATAACTATTTTCCCCACAGTAACAATATCATACTTAATATAAAAATGAAAAACAATAATTTATGTTCCTTCAGGTCCTGGACTAGCTTTTGTAGCTTATCCTCAGGCGGTGGCTTTGATGCCTTTTCCACATCTGTGGGCTGTGTGCTTCTTCATTATGATTATTTTACTTGGTCTGGATACACAGGTATACACACACACAAACACACACACACACACACACACACACACACACACACACACACACACACACACACACACACACACACACACACACACACATCTAACATTGTTTCATCATACTGTTCATCATCCAGTTTCTTATGATGGAGGTGATCATTACATCGGTGACAGACTTGTTTCCACAAGTGCTGCGTAGAACTGGACGGCGAGAGATTTTCCTGCTCCTCTTCTGTGTTTTCTGTTTCCTCTGCCAATTTATTATGGTCACAGAGGTGAGAACAATGGGAAATATTTGCACATCTGAAGATAAAGATAGAATAGCACACAGTAAATGAAGAAGCATAAAACATAAAATATATCCACTGATATAATATAACTGAAACGATTTTCATGGAAAACATTGTCATTTATGCTTTGTAACACTCTTCGACACAACATGTGCACAAAAAAAAAAAAAAAAAGAACAGAAAAAAACCTCCCAGACAAAATTGATATTCCATTTTGCTGAAAATGGTATGCATCATATTTGATGATATACAGTACAGTGTGGTATACAGTATGGTATGCAAAAGAGACAAATCTGCACTTTTGGGGTATAAAACCCATATTGAAATCTGTTCTGCTGACACATGATGTTTTTTGGTTGTATGAAAACCACATTATTTAGGTTCTGGAAAACATTATATAAAATAAAAATAAAACGTAGAAATGAAGAAGAATGTACTTCTTTCCTCACTAACTGCATTTGTGCAAATGTGATTTTATGTGAATATGATTTCTAGCGCTTATATTTTCTTTTTAATTTTGCTTTTTTGTCTCCTGTAGGGTGGAATGTATGTTTTTCAACTGTTTGACTACTATGCCTGTAATGGAGCATGCATCATTTTCATCTGTGTGTTTCAGTGCTTTGCAGTTGGCTGGGTCTTTGGTGGGTAAAAAAAAATAAAAATAAATTAAATTAATCTTTAATTTTAGAACATGATTTTGACTTCATAGATCATAGTGACAATCATCTATAAAATAGCTTTGAGGTACTTTTCGAGTTATTTTTATTCAGTAGCACTAAATTCCATGTTGTGGTCATACAGTATTATTAAGTGCAAAAAGAATATAAAATTTTTTTAAAAGCTTGGTACACTAGTAGGATTGAATTTGGTTATACTGTAGGTTTCCACTAAATTTTGATTAAGGTAATTTTGCTAAAATAACAAAACACATTTGAATCATGGCACATGAGGGATAAAAACTCTTTCTCCCACGTAATTTTAATTTATAAAGATTTGCTACATATGTGCAACTTCTTTTAAATGTCATGTTATTCTGACTATTTTAACCTAACTTTTATGTACAGTACAGTGACAAAGCACTGGACAAAGCACTTCTCACAGTATTTCACCTGCCCCGTGAGAAGCCCAGGTTTAATTCCCACCCAATGTCCAAACCCCAGACAATGCATGCAGTGCTGATCCCAAGCCTGATAAAATGGGAGGGTTGTGTCAGGAAGGGCATCTAGAATAAAACATAAAACCAAGTTGCGTGTGGATTGGACGGTCTGCTGTGCCAACGCTTTGATAGGAGCAGCGGAATGATTAAATAAACACTTTTAGTACAGTGACACTTTTCCTCTATTCTTACTCTTCTCACATTGTGAGACAGAATTAAAAGTTAAGACTTAAGCCACTATTGAATGAATTGACAAAAAATAATCAAAAAACACAATACATAATTAAAGTACCATTTTATGGTGTTGATTCTTTAAGGTGCTGGGCGAATGGTTGAGGTAATTGAAGATATGACTGGGTCACTCCCTAACATTATCTTTAGAATTTGCTGGAAATACATCACTCCATTTCTCTTCCTGGTGAGTTTTTGACTGTGTGTTTGATTCACTCTTAATATCAATTTAAATAAGATTTTATCTGTATTTGTCATCTCCCGCATTCCAATCCAAACCATAACTTCTTTCTGTATCCTTAGGTATGTTTTATATATTCATTGGTTGACTATCAGCCTTTGAGGTACAACCGCGTGTACGTGTACCCAGACTGGGCATATGTGCTGGGCTGGTTGTTGGCTCTTTCTTCCATGCTACTGGTTCCTGGATGGGCATTGGGCCGCCTTTGCTTATTAAAAGGAAGCCTCAAACAGGTGAGGACAGACACAGTAGTGGTTTATGACCTGATTTTTAAGCTGCATTGTAGGTTTACACACCTTATAAAATTTTGTATTTTTAAAGATACATTTTAAATACATATTTACATTTAAAATTTTTTTTTCATTTTTAATATATTTTTATATTTATAACACAACCATAAGAATTAATTCATTTCTTTCCTTCTTTCTTTCCTTCTTTTTTCTTTCTTTCTTTTGTTCTTTTTTTCTTTCTTTCTTTCTTTCGTTCTTTTTTCTTTCTTTCTTAACAGCGCTGGCTTTTCCTGTGCAGTCCTGACAGCAATTTACCAGTGACCAAGAAACAAAGAGCTAGACTGCAGTTACTAACATCAGCAGTTGTTGAGGAAGACAACAAACTTTAGGATGAGGTGAACTGTAGAATGAGGGAAACCAGCATATGTGATTTACATTTAGTTAAACATTCAAGACGCGTTCAAGTCAGTGTGGGTCTTGTGATAATTTTTTTCAGGATTGGTTAAGAAGCAAATTCTTTGGATAAAGTACAGTAATGAGACTCAAAGCCACAGTAAAACTTTTGAATGGTGTAAACATAAAAAAAAAAAAAGCCATACATCTGGGAATGACAATCCTGGCTGAGGTGGCTCAGAGCCCACTGCAGTTCCTGTGAGCATTCAGCGAGCGAGTGGAACGCCTGATCCTTGAAAATTGACATGTAACTTGTCGCAAACTTGTGGAAGAGATGCTTCTGTCTGTAGGATCTGAACACACAAACTTTCACTAACACCAGGTACAAATTACAGGAACTCGGCTATGAGTTATTGCCACATCCCCCGTACAGTCCTGACCTCGTTCCAAAGATTTCCACATGTTTGGGCCATTAAAGGAGTTCCTTGGAGGCCAGTGAAGCTTCACACACATGAAGCAGGCAGTCTAATTACGGCTCGGGTATAAAGACATTCTCGACAATGATGCTCTTCCAAACAGTTTGACAAAGAATATTAGTGTGATTTTAAGGTGGCCACAAGCTTTTGCTCATATAGTGTAAATTGTTAAAGTATACTGCACACATTATATGTCATACTTTAGATGACCACACGAGGGCACCTGGTAACAAGAGGTTTAACTTTTGATGCCAACCAATAATATTCTCGCCATTAAAAATGGTATTATATACGGTTTTAAATTCTTAGCTCATCCACATTTGAATTAATTGCAAAATCCCCCACATATGCTTACAAGTGACCTCATCACATGAATGTACATTTGTGTTATAGTTCTGGATTTCAACTAATAAATCTGTTACACTAAAACTGTGGTTTTGCTCACAGAATAATCTAATCATTATATGTTGTATTGCCTAAAAGTGTATATTAAGAAACAACATTGTATGTTGGAAAACACTGTTTATTACAAATGATTCTTTAAAGATTAATTTTATTGTACAATTGAATAAAAGTATAAACCTGCCTGTGGATGTGCATATCGTTTTATTGCTTTCATTATAGAACATTCTTCAACTTTTAAGTTTGTTAGAAAGCACAAAGTCATTATCAATTGACCTGTGAATTTGACGAAAATACACTGTACTACATACTGTATAGTACAGTACCTCTCTATGACACTCGCAACTGGAGTGAGGCCTTTTATGTACTGTATGCATAATTATGGATTTTCATTTTCAAAAATTATTTATTTCTTTGTCCACAAGAGTCTGTGATTATGGCGTTGATATATTGAGTCAAAAGTTAATAATTCTTCACTGCCAGTTCTGTAACTGCCAGGCTGACACTTTTAGGCAAGACCCTTAAACTTCAAATGCTGTATAAAAATAGTTACTAAATAAAAAAATATACTGTATATCTAACTTAACTTATTTTAAAATGGTTCCTGAAGCAATGCACTTAGCTCAGCACCTTGATGAATGATAGCACTATCAAAGAATATAAAATCCTTTATTTGTCAGATATACAGTAATTTACAGTACAGTATGTTGAAATGTATATTTATATTGCTTGTAAGTTGAGATCAGCTAGGGTCAGCCCCAAGCCCTGGCTGAGTGATGGCAGCTACAAAGTCAAATTTCTACCTCTTTGCCCATTTCATTACTACAGTAGTCAATGGGTAAATAATGTATATACAGTATATACTTCTGGTGGCTGTTAAATTGCATTTCGTTGCTGAGTACCTGTACTATCCAATATGTATAAACGCACACATATGAATATATTCCTAAATTTAAATTGACATTGCCTGTTTATTTTTCTGTTTATACTCCTGCTTATATCCCCTTTTTCACTTCATAAAGTTCAATATTCTCTAATTAAAGCATATTGTCAATAAAGCACCCTATATGTAACTAATATTCAAAAATAATAGCCTAAAAGTCTACTTATAATAATATAAAATTATATAAACCTACTTATTTAACATACAACTTAAAAAGTTGCACAATAGAAAAACTAATATTTTTCTATAATCTCATTAACATTTTTAATTGTCTTTTAACAAGCGTTCTTCAAATGGAAACTTTTTTCTTTGTTATTTAATGTGGTAAAATGTTGTCATTTCTTTGTGCCTTACTCAGTTTTCTTTTTGGTTAGAATTGTAACTAAATGTAAAAAATATATATTTTATTCATTATTTAAACAGGATATTTATAAAATTGTGATATATACAGAAATTCAGTAAAAAATTGAATTGTCACCGTAGGGATCGTGATAGTATCTCATCAGGAGGTCCCTGGTGATTCCAATCCTTAGGAAAGTGCGTTGGGTTCTTTATTGTTTTGTGACTACACAATATAGGGGCATGGTTATCATCACTAAACAGTAAGACTTCTTTCAAAGAAGCTGAAATCAGAAAAAAATGGAATATAAACAATGTGTTCGGCATTTGAAAAGAAAGGCAATGCTTTCTGAACAGCCTTTGATAGCCTTCCTATTTTTTCCCAGTACAGTTATATTTCATATTGAATACTTTAATCTGTCCACCTGGCAGAACTGGACAACCTTTCAGTTCCTCAGAGTTCCAGATTAGATCTGTCTATTACACTGTAAAAAAATAAATAGTACATTTTACGGTAAAAAAAAAAATGGCAGCTGTGGTTGCCAGAATTCTACCGTAAAAAATACGGTAGCACCGTTATTGCACTGCGAAAAAAATAATAAACCGTAAATCTTACGGTAAAAAATAGCAGCTTTGGTTGTCAGAAGTTTACCGTAAATATTTTTACAGATTTAAATTTTTTTTTTTTTACGGTTTATAACTGTCTAATCATCATGTTTATGTTTATGTTATAAAAACAGTTTATTCGGATAAAAATACGGATCATAGCCATGTTTTTTACAGCTCAGAACTGTCTAATGTAGAGATTTATGTTGTAATAATAACGGTTTATTTCCATCTTTTTTACAGCTCAGTACTCACACAACTTTATCCTATATATTGGGGGGGGGGGAGGAAACCCACCAAGCACACATACAAGGGAACATACAAACTCCACGCACACAGAGATGGGAATCGAGCCTAGCCGGGAATCGAACCCGGACCCTGGTGGTGGAAGGCGACAGTGCTAACCACTACACTACCATGCTTGCTACACAATTGCTGTCGTTGTTGTTGGACTATTTGTTTTATTAATAACCACAGTGAATTCATTCAGCAATTCTGTGAAAGCATCATTTTATCACACTAGCTGGGAGCTAAAAGAGATAGAAGTTACATTGCTTTCGGATTTTACTGTTAAGAAACTATTAAGAGTACTTTTATACTAATTGATGAATACGAACCTAAATCAAATCATCAAAACCCATCAAAAGTTATTCAAGACTCGGACATCAGCATGGCCCCATGTATTTTTTAATAAAGACAGCAAAACAATATTTAAATTCTCAAAATCAAATATACAAGTGTCAGGGTGGACATTTTTTTGGGCAGACAATCTAAGTATGGCGGTGGCGGCGGGCAAAGTGGCGCGTGCTAGCGGCTGTCCTCGCCACAGTCATCAAGGGGTGGAATACCATTCACAAATTTGAAGTCCTTGGTCTATAAACCGTAGAAAAAACTATTAAAATCCGTAAAATATACAGTATAATGAGTTCAGTCCCATACAACCAATAACGTTGCTCCCGTATTTTTATGGTAAATTTCTGGCAACCACAGCTGCCAGTTTTTTACCATAAAATTTTAAAGTTAATTTTTTACAGAGCAGATATTTTTCTTATTTTTAAACTCTATCTACAAAGGTTTAGTAAAATATAAACTGATGCTCCATGAGTAACAAATACCTTCTCTGAGAGTTTCCTTTTTATAAATACAGTATATCATAAATTTTACTGCAATAAACCATTTTCATATGTTTTTAACTGTTAAATTTAAGGTCTTACTCTGTAAAACTAATTACAGTTTTAATTAAAGGTATCCCAAGTTTTGTGAAATACGGTTTTATTCTGTAGCATTTATACGGTATTTTTTTTTTACAGTGTAGGGTATTTCTTTCCTCTGTTATTGTCCCCTAGTAAAAAAAACAGAGCACTTCCAATAGAATCAAATAATAGTATAGAGATGTATTATTATTATTATTATTATTATTATTATTATAGGGTGCTTTCTCATACTTATTGGCCAACCCCATTCTCATCTTCTCTTTTCAAACAATAAATTGCATCACTGTCAGAAATGCAAAATTATACTTGCTTTTTGGACTTTGGACATATTCATGTGTCAGCATTACAGTATGTTTCTTACAAATGAAATAACCTCTATATCACCTGTTATAGTCCTTCCTGTTGTTTAGGTTATGCAGACGATAGTGGCCATGAGGAAGTCCAAAAGCATTTCCAAGATGGGCTTTCCAAAATTCTGAGAACAAGAACACTTTTGTTCAGTAAGTTGTGCGTCATGTTTGTGTGCCCTCCGCCCAACCCTAAACTCTCCAAACATGAGTAACCTGAACTGTTCATCACTGTTTAGAGGTAAACATTAAACCATGCTATTATAAAGAGACAATACAATGGGTGAGATAACAAGTCAGAGACAGATTTACTTGAATAGAAAAAGTGTGTGAAAAAGTGCGGTAGACTGGAAAAGAGAGATCATATTGACATTCACTTCTACTTACTTCTGCCAAACTCCTGAATATCTGTATAGAAAGCTCTGCAGCAGGTATGTCTACACAGAAATTGGCATAGTTTACAAAAGAACTGAGAATTTTTTTTTTTTAATACTGTTGTTGTTACTGTAGTTATGTTATATTTCTGTTAGATTTGTTTAATAAATATAATCATCTCTTTTAGTCATTTGATTTTACTTTTATATTGTATGTAAATCCATTAAATCTTTTTTTAAAGTTCTAGTAAAAATTGCGCAGAAAGCATAGTGTTAGCAGATAGAGAATTTAAAGGAATGCAAAATGATTAGGTGCAGTGATTGTGACATTTAAACACATGCTTGTGTGTATAGGAGAAGATTGGAGTTACATATTGTGAATGCACATTTAAACCCTGACATGCATGACAATGTCACAATACATAATTTAGTGTACTAAAACAGATATAGTACAGTATACAGGTGATTGAGAATTTGGTATAACATTTTATTAATAATAGATTATATCATGCACTAATTCTTAGCTTATATATTATGTATTGTAATGCACATACTGTATCAGCCCAATAAGTCATATATAAATAGCAAATTAATAAAAATAGTAGTTAAGAATTAACCATGGTAATTAACAATAACAATTATTGGCTATAATATCATGTATGATTTTTAAGCTAGCTTCTAACATAGGTTTTTTAAAACAAACAAATAAATAATTTAATAAATTGCAATTTTGTACCATGTCATCAGTGATATGAAACAATCGTATGATTGCTTACATTACAATGCAAACCAATAATAATAATTTTTAATAATAATAATAATAATAATAATAATAATAATAATAATAATAAATAATAATCAACAATATGTCATAATTCTCTTCTGCCATTTTTATTTTACTACACAGCTATAAGTCAGTTGGCCACCAAATGACAAATTATGAGATATACAACTCATTATTATATTTCAAGATATGTTAAGGACTAGTGCTTTGTCAATTAACCACTATAAAAGTATTTAAATTATTAATACAGTTCGAGAAATACTCTTAGAAAAGTTATCACTTAACGTAAGATATATCTTAAGAGTCTTCTTAGCGCGCGAATAGTGTGCGTTATCGAGAAACCGGGCCTGTATTTCTCGAACTGTCTCTTAGGAGTCTTCTTAAGTCGCTGCCTCTTACGTCCGACGTTACGCGGCGCTGTCTACAGTGAAGGTCCTGAATTAGCGGACATCGGTGGCTCAGGAATCGATTTTTCACTCCTTTTGCATGACAGTGTTAAGAAAGACGGCACTTTCTATGCAAATTAAACATTGCACTAAATTCTTTTAATAGCGTTTATTTCGACATGTGTTAACTTAACAATAACATGTCATAATAGACAAATATATAAATTAATATTAATTAATATAATAATATAATATATAATATTTTCATGTAACATGTGGCCGTGAAACGAACCGGGTATACAATCATAGTTGATGGACAAACAGCTGATAACACTCTTCACCAGCTTCAGAAACAATGTGAAGTGTCAGTTGTTGGGGTTGTATAGCGCACTTATGGAATGAATACGATGAGATGACAGAGTGGAGGTTTAATACCTCTATCTCACACGCGGGGCCGTAAGTGCGGTTCATTATGATTCGGCGCGAGTTTTGGTGCTGTTATTACGTTTCCATCTTACCACGCAAAAAAAATAAACATGTTTAACATGTGGAAGCTCGCGGACCTTGTAGATCTTCGCGGACCGTCGGGCGCCGGTCACTCGAGGCGGATCACGGTGTCTAATACCCCTCTCTCACCTGTGTGGTGCCTAATACCCCTCTCTCACCTGTGTGGTGCCTAATACCCCTCTCTCACCTGTATGGTGCCTAATACCCCTCTCTCACCTGTGTGGCCGGACTCATCTCCGTGAGCTGCCGCGATTGCCCACGACGTTCCTTTAACATTCCACGAAGTTCTACAAAGTCTGCAAGCTTCTGCGAGGACCAGCAAAAAATTAAACGTTGAATTTTTCACGCGGAAAGATGGAAACGTAATCACAGCGCAAAAACTCGGGGTGAATCATGATCAAGCCTACGGCCACAGCGCGAGACCGTGCAGGTGAGATAGGGGTATAACACACCGCATCTCACAGCGAGCCAAACCGCATGAGTGAATACTGTAGGGGTATTAAACATTACAATCACCCAGAAAAAATGAATGGATGCGGGGTTTGAATCTCCCATGGTTATTTTCTCATTTAACTAAATAAAATTTCATAAAAATAAAACGTGTCAAAAGAAAAACTCATAAAGTCATGGATAATGGCTAATGATCAATGAAACATATTTTAAACAAAAAGCAGCGAGCAGCTGGACATCGGGACGGGGAGTGTACAGTACAGTAAGTACAGTAAGTACAGTAAGTACGACGCGTTGGTCTGGCACGCGCAGGTCTGAGCAGCTCAAGAAGCTCCATAATCTGTTGCCTTGGAAGGCAAAACTTTTATTTATATATTATATTTTTAATAACGACCACGGGGAAAATATGAAAAGGGCTGAAGTTTTGTCTAAAGGAAAAATGTACATGACCCACACGGCTCCACGGACGGCGCCGTCTTCAGTTTAACACAACACCACGCTGTATCGCTGCCTAATTGTTCGCCACCTGTTTAATATTAATAGTGATTGGCAATTTTAATGCATTAGTCACATTATGAAATAGGCTAATTAAAAGTCACTCTATTAGTTCTGATATCAAATAAAATAAAATTCTTAAACAGGTCTACAGTATATTCCATCATTAATACGACTTTGATAACGTGCCATAATGTGTTTACATACACCGCTGACTTATAAAGACTGCTGCTCAGTGGCGGCGACTAGCGTCTAGAGCTGAAACTACGCTAAGTATGAGTTAAGGTTGGTCCAGACCAACCTTACGAACGTCTGACGTAGCTAAGAGATACTTAGCGTAAGAACGTTTCGGGAAATGCGCCATTAAGTTAAGAGAGAGGTTAAGGTACGACTTAAGAACTACTTAGAGATAAGAAGCTTTCGAGAAACCGGGCCCTGGTCATTACGTCAGTTCGTAAGCAGCTATGTGACACGGCGCCGGAAGAATCGTTCCCGTTTGATAACCAAAGAAGGCCACTGTAACATTGAATATGGAAAAATGAAATACAGGGCCTTCTTTGCCTACATTCTTGACATCTGGTCTACCTGTGTGGAGATGCGCTGGTATTCCTTAACGTTCCTCTATACAGCATCCTTCATTTTCAGTTGGGTTATTTTTACATTCATCTGGTACTGGGTTGGCTTTGCTAATGGAGACTTGTGGTTTCAATACCCATCAGCTAATCACAGTGCATGTGTACTTAATGTCTATGACTTAACCACGGCATACCTCTTTTCAATTGAAACAGAGCTGACCATTGGCTTTGGTTTTAGACTAATAACACCACTTTGTCCCAGTGCAATTGTTGCCTTTATGTTTCAGGTTGTTCTTGGTATGCTCATTACATGCTTCTGGTGTGGTGTGCTCTTAGCCAAAATTTCCTTGCCCAAGAGAATAGCCAAAGCTTCATTTGGTGTTTTGTTTTTATGTTTGTTTAAATTGTCATATTTGTTGTCTTTTGTTTATTGTGTTAAATGTTGTCAGTCTATTGCAGGCACTGTTGGCTAGGAGGCTAGCTAGCTCAGAGTACTGGTGGTAGTAGAATTGTGGGGATTGCAGTGCCGTTTATGCTTATGTTTCACTATGTGTGGATGTGTGTGAAGTGCACCTGTAAAGCCTGTATTTCATCTAGCCTGCCCTTTGCCGCTGAGCAGCCTGTGTCTGAAATTGTTCTGTGTTTCTTATTTTTTTTATTGCTTTATTTCATGATATTGTGAGTACACAGAGTTTTAACCCATGTTTTTATGTGACCATGTGATTGTCTGTGAGTAAATGTTTAAATATATTTATTGTGAACTGCAATAAAGCTTTGTACATTTGTACCCTTGTCTCTATGTTCACTTAGCCTAAGCGAACTTGTGTCCCTTAGTTGGGTTATTTCCCCGGTTAACCTCGGGGTGGCGTAATCGAGTTTGAGAAGTTTTATACCTGATAATTAATTGTCATATCACGGTGTTGCCACATTCAGAACTATGCTGGTTAATCTGTCGTTCTTCTTCTTCTTCTTCTTCGATACAATGGCGGAGTAGTGCCATAGGCACATGTCGCCCCCTACTGTAAAGTGTGTTTATTTTTTTTCTCTCTTTGGCTCGCATTCAATGTGCTTTCGCAGTGACGTTACGTAGAAGTGGTGCAATAATGTCACAAATGCAACATTTTTCATTTTTCAATATTTCATTTTGATACATCAGAACAATTATAATAAAAAGGAATTATGGGTTTTGAAAATGCTGGGATTGTGTTGTGAACACCTGTTACCTATTTTGCTCAAGATCATTTCCTATATAAGTCCCTTTACATACAGCCATGGTTTAATGAGAGGTGACGTGAAAAAATGACACGAAAGCCACAATTTTTGAAAAAAGAGCTTGCAGTTCTTTTAGAGGAGGTGGGAAACAATAAAATCCTGCTTTTCTCCAAATTAAAAAACACAGTGACAAATTCTGACAAAAAAAAAAAATTGGAAGGAAATTGCACTAAAAATGACAAAATAAAATTTACTATTTGATGTCCACACATACTCTTTTGTAATATAGTAAAATAGTGTTTTTTATATATGTACTGTAAGTGCTTTTTTTTTTTTTTTTTTTTTTTAATAAATACCTGAATAAAATGGGAGGGTTGTGTCTGAGAGCAGAACACAAAACCACATTATTTATAATATTGTTGTTGATTTATTTGGGTACATTCATTGCATATATATTGAGTAATATTTTAAATAGGCTTACACTATGGTGTGAAAATTTCTTAGTGCTTAACACTTTGTGCACTGTATATGTTGAATACGTGAACAGTACGGATAATATTCATTATAAGTGAAAACCTCTAACATACTACTACAAATGTATGTTTTAACAAAGATACTCACTTGAAAACTCACCTTTTCTTCGCACAAACGAAACCAAGGCTGTGTTCCAACCGGCATAAATACTGCTTTCGTAGGGCACTTTGAAGGGAGAATAATTGCGATGTTATTTACATATTGTACATATTACATAATATACATATTGTTTCACACACACACACACACACACACACACTCTGCTCTGACACACAGAGGTAAGGTGCGGTTCATTTGTTTGTTTGTTTTACTTTACAGCAGTGATTCTGCTCACACGAGTGTCATTAGCGATGTTTATGTTTTTCAGATAAAAAAACTTTTAAAAAAAATTCTAATTAAATCAGCGATAGAGAGAGGTTGATTTATGACTGCTGTTTACGGAAGTGTAGTCCAGTGTGGGAGATGCATTGTGGTTAGATGCATTGTGGGTAATGCAGTCCGGTGTGTTTGAACGTGAATGCTAGATGTAAACTACTGTAGGATATAATGCATGAGTTTTGTTCTTCAGTAGTTTTTTTAGTTGGATTTAAGTGCAGGATCAACCCGGAAGTTTGTACTATAGCCCGACAATGCAGAAAATAAAAGAACACACACACACACACACACACACACACACACACACGCTCTTATCTGTCGGGATTAGTTTTTTACTTTTTTAAAGGTAAAGAGCAGGATAATTTGTTTTATTTTTACTTAATATTTTGTATGAATTATTTTTATGTATTTATTTTGTTTGGGCTGTAGAACGAATAATTTAAGTTTCCATTATTTCTTATGGGAAAATTAAATTTGGTTTACAAGTGTTTTGGAATACGAGCCCACTTCCGGAACCAATTATGCTTGTAATCCGAGGTTCCACTGTAAACAGATTTCAATGGGGTTTTTGAAGTAACATACACTACCGTTCAAAAGTTTTGGGTCATTTGCAAATTTCTTTTGTTTTTGTTTAGTGATTTATTTTCTACATTCTACCACAATACTTGGGATTTCATAACTATAAAATAACACATATGGAATTAGGTAATTACATAACAACAATAAAAACAACATTTAGTTGTTATTTTAAGACACAGAGGTCGGCCTTTCTGTAATAGTTCTTGCAAGAACAGTATTGCCAAATGCATTTGCAAAATCTGTCAAGCACCATAATGAAACAGGTGGCATGACACTCACCAGTAAACAAGACTAGTCTCCATGTATGTCTAGGCACACTGCAACCGTTTGCAATGCTTGTGAGCAAACGGGGAATCCGGGGAGCTGGATCTTACTCTCCGAGGCTGTGGTGGCCCAGATGTTACAGCCATCTTCTACTAAAAGCTTATTATTATTATTATTATTTATTTTATTTTTTTTTTAACAAAAATTCTTCTTCATACAAAAAAAATTTTTTATGAAGAGATTCTTAGAGTTCCTATCCTCAAAAATCCTTCCTCAAGTTCAAGGAACTGTGCAGAACTTAAACACACCTTCTTCTTAAACATTACCCCATGCATATAACTCCTGTACAACTGTCTTACTAATGTGAAACTGTAATTTATTCCAGAGTTCTGAAAATTAGATGCAAACCATTAATTTTTAGCAAATTAAATATTCTTCAATCGAGCCAAATCTATCTATATTTTCTTAAAATAAGCTTACAACAAACAAAACATAATATTATTAAGTTTATTTGTAGTGAACTGTGACAAAAAATGTAAGTAAAAATGTTAGTTTTATGGGCAAATAATTTTTTGCTTCTTTTAAGAAATAAATTGCTAAAGCTAGCAACATAAGCTGAACAAACAATAGAACAATAGAACAAAAAAATTTGGCTCATATTAAGGATTTGTGTCATAATTAAAAACAAAGAGGTGTCACAGCTCACACACTCTGTCCCACACTTCTTGTTTTTTAGTAAATTCTGACCACACCCACCAAGTGTCTCATATAAAGCTTCAAGCTGATGTGTGTGTGTAGTCACACTCTTACTGTAACTGTTTGTATCCTCCTCTTTTAAGTTTAAAATTAAAGGATAGATTTAAGGTTAATTGTCAAACTCAGGTGTGGGGCTAGGAATCAAAGAGATAAAATTGGTACAATTTAGGCAACAAAACAGGAGATAAAACTTTATAAAGAGATGTTGAAGAACAGAAAGCTAGAGGCGCGGGGGCTCTGGGAGAGTAAGAGTGAATTCCTTTTGGCTGTAGCAGGAGACATAGTGGGTTTGGGCAATGTTTGGAGATTCCCTTACCTCTGTTACAGGAATGGAGGTGGTAAGAGCACTGACGGATATATTATATTGATTATTGTCGCTTTGTATGTTATATGTCGTGTGGGAAAATTATAGTGACTGTGCTTTTGCTGCCACGACAATTTCACAAAACATTTAAGCTATTTTGTCTTTTATAACTTTCTGGAAATCAGAACTAGTTAAATTCAAAGCTAATTTGGATTGTCTACATGTTATAAGGGGTGTTTTTGGTGCCCTACTTGGTGCTTGCTGTGACCTGTGGTTTGCCCCTATTCCTTCTGGAAACTGCTATGGGACAGTACACACAAGAGGGGTACATCACCTGCTGGAAACATATCTGCCCACTGGCTGAGGGTAAGTGACATAAGGATTTATAATTAAGCATTATCACATGAGAGGGAGTGCTGTTCTGCTGGATATAGTACAGCTGTGGTTGTAAATTTGCAGGTGTCACAGCCGTGCTACGGAAACATGCTTTATCCAGTAATACAGCATGACCTTGAGTGTTAAATTCATTTTATACAACAGTTCTGTAAACACCATTTATTATCAACAGTTAAATATTTTTTTTTATTTAACCAGTTACTTACAACTTACAGTTAGTGACCGGCAGTTAATGTAATTAACTTGGGTGAAAGTAGTTTTATAAATTCTTACAATTGGTATGTAGCCAAAAGGTGGTGGGCAGTCTTGTAAATCTTGTAAGTTTCTCTTTACATTTACATTTATTCCACTTTAGAATATCAGCTCCATTAAGGTCTGGGTTCAGGGGTCACAAATAGTGTCAAATAAAAAGTATACAATCCAATGTCACACACAAAGCAATGCCGTTGATCAGGGCATGGAGGGAGATTTGTAATTCAGCCTCATGTTAGGATCTAGTTAGATTTGAATAAAAGTACATGGATGATTAATATGTAATTCAGAATGACTTAGAAGCAATTATTAAGGAGTGCTGAAAAAAGTACAGCTACAGTATTTACAGTGGGAGTCAAACAGCTGCCTGGAGCATGACAGGTCCATGCTCGATCCGTGCGCGGAATGTGACCCCCCTGCGATGACGCAGTTACAGTAACAATGAGCCCCATAAACGCCCCCCTTGCGCTTTCTAAAAAGATTGCAATGCTGTATAATCCCGCCAGATGGAGCATTGACTGCTTCAGTTAACTGCAGTGTCCAAGCAGCCGTATACTACAGTATGTTAAATATATAACATAACTTACGTCAACATAGTTTCATAAATAGATGATGTGGTAAAAAATATGGAAAAATGCTTAATAAAACAGATTTAAATCACTCAATACACAACCCATGATGCTTATGCTATTTTTAATTAATGAATGAATTAATTTATAAAACTATTTATTGCAATATTTTTCACAACATCCTTAACAATCCTTAAACACATGGTAACATCTATAATTTATCTATACCGATCGTTGTAGGTACGGAATACAAATGCGGGCTATGTACAGTATTTTACATTATGGTGTATTTTATCTATTTCCGTTTAATACACTGGTAGATAATATTTGGCTGCAAGGTAAAGCTTAAAATGTAACTTCTGCTTGTGTTTGTCTTCGTTATATTTTTTATGTTTTCGCTGTTTTTTTCGCTGATAGTCAAAAATTGGCATAAGAAATCGATTAATGGCGCATAATATCTGGAACAAATATCTATCCAGGGATCAGTATTTCTTTAGTCATTTAACCAGCATAACGTTTCCCCATCAAAGATCTGATGGGGCATAAATCACTTATCACAACTGTGAATAGATGCGGCAGCAGAGACAGATTTAACCCCCATAAACATTCACACTTGAAAACAATACTAAAAGAACTAAACAGTTCTAGAGTGTTAGCGCCTGTTATCGCTGGACAGGAATCACCTACATGATACTACTGTATTTTTCACTGCTTATATTTTTTACCATAGTTTCATTTTCTTGTGTTATTTGTGTGTGTGTGTGTGTGCGTGCGAGAGAGAGTGAGAGAGCGCTTATATTGTGATTTGTCCAAGGTTACTAAAGCCTGGCTCAATACTACTAATAAAAATAATTTCAATGTAACTCATGGGTCTCAATCACAAAATCAACCAACGCTGTAAACAGATGACACAACAAATTATATACTCTGAAATGTTCATTTGAACATTTAAAAATATGTACAAAAACAAATATAAAAACAATCAGCTATTATTGTTAAAGCCAGCCCGTCGCTGTTCAGGATCAAGTTTATGGGGCTTTTCTGTCTTTCGTTAATTTTATTTCTGACCAATGTGGCTTATTAAAGATGCACTGTTTTATTAAACATGGCTGTTTTATAATGCTCAGCAAAATAAACACTGTCTACGGGACGAATATACTTTGAACGTCTCAAAGTCATGATGTAATAGAGACTCTTCAGATCCTTCTGCACTAATGTTATCATGGTGTAAATTAGTAACGTATTGATGTATTTTACTTGTGGACAAAATAGACCATGTGTATGTTTAGTATTTCTATTGAACAGCTGTTTTCATAGGTTTAATCAGCTTTTTACAAGACAACGTTGAAGCACTAACGGCTAAAGTGCCACCGGTGTGTGTGTGTGTGTGTGTGCTCCTGCATTCGTCAGGTTTGTCTGAGCTGGCTTTAACACAAACATTAGCGCGCCGGCAGGATGAAAGAACCCATCTTAGTACCATCTAACAGTCAGTAAAAAGGAGAAGTGTGTGTGTGTGAAGAAGAAGGAGAAGAGGTGTGTGTGTGTGTGCGCTCCTGCATTTCTCCGTTGGCACATTTGCGCAGACAAGTCAAAAGAACCCCTTATAGCTTTTGATCAGCGATAGCTCGTTTAGTTAACGGAAGGCGTCTTGGACGTAGCCGAATAGGAGCTGCGTTACCCGTATTGATCGTGTGCTGCACCAGGTTGGTATGGGTGCACTCGCGCTCATCTACCGCAAAAAACATCCGCAAACTCGTGGAGAAATAATTTCAAGGTATCGTTCTACGTTCGGCTCAACCACGCGCTACTACACTGCAAAAGCTCGCCCAGTATACTTGCTCGGTCCGCGACCGGATGTTTACATGGCGCGACCACCGCGTTCCACCCCTTGGGTATGTGCTGCTAAAATGTCCAGTTGTTGTTTGGGTATTAGCAACCTGGTTAACCCGAAGATACCATGCAGAGTTCCGTCATTTAAGTCTAGCACCGCACCCTATTTTTCTAAAATATCCAACCCCAAAATGCAGTCATCCTCGATATTCCCCACAAAGAATTCATGGGAATGAGTCCGCTGATCTATTTTTACTTGAATCATGCAACAAGCCCGTATCTTCATGTAGGTCCCAGAAATGGTGCGAATATTGAAGGCTGGATCAGGCAGTCTGCAAACGCGCTTGCTTTGTCCCAATAATCCACAGCGAAACAATAGACCCAGTGTCCACGAGCGCCCGTAGTAAGACGTCGTCCAGAACACAGTTCACATAAACTCCAGCGTGATTTTTCCCAAACGTCCCGACCGGAAGTTGAATCCACTAGTTGGGGGAACAAGAATGTTTGTGGGAGGTGGCTTCCCCTCAGCGCCCCCCGGAGCTAGTTTCACGGCTACTGGGGTACGCTGTCCTCAGGTCTGAGAACGTTGCAACGGTAGTCCTGCGGTCCTGTGCTTCGGTGTCGCCACGAAACCTCGGAGGTTCGTTGCCTAACCTTGACGGGTAGCCCTGTCCCCGGCTAGGTTCACCTACCGAGACCTCCAAGCTGCGGGAGGTCGCTCAGTTCTTTTGCCGTGATGTCCCGTCATTATGGGTTCAGCACTCCGCCTCGCGTAGCTCCTCGGTAAGGGAAGCTGGGGCCGCTAACCTGATATGCTCGCGTAGCCGCGGCAGTCGGAGTCCTCGGAGGAAAGCACGATGAGCTAGCTCTTCCTGCAGGTTGTGCTCGAATTCTGGATAGCCCCGGCGCGTGAGGCACCTTAAGTCCATGGCAAACGCGCTCAGTTGCTCACGGACTGCCAGCTCCTCGCACGCTGCCTATTTATGGTCACCCGCGCCGAACCGGAAGTGGATCATCTCTCGTAGCTTTAACCAGTCCTTCTGCTCACTGGCCCTGAGGTCTTCCAGCGCCCGGAGCACGTCACCTTCTAGCGAGAGTGCTACTCTGACTGAAGTTTCCGCAGGGGACTAGCCCGCGAAGTCGGCGGCTAGCTCTACTTGCGCGAAGAAAGCATAGGGTTTGACGGTGCCATCATAGGAGGGAAGGTGCAGCTGCAGCTCGCTTCGCCAGCTGACGGCGCACAGAGCTGTAGCTTGCTCCGGCGCTGGAACTTTTGATGAGTTCGTTCCAGAATCCGCTTCCGTCCCGAGCTCCAGTGCCGGAATGTTCATTTCACCGCTCCAATTCGGTTGCTTTGCTTTGCTCACTGGCTCCATCAGGAAGATGCTCTTTCTCCTTCCATAGTTGCTCTGCTACTCGGCGGCCCACTTGGATCTTTCGTAGGTCCTCAATAGTGCGCTCGAACTCGTTGATCTCCATCCCACTTCTGACACCAATGTAGCGTTTTTACCGTTGGAAGGATCTTGGAGACACAAGTTAGCTTGATTGCTACCCAATGCAATGGCTGGGAGAAATTTATTTCTTCACACAGTCAACAGTACAGCATGGGAAACATGCTGACTCGAGGACCACACCCACGTAATTCACCCGAAGCATGAACTGAAGCACAGTTAGCATGAGACAACCCTCTAACACACAAACATGGCCAAAGCCACCAACCTCACTAACCTTCCCCAACAGGGTGAACACATAGAACCCCCTCACCCCCTCGCCCGCAAGGCATGATGGTTGTCAGCTGCCGCTCTGTCTATGCCACAATATACTGTAGGCTTTGTTTCATCGCAATCATTCCAAGGGAAGTGAGGATATGTTAATTTGAAATTTAAACGGAATATCTTGTTACCAATCGATCTTACCAATCGACATATTTAATATGTAAAATTATGAGTGTGGCATTGAAATGTACTTAATGAACACAATCTCACACCTTCCTTTTCTTTATGAATTACGAATGAAGCTTTTTGATAAACTGAATAAGAGAACCTTACAGTAAAGATGTATAGTTTATAGTCCAGTGTTCTCACTATCAAGTGCTGAAAGAATGATACAGACTTTGGGTATGTTTTGTTATTTTGCATTATTTTTGTGGATTGTAAAGCTGAAGTTACTATCAGAAACAATAAAAAAGACCAGGACCACCCAGGATGTAATGTTTAACACAACAAATTTAATATTTTATTATGATCTAACACAACAAATTTGAGAAGGGCTTTGGAAAACATCCAAGAGCACAAGAGATTGGGCAGTTTTATCTGTTTAGAAGGCCTGGTGTTGTGTAGTACAGTGTATTCCAAAGGTGTTCAGTAAGTCTCTGTACAGACGTATCCAAACCTTCCACCAACCTTGGTGACCCATGTTATTATGGAGCTTGCTTTATGCACATCATTGTTAGCATAGAAAAATATTCTAGACAACTGCATGTTTTCTACTTTGTGGCTGCTATTTAGAATAATGATATACAATATAGGTATAAAGTTTTGATGTTTACATGGAGTCTGTTTTTTATTGGTTCTATGTCATATGTATTTCAGGTGTTGGCTATGCAAGCCTGTTGATTCAACTGTATGGGTGCATGTCCTACATCATAATCCTGGCCTGGGCACTGCTCTATTTGGTCTTCTCCAAAAAGTCCCATCTTCCCTGGGCCAGCTGTGACAACATCTGGAACACAAGTATGTAATAGGACCATACTTGCTTTAAATGAAAAGTATTTTTTTTACCTTGCTTTTACCCACCATTTATTTAACTGTCAAATCTTGCCGTTCTAATTTAATTAAAATTTATAATTTTAAAGGAAAAATATGTTGATTCCAAATTTCATGGTGTCAACAAATCCCAAAAAAGTTGGGACAAGTAGCAATAAGAGGCTGGAAAAAGTAAATTTGAGCATAATGAAGAGCTGGAAGACCAATTAACAGTAATTAGGTTAATTGGCAACATGATTGGGTATAAAAAGAGCTTCTCAGATTGGCAGTGTCTCTCAGAAGCCAAGATGGGTAGAGGATCACCAATTCCCACAATGTTGCGCAGTGGAGCAATATCAGAAAGGTGTTACCCAGCGAAAAATTGCAAAGACTTTGCAGTTATCATCATCAACTGTGCATAATATCATCCGAAGATTCAGAGAATCTGGAACAATCTCTGTGCGTAAGGGTCAAGGGCGTAAAACCATACTGGATGCCCGTGATCTCCGGCCCCTTAAACGACACTGCACCACAAACAGGAATGCTACTGTAAAGGAAATCACAGAATGGGCTCAGGAATACTTCCAGAAACCATTGTCAGTGAACACAATCCACCGTGCCATCCGCCGTTGCCAGCTGAAACTCTACAGTGCAAAGAAGAAGCCATTTCTAAGCAAGATCCACAAGCACAGGCGTTTTCATTGGGCCAGGGATCATTTAAAATGGAGTGTGGCAAAATGGAAGACTGTTCTGTGGTCAGACGAGTCACGATTCGAAGTTCTTGTTGGAAATGTGGGACGCCATGTCATCCGGACCAAAGAGGACAAGGACAACCCAACATGTTATCAACGCTCAGTTCAGAAGCCTGCATCTCTGATGGTATGGGGTTGCATGAGTGCGTGTGGCATGGGCAGCTTGCATGTCTGGAAAGGCACCATCAATGCAGAAAAATATATTCAGGTTCTAGAACAACATATGCTCCCATCCAGACGTCATCTCTTTCAGGGAAGACCCTGCATTTTTCAACAAGATAATGCCAGACCACATTCTGCATCAATCACAACATCATAGCTGCGTAGGAGAAGGATCCGGGTACTGAAATGGCCAGTCTGCAGTCCAGATCTTTCCCCTATAGAGAACATTTGGCGCATCATAAAGAGGAAGGTGCGACAAAGAAGGCCCAAGACGATTGAACAGTTAGAGGCCTGTATTAGACAAGAATGGGAGAGCATTCCTATTTCTAAACTTGAGAAACTGGTCTCCTCGGTCCCCAGACGTCTGTTGAGTGTTGTAAGAAGAAGGGGAGATGCCACACAGTAGTGAAAATGGCCTTGTCCCAACTTTTTTGGGATTTGTTGACACCATGACATTTTGATTCACCATATTTTTCCCTTAAAATTATACATTTTCTCAGTTTAAACTTTTGTTCCGTGATTTATGTTCTATTCTGAATAAAATATTGACATTTGCCATCTCCACATCATTGCATTCAGTTTTTATTCACAATTTGTTTAGTGTCCCAACTTTTTTGGAATCCGGTTTGTATCTGGGTAGATTATTATTTATTTTTATTTCAAGACATATTGCCAAACAGTACAGCACTGACTATTAGAATCTGGAACCTTTAATTTTCAATAAGGTTAATCCATGATAATCCAAGATAATTAATCCATGATTTTTTAGCCTCTCTAAAAACGCAGCTCCCTTGAAAGAAAATTACAAGCACAGCTGATTGGCTACTTGCATTGTTGTAACATGGTCTCTTCTTTATCCTTAAAACTCAATGACCCTAAATGTTATTAAATGTTATGGTACCATTGAGATAGAGGTCCTTCCCTCCATGTGGGCTGTAGAGAACATGAAGTACTACCTACTGACATGAAGTACTATCTACTGGGTACACTCTCCACTCTGTTCACAGATTATGCTTCTCAGGGGCCTACAGCCAGTGCTTCCACCCTCTTGCACCACTTTCTTTCACCAACAAGTGCTCTCTTCTCAATTCCCTCTTTGACATGTTTCATGTTATCTATTCAATTCAATTTTATTTGTATAGCGCAATTTAACAATTGTCGTTGTCGCAAAGCAGCTTTACACAATCATAAGAATTATGGAAGTTTGTATGAAATGTGAATGTGTATGAATCAAAATGATCAGAATGTGCCTGATGAGCAAGCCAAGGGCAATGGTGACAGTGGCAAGGAAAAACTCCCTGAGATGGCAATAGGAAGAACTTCTTCCTTGAGAGGAACCAGACTCAACAGGGAACGCATCCTCAGTGGGGTGATAATGGATAGAAGGGATTTATCTGCAGTCATACTGTATGTTAGGAGGCTGGAAGTTTAGTATAACATGAGATGTGTTCAAGTTGATATGGAGTCCAATGCATTTGGAGTCCAGTTCGTTATTGGAGGCTCAGGTAGACTGTAGGAAAGTCCAGTCTTGAACTATGGAGCAACTGCACTATTGAGTCACAAGTCCTCAGAGAACTGCATGAGGTGGGGCCAGGACCACCTTTGAAAAGTGGAACCGTCCCAAGTCACCACACACATCCCAGACAGACCACATGGGGCATCCATGCAACGAGATCTCCAACCAGAAGCAGGATACCAGGACGAGTAAGACAGGTCCAGAGGGCAGAGGGGGTCTGGATCTATGTCACTCAGGAGCAACATGTATAGCTTGTTGTATGATGATGTTTATGTTATCTCTTTACCCACACTCTATAAGCTGGCTCTGCTGGCTTACTTTTATTTTAGTACAGCTTGCTACAATTTAAAAGTTTTTTAAATGTCTTTTAAAGGAAAAATTCCAAATATGTAACTGGAAAAACATGACAAATGATAGAGAAAATGTATATTCCTTTGTCTGTTTCTTAGACAGTTGTATTGCTGTTGTAAATGAGGCCAACTGGACAAGACAGGTTAATTCAACATCATCAGCCACTGAGTTTTGGGAGTAAGTATCAAATTAATTGTCAGCATCATGATTTTTGTTGTTATACAAATACACAGTGTTAACATATGGCTTGCATGTTTTTTCTTTTTTTCATATTACTGTACAGAGGCGAAGAGTGTTTACTATCTCTAAAGGTATTGACCAAGTGGGTAACATCAACTGGGAGATTCTCCTACTGTATGTCTAATCGCAGTGTGGATAGTATGCTATTTCTCTATATGGAAAGGAGTTAAGTCCACTGGCAAGGTAAGTGTGCCCTTGCTTCTATTCTTACAATATTTCCCTAGTCAAAAAATAATCTACAGTCAAATAGATTTGTTACCATAAAAATAATATTAGTTTTGGAGTCCATTTGTTCCACTTGGTTCACTTTTGAGTCCAGTAGTTTTTTAAATCACTAATAAAACTTCAGTTCTTAAAAATATGCAACATTGGAATGCAATTCATATATTGGTTTCTAATGTGGTTTTCATCCACTGCTATGAGGTGGTGTATTTTACAGCCACGTTCCCCTATGTGATGCTGCTGGTGTTGCTGATTCGTGGATTGACTCTGCCAGGAGCCATGCAGGGTGTCATTTTCTACCTTTATCCTGACTTCAAGCGTCTTTTCGAACCCCAGGTGCTGCAAGTGCGCAGCATGCACATGGATGAACTGCCCTGGGGTCTTTGACAGACTTTTATGTTTAAATTACATGATCCCTTTTATAATAGATGTTGTCTTATGTTGTCTTATGCTTGCTTTTAAAAACATTCTGTCTTAAAAAGCTTAAGATATGTATGATAATGTTTTCTATGTTGGATAACTGTTAAAGATTCAAGTTATTTTTAAGTCTACGTACTACAACAAAGTAATTGTAGTTTGCTGTTCAGGGGTTTTTATTAATTTATCTTTGTTTGTTTGGGTACTTAAACAGGTATGGATCGAGGCAGCAAATAAAATGAGCTTCTCTTATAGTGTAAGTGTAGGAATATTGACTGTGCTAGGCAGCTACAACAAATACAACAACAACTGCTACAGGTGACCTGAACATTTTATAACATAGTGTAACATTTCTGTCCCATTCATCTATAAAATAATAATAATAATAATAATAATAATAATAATTTATAATAAACGATTCTAATTGATGTTAATTTAATGATAAAAATGACAGTATAATCCAAAAATGCTTTTATAATTAAATCATGAAATACATTAGTGAGAATATTTTATATATTATGCCCAATTATATCTGCATTTTAGGGACTGCTTTTGGCTGTGTCTGCTAAACAGTACCACCAGTTTTGTAGCAGGCTTTGCAGTGTTTTCAGTTCTGGGCTTCATGTCTCATGTGCAAGGAGTTCCAGTAGAGGATGTGGCAGAATCAGGTATGCCAAAAATAAAATATCTATCTATCTATCTATCTATCTATCTATCTATCTATCTATCTATCTATCTATCTATCTATCTATCTATCTATCTATCTATCTATCTATCTATTTTTCTGTCTGTCTGTCTGTCTGTCTGTCTGTCTGTTCTTCTTAATGAAATTTGGCTTGATATGTTTGGTAAAATCTAGTAGCTACATTACTTATGCAAAATACTTAGGTGCATGCAAATGATTGCTGTAGGGTAATGATGCCTTCAAAAATATTAAATATAATATAAAAAACAGATGTCAGGAATCAGGAACAACAAGCATGGCATAAGTGCGAAGGTTGACATTTATTGAAAAATACCCAAACAAAAATCAAACAAAACAAAACTCGGAAATGAAGAATTAACCTGAGCTTTAACCATAATATGATTAAAATAAATTATGTACAACTGAAAAAGTTTTCTTTCTGTGTGGACATCAAAAAAGAAACTAAAACTTTCTCAACATATACAACATGAATCCCAAGAAGTGGTACTAACTCAAGTGGTTTACTCTGACATCACTGCCCCAAAAGGGTGCAACTCCAGAGCTATTGGACGTCCAGGACACTCCCCAAAATCTCTCCTTCACTGTTCTGACACAGAGGTCACAGTCCAGGGCATTGAGTCTTGGTGGGGTATGAAGGCTTTGGTCAATGCAGGTCTGAGCACAGGGCTTCGGATGGAACAGGAGCTTTTTCATTAACACTATTTTGCATATTAATAGTCACATTCAAGTTTATGTATTGTGCCTGTCTGTTTCCCTCTGTGCGCTATATTACCCAAATGAGGATGAGTTCCCTGTTGAGTCTGGTTTCTCTCAAGGTTTCTTCCTATTGTCATTTCAGGTAGTTGTCCATTGCCACTGTCGCCCTTGACTTGCACATCAGAGACAATCTGATAATTTTGATTCATACACATTTACATTTCATAAAAATTTCAATAATTTTTCTTTTTTTTTTTACAATAAATTCTGCTTTGCAACCATGACCATTGTTAAAAGCGTTATACATAATAAATGTACTTAAAATTTTTAAATTGAATTGAATATGTGAGATCTGTCTATCTGCTCACCTGCATTCTCTGCAAGGTTACTGGCTGGACGTATGTGGTAATTGCCTTCTAGTTTAAATAACGAGACTACTCACTGGGCTAGTTTCAATGTGAAACAAAAGACAAAAGAAAACCAAATCAACTTAAAAGTAACCACACAAGACACCAAGGCATACACCTGCGGTAGAGCTCCACTAGTGGTTAACTCTGATATCAGTAATTAATGAACCAAAATCAATATTTAGTGTTTTCCACCCGTTTTGTTAAAATAGTCTTACAGTAGGTACAATTTCTGCTGTCTTAGAAAGGACATCAGCTACTAAGTTATACTGACCATTTTGCAGAACCAGACCCAGTTTTTCATTGTCACATCTTAATCTTCTTCTTTTTTTGCATGCAAACTCCAGCAGCTTTGTTTTTGTTATTGTTTTTTTTTTGTCTGAAAGTATGCTGCTTTCTATCCAGGCATACAGTACAAATAAAGACTCCACAAAACATCTGAGAGTGTTCTGTGGTATCTGGCACCAAGACAAGATAGGCCAAGTCAACACTTTAAATTATCTCACTACATTAGCATCTGTCACTCAGTGATATAAATGTTCCCTTTCAAAGGCTACACTCAATGCTCCGTGAAAACGCTATGGGAACATCTTGTCATGTTGCTGGTTGTGAAGCATGTGTGTATCAAACACGCCAAATTTTGGCTTATATAACCTCGGTCGGGTGATGTCATCTGATGAGACCCACCTGCAGGTTATAAATAGGATTGAACCGGAAACATTCCTTCACTGACCAAGTTGTGTTAAGCGTGTCTGTGTTTAAACAGCAAAATAAGAAGTGTTTAACTCACCGATATGGCAGAGTTTTAAATGAGATATCCCTCCGTGTGTATAATCCATATCAGAGGGCGATCTCTACACTTTACTGCTTCGATTAAAGTGCTCGCGGCGCTTGAGAAGCTCCGGGCCGCGGCGCTTTCCTGGGGCTTAAAACGTGTGTATCCGGCAGAGCTGTGATAGACGGATTTAAAACTCCTATCTCGAACTCCCTCGTTGGATCGAGCGCGCCCTGTGCCTCTTGTGAATGGGCAAGGATATACATCCTCTCTTGATGGAAATAGCCTCCAAGCACTTGGAAAACATTAGACGGCAGTTTCTGTCGGGTGGTCGGGGGCGGAGCTTCAATGATGCTCTCTTCCCCTCCTTAGCTATCTCCATATGAGTTAACCCTTTCAAGGAGTAAGTTGTATTAATCCCGTGTTTTCCTGCCATCGACTTATTTATTTGTTTAAATATAGTTGATGTGGAAGCGCGGAGTTATATGATGACGCCCAGATAGAAGAGACACTTCCAGGCTCTCTCTCTCCTGGGACATCATCCTTCCTGAAAAGCTAATACTTCCTTTCAAGCTGTGTAGACCTTCATCTTCCCCTGGAGGGAAAAACTTTTCAGGCGGCAGGTCAGGTTGGTGCTCCATTGCACACCATGGCGGTCTTTGGAAGAAAAAAAAAAAAAAAAAAGCAATTTCCCTTTGGGATTAATAAAGTTCTTTGAATCTGAATCTTGAATCTTCCAGGACTACCACGCTGACCTGCTGAGAGACTTGAGCACTGGCGGGGCTCTTCAGATAGGGCGTATTGGAATTACGCTGGGCCACAGACTTGTCTCTGCGTGCAACAAAGCAGACAGCTCGTGCTATCGGCCGTTTTATGGTTGCGATGGTTTTTGCGGGGAGGCACTTGTGGCTGAATCTCAGGCGCATTAAGGATAAGGATTGTGATTGTGATTGTGATTCCTCCTGGATGCCCCTATCTCGCTTTCCGGCCTGTTTGGCGATATTGTTAACTCGGTCACCACTAGGTTCATGTGGCGAAGTTATATGAACAAGCCTTCGCGAAATACCTTCCCCGCCGTGCTCAAGAGTTGGGACTGTCGGCCACCCAGTCTCAACCGGGTCTGAGTCTTGCGAGGCGTGAAATACAAGGAGAGTGTTTTTGAGCTGGCCACCCCCTCATAAAGTTTTTTTCCTGCCATGTTTCAGGATGCCGAACATCTAACGTCCCCTCCGTTTAACCAAGCCGCCGAGACTTTTGCCCTTTTCTGAGAAACTGGCAGCGTGGAAGCTACTGCCAACTATATCTCCTTGGGTACTAAGCAATGTAGAGAGAAACTACAGAATTAAATTCTCACATCAACCTCCGCATTTCAATGGCGTGGTCCATGGAACCGGAAAGTGCGCATCTGCTGACAGAAGTTACTGGGGAATGGGGCCATGGAACATGTTCCCCTACCAGACAGTGAGTCAGGCTACTACAGTCAGTATTTCTTGGTTCCCAAGAGGAACGGGGGGGCTGCGTCCAATTTTTAGATTTTGCGGGCTGTACCGCTATCTAAAATAAACAAATAAATACAGCTTCAAAATGTTGACTGTCAAAGTGATTGCTCTCAAATCCTACCAAGCGATTGATTTGTGACAATCGATTGAAGGACGCCTACTTTCATATAGAAATATTGCCACAACACAGGAAGTTCCTGAGGTTCGCTTTCGGCGTCGAAGCTTACCAGTATTGGGTCCTTCCATTTGGTCTAGCTCTCTCACCCGGATCGATGTAGTTCTGGCTCTTACAACTCCAGGGCATCCGTATTTGAATTACATAGACGACTGGCTGGCCCAGTCTCAGTAGCTAGCGCTTCGACATCAGCATGTCGTCCTAGCTCATCTTTGTTTCTGAGGATTGAGACCCAACGCCACGAAACCGTGCTCTTTCCTGTTCTGAGGACAGCATATTTGGGTGTCTCATGGGATTCAATCGTAAGCGGACACAGCTGTCTTCCACTCGTGTTGAATCCATTCTCAACACCCTCAAGGAAATCAAGCTAGACCAGAAAGTGACCATCACTTTCAGAGATCGTAGCTCTCATGGGAGCTGCATCCACGGTGACACCTTTGGGCCTTCTGCACATGAGAGCATTTCAGTTGTGCCTAAGACTGGAGATTTCACTCTAGGGCCAATCCCCAATAAGGGTCACGCGCCAGGTGCTTCGTATCCATTCCTATGTGGTTCAGACCCCGGTTTATGACTCTGGGTCCCACTCTAAGATTGTCTTGTCATCGCAGATGCTAACGACAGATGCTTCCCTCACAGGCTGGGATGCGGTCTTAGATGACTGTCCAGCCCAAGAGAGCTGGAGAGGCCTTCTTCTCGCGCGGCACATCAATTGCCTCGAAATTATGGCCCTAAAGCACTTCCTCCAGCAGTCTTATGACATAGTCCTATATATTAATCGCCAGGGCGGACTGTGCTCGCGCTGCTAAATAGCTAGCGCACCAGGTTCCTGCCCCTCAGGGCGATTTAAAATCCAGGGCATATGAATGTGGGAGCAGTCCACTGCCGAATTGTTTCAGTGCAGTTTCTGCAGTAAAAGCGGTCCTCGGGCTTGTGCCCTAGTACTCTCAGGACATACGTAACTGCATCCTCACTCAACTATCTTCCGAAAGTTCCATAAACCCAACATGCACCCTATTGTTTTTGAAGACTTCTGTCCTCCGCCTTTACAGCTTCAGAGCAGGAGAGAATTCACTTACTGTGTCCTGTACGTGCTCTTCAGAATTACGTCCACCGCATTGGCGCATTAGCCAGACATAGTTCTGAGACCTTCTCGGCCTTGTGCGCACACGCTACACAACCTTGGGGGTCCAGACACTTGCAGTGCGGCGGAGTTGGTACTCTCGTTCCCTTAGCGTTTTCACGCAGCATCAAGTGTAGCCTTTAAAAGGGAACATCTCGGGTTACTTTGGTGTAACACTGTTCCCTGAAAAGGCGGGAACGAGATGCTGCATACCATTGCCACACTGCCTATGTGACCGGACGTCCATTCAGACAAATCAATCTGAGGATTATTTCCAGTTCACTCCTATTCATAACCTGCAGGTGCGTCTCATCAGATGACGTCACCCGACAGAGGTTATATATGCCAAAATTTGGCGTGTTTGATACACACATGCTTCACAACCGGCAACATGACAAGATGTTCCCATAGCGTTTTCACGCAGCATCTCGTTGCCGTCTTTTCAGGGAACAGGGTTACAGCAAATTAACCCAAGACGTTTTTTGATAATTGCTGACTGTGTGTGTGTGTGTGTGTGTGTGTGTGTGTGTATGTATATATACGCTTTTCCCCAGGGCCTGGACTAGCTTTTGTAGCTTATCCTCAGGCAGTGTCGTTGATGCCTTTACCTCAGCTGTGGGCTGTGTGCTTCTTCATCATGATTATTCTACTTGGTCTGGACACACAGGTGCATGTACACACACCCACACATACTGTATTTAAAGCTGAAGAATATTAGCTGAAAGAATTACTAAGGAATATTGAATTAGCTCTGGTATACCAAGTATCATGTTATATCATAATCAAACCCTAGCCAATCATACTACAATGCACTCCATTAAAAATGCCATTTGGATTTAAATAAACAAATACTTAAGAGCCATTTTTCTTATTCTAAAAATGTTTCAAGCTGGCATTGTGTCATAGTGGTTAGTACCGCCAGCCTTTCACCTCCAAGGTTGAGTGTTTGAGTCCTACCTTGGGTCTGTTTGCGTGGAGTTTACATGTTTTCCCTTTGTGGCTTTACTCCCACAGTACAAAGACATGCAGAGTAGGCTCCCAAATTGTCTGAATGGTGTGAAGTCTGCATGAGTGTCCTGCAATAGATTGGCACCCTGTCCACGGTGTTCCCCACTGTGTGCCCAAAGTTTCCTGGGATAGGCTCCAGGCTTCCTGGGATCCTGTATAGGATAATGATATAGGAGATAAATTAATAAAAAAGTGTAAAGCTCTGTACCGTCGGAGCACTGACAAAGAGATTAGACGGCTTGTGCGATGCTCTAACCATGGTCTTACTTGGTTTACACACCACAGTCATCAATTTGGTGTACTAGCCTCTTTTTATAAAGCCACTTTGTCTCCCAGACGGTGAGTGGAAATGGGAAGCCGGCCATGTAGAATACCGGCGGCCCGCCCCCTTTTTCTGTGTCTTGTTGCTGTCCATGAGCTTGAACTCTGGTTGGAGAGTGGAAGGAGTTGTGCTATGAACGTGGTGTGTGTCAACGGCCCACCGTGACAGTACCCAGGCCAGGGGGGCATGATCTGTAACCAGAATAAAGTGTCGCCTTGTTAGTATCTTATTTTCATTCTTATTTTTTTTTTCATCTCAACCTATGCGGTATCCTAGATACTGGGCTTCTGTTAAGCCGAGGTGGCACTTATTCAGGATCACTGTTAGACCAATATTTCTGAGTTCTCCGAGTACCTGCTGGACATGAAAGATGGGGGGGGGGGGGGGCAGAGGCTGGTTTCCTCTGTGAAGTTCTCTGGCCCTTGAGGCACCTCTGGCAGAAATTCTTGACTTGAGCATCCAATCCAGACCAGTGTAAGCGATTGCGTATTTTTTCCATGGTACTTTGAGCTCCCAAGTGACCGCTGAGGGGGTGCGAGTATGCCAGGTGCATCACTGTATCAACTTTGCCCTACGGTATTACTAGCAAATCACAGGTCTCACCTCTGTTGTGCTAGTACAAGAGGCCTCTGCGAACCAGAAAGTATGCCGTGGACCGCTCACTTCCCCCCCACTGTCGTTCTACACAACTGGCACCAACAGTGCTTTAGACAGTGCTTTTCGTAGCCCTAAAAACTTGTCCTCACGCGCCACCTGGTGAGACAAGGAGAAAGGTGTGTAAGGAGAAGAAATGGGCTTATCCCGCTTTCCCCCTGGGCCAGACATGCTGGTCAGGAGGCCATGGTCTTCCTCTGATCCTGTCATTTTTCTCCAGGGGATTCCCTTCCCTTTTTTTTCTTTCCTTGATGAGCTCTTTCACACAACCCCTGCCAGTCTCTGCCTAATGAACAGGCAGGTTAGGAACTATGCCCACTGTTATAGTGTCTTCCACCGCAATTCTTCACCATGATGCTGGCCGCTGGGACCTCCCATCAATCTCCATGCATACAGGTGAACGGGAAAGGTCCGCACCTTTTTGCATCCTGGGGAATGGAGAGGGTCACAGCGCTACCAGTGTCAAGGGGGAATAGGGGCTCCCTTGACATGGACTCAGCGGGTTGGGGTGGGATTATATGAACTAGTGCACCCGGTCCAGAATCCACGAGCAGAGACTGATCTAGGAAGCACCTGTTCAGTGGGCATGGGCTCATCGGTAGGTGGCTCCGTTCTTGACGGGGGTAGGATTTTTTCCCGTTTTGGAGTCATGGTGAGAGGGATTGTGCTCCGATCAGGAAACCTTCGCCTCTCTAAGATCTCAACAGCTTTTCTCAGTGAAGTTGGGGCGCGCATGCTGACTGCTGTATGTTCTTCTCGGGGTAGTGAATGTAACCCATCACTAATCTCTCAACGACCTCTCATGCGCTTAGGTCATCTGGCTGGAGCCAGCGGCAGATAATCCATTAGAGCCAGCAGCAGGCGACCAGTTGTGATCAAGCTGAGAATGGGGCGGTGTTGACAGGTCATATCCCAAATGATTAAACTCAGAGGTGGCCTGGGAGCTGGAGAGCCCACATCTCGCTAGAATCTCTGCCTTAAGCCGGTCACATCAATTGATGAATACTCTTGTTTAGTAGATGGGAATTGACTTGGTCAGGCATGCCCCCTGCCCACTGCCCCGCGTTAGATTCCCGCAGTCTCCACCAATATAAAGTTCTGTAGTGTCTGTATGCTCGAACCAAGTGCAGATAATTTACAATAAACAGATATGTTTATTAGTGAAAGTTGGAACATTTCCACATACTGTATAAGAAAAACTAAAGAACAGCAGCATAAAAGCACTTGGTAGTAAGGCTAATGGGGGAAAAAGACTTCAGTTTTCTAGGGAGCGTAAAGAGTGGTCCTTGAGACTATAGAAAACCTCAAATGGTATCGTGAATGTTGTGCTTCTTCTTGCCTTTTGTGGACAGCTCGCCCTTTACCAGTGAATTTTGCCTGACTGTTCTTCATTTCATTATCATAACAGTGGAATGAATTAATTTGTAGATAATGTTCTTGTGTTGTGTTCCAGTTTCTTGCAGTGGAGGTTATCATTACATCAGTGACTGATATGTTTCCAAAAGTGCTACGACGAACTGGATTTCGAGAAATCTTCCTGCTTTTTTTCTGTATTTTCTGTTTCTTCAGCCAATTAATCATGGTCACAGAGGTAGGGGGATTCAAATGAAAAATTTATATGAGAGTAGAAACATAGTCAGTCACTACATAACTACACTGTAAATTATTTAATACAGTAATTTGCTAATTGTCAAAATTTATGTTGCTAAAATAGTACTGCAATGGAAATAAATATGACATACTGTATAAAGAAATTATTTCTTAAAAATACTATGAAGCATGCTTAATTTCAGTCTCATTAATTTTAATTATTATTATTAATGATGACTGTTTTTGTGAACTTTTGTCTCACACTTATTTGTTATTCTATCTTTCAGGGTGGGATGTATGTGTTTCAGCTGTTTGAATACTATGCCTGTAATGGAGCCTGCATATTCTTTCTTTCTGTGTTTCAATGTCTGGCAGTTGGCTGGGCCTTTGGTGGGTCACAAACACCTTATTTATTAGCTGTGCTCTTAAATTAATTTGTAATGGGTTAAAAAACACCACTGTCTGATTATACACAATCTGTACATTTTGGGAGACTAAAATTAATTAGATAGTTACCTACACATGTCTATAATACATGTCCTTTATATACTGGTTACACAGGAAATGAGAATAACATTATAGAAGAGGGTCAAAACTGATGGTCTATAGCCGAGGTACTCAATAGACGGACTCCGGTCCACATCCGGACCCAAATACGGATAAATCTGGACCAACGCCAAAACAAACATGCTAATTTAATCATAATCCAAATGAGTTCTCAATGAAGTGCGCAACTGTTTCTGCACGATATATCTTTGAGTCGTCTAGTGATGGGTCGTTCATGAACGATTCATTCTTTTTGAACGAATCTTTAATGTGACTCAGAAGAATACGGAAGCGCATTGCATTGACAGTAAAAAAATAATCACGGGACTTATCTCATAATTATGACATCCTGATCTCATAATTATGACTTACTATCTCATAATTATGACATCCTTATCTCATAATTATGACTTACTATCTCATAATTATGACTTAATATCTCATAATTATGACTTACTAACTCATAATTATGAGATAATATCTCATAATTATGACATCCTGATCTCATAATTATGACTTACTATCTCATAATTATGACATCCTTATCTCATAATTATGACTTAATATCTCATAATTATGACTTACTAACTCATAATTATCAGATAATATCTCATAATTATGACTTAATATCTCATAATTATGACTTATCACACATAATTATTAGGGTACTGAGAAGACCGGGACAATGGAGCAAATATTGCCAAATTTAATTAGCTTTTATTTATTTCTTGGATTGAGACACTGGGCGATATTAATGTCATTGAGTAATTTGGATGCTATTATCATTAGTATGTCAACACTGCGCAGGTATCTAAAGTGCTTAGGACTGTTCAGGAGGAAAGCACATTCTATCCTTCTCGAAGTGGCTCTTCCTTCAGGAGCAGCTAAACCTGTAACAATGCGGGTCTTATGAGGGGCAGAACCATGCATAAATACTCTGCAATAGTCTGAATGGGCAGATCTGTAGAAAAGAAAGGCATACAGACAAAGTGTGCTGTTCAGAGACAAACCCCAGGCTTTGACGCCAGCGAGAGCGAGAGAGAAAGAGGGAGCGCGCGGCCCGCATCAGTCCAGCGCGCGCACTCAGGTTAAATACAGTATGAAAGTACAAAAAGACACAAACCCCCCTCTCTCTCTCTCTTATAAATCCTCGGTAAGGGCGAACGCTCCGAGAGGATCTAAAGTTTACTTTTAGTTTCCCGAGCACCGTCCGTTCTCGCGTAGACGGCGGAGCTCCGGTCATTTTGCGTTTTCAGTTTTAATTTTGTTTCCTTTTAAGTTCCGAATTAATAACCCCCCCCCCCCCCCCCCCCCCCGCTATTTCCAGAACGGAAAGGAAACTAAACTAAAAAAAACTAGTCTGCCAAACTAAAACTACAAAAACTAAAGAGTACCCTCTAGTGGCGATTCCTTACATACCCAGCCATACACACACTGTAAAAAGTGATTTTTTGACCTTGTAAATAATGGTAACATTATTTAAGTATGTTTTACAAACAAATACTATTTTGTCTTTTTACTTAAAAATGTCATGTTTAATTCAGTACATTACTTGCAGTTTCTTTGTAATTTATTATACTAAAATACATATGTAAATTTAAATACAATCTCCTCAGTAATATTTACTTAGTGTTTGCCATCTAATCAAATCACACCAAAACTGAACAACTTAAAGTAAAATGTACTCAGTTCGGCAAGGTAATGGACTACATGCACGCAGACTCGTGACGTACTTCCGCTTTGGCTCCGAAGTTTGAAGCGGCGCGCACAGAGGAAAGGAAGAGAGATTTCACCACGGCTAATGTGAATTTTACCACGGTAAGTTATTAATATGCTAAGTAATTAATTGAAATATATTTGCAGAAAAGTGTAGAGTCATTAAGCTATCTGCAGCCCCAGTGGTTTGTGCCTACCTTTTCTTTTTTTATTGAGGTACAAGTGCTAAAAGTGTTCATGTTAACAGTGTTAACAGATGTTTGGATAACGTTAAAACTTAATCTTAGTTTTGTTAAACAGAGTTAAAACATTACTAAATGAAGCTATTAATATAGTTGACAGAGTTAACTATAAATGTTACACAGATATAAATATGAGTTCTGTAAGTAAATCCTACGTTAATGTGAATGCGCTTCCTATTGGTTACGCCAGAGGCGCTGTTTCCCACTGTGTTCGAACAGTCTGCAGCAGAGCTGTGGAGAACTGCTGTGGGTAAGTTGCAATCTGTTGTAGCTCCACAATAAAAGTAAAAAATATAATTTCACAAGAAATGTCAGGCACTGTTTGAAAGGTAGTCAACAGCATAGGTATTGATTCATCTGTCAAGTGTATTTTTGTTCAATATCTGTGGTATTTTGATACTTTTATTTCCGTTTTGATGTACCTGGTTTTGCCATGTGCTAATGTGCTAATGAAATGCAATAAATTGCAACATCATCCAAGTCCTGAGTGCGTGTGCTGATGAAGGGTGGGATAAACCGGGTCAGAGAGAGAAAAATCTAGAAGGTCACATATGACCTTAATCTTGTCAGATGATTATTGTAAAAATGAGTTTTAACATCCGTGCAAACTTAGCTCGAGGCATTGCCCTGTCGTGTTCTAGCATTCTGTCCCAGTAAAGTTCGAGCTGCCGAAATTTAATAATCACCCTGTTTTTCGCGTCTTAATCACACAGGATTAACGTTAGTTTTTAAAATGCACTTGTACAAGGCAAATATTACATTGAACTTTATTTATATTGTTTACCTCTACTATTGGGTATGATAGCTATATATAGAAATTGATAAGGTGATACTGTACAGTATTTTAACCACTTTGCTCTGATTTGTATATTTCACAGGATGTCAGCAGAGACATGATTAAGGATACTTTCACCCGTCATGTCATGAAAATCATTGTACTGAGCAGATCTGTAGAAGAGGAAGATGCCAGTATATCTGATGTCATCATTGTCATCGAGGGTACTGAGGTGCTGCTGGGATGTAAAAATCTCACAAATGCATGTATTTTACTCATGGGCTGCATTTACTCCCTAAATTTGAGCTATCCCCCAAAGCTGAGAAACACATTTGAAGTGTTCCAGAAAATCTTTCTTGGGCTAGATGCTTTAAAGTTTTCTCCAAAGGTTAACTCTTTACATAGAAAGCTTGTAATCTAGTTGGGCCCTACAGTACTTGCACTTATTGCACTTATGCTGTTTTACTGTGTTTTTTTGTTTTGTTTTGTTTTTTGCAAGAAAGGCAGCTACTAGTTTAACATTATTTGCACTTTTATACTTGTATTTTATATCTGCAACTGAGATTGTTCATGTTATATTTAAAGGTTTTATATGTTTAAATGTTTATGCACTTTAATGCACTGTGGTTGTTCTAAAAAAAAGTTTACTGGAGTAAAATGCACTATAGTGTACCATTTATCAAACAAATGCAGTTTTACTACTTTTTTTTCATGCTCTCATCTGTTAAGGAATCTCAAAGAAATAAAAGATTTCAAGTAAAATGTATGTCAGTGTTATTTTATTGACCACCATTTAAATACATAAACAACATCAAATGTTAAAATAATATTTAAAGTAAAGGTTACTCCATTTAAAATAAGATAACTAGGATTATTGTGTAAAAAAAAAACATTTATAAGCATTCCTTGAGTAAAATATATAAAGAAACAGTCAATACAGTTTACTAGGAAATTCCAAGTAAACTTTACTGAGATTTTCTAATTAAAGCTACAGTTCTTTGTGTTTAGTTTTTACTTGGAAATTCTATTGAAATTACTCACATTTTCTAAGTGAAAAAACTTTCCTAACATTTTTTGAGTAAATCCTACTCCAAATTTTTTTCAGTGCAGTATGATATGCAGTGAAATGTTGTAACAACCACCCTTGATCTAAAAAAATAGAGTATTTAAAATAAAGAATATGAAATATAATTTAAAAAAACATTATTACAGACAGTTACTACTCACATAGTGTAATTGTTACATAGAAGAGTATATTGTATAATACAATTACTGTATGACCATTGGTAGAAAACAGCTCCTGTGGTGCTCTGTAGAACACTTAATAGTAATTAGTCTCTGGCTGAATTTGCTTTGAGAGCACAATGAATAGTTGGTGAGAAGGATTGTTCAGGATTTATTGCATATTGGACAGAATCCACCTCTAACACAACCTCATGCCTAGCACAAATCCGGACCTTTTAATAACCTTGTCCAGTCTAATTCTTTCAGACACTTTCATATTGCAGCCCGAACAAACCACAGCATAAAAAAAATCCACTTACCACAATGGATTCATAGAACATCTGAAGTGGTGTTGCAGACGTTAAAGGACCTGAGTCTTCACAGAAAATACAACCTACTCTGTCCTTTCTTGTACAGTGCCATTATGTTAAGTGACCAGTCCAGTTTGTTGTCAAGATGGACTCCCAAATATTTGTATTCTGAGACCATGCCCACTGTCTCTCCCTGGACAGAGTAGGAGTCACAGGGGTCTTACTTCTCCTGAAGTCTACCACCAGCTCATTTGTCTTAGCGTGTTTAGTTTTAGATGATTATGCTCACAACACAAGACAAGTTAAATGTATAGAGGGTGAAAAGAAAAAGGTGACAGTTGAGTCCCCTGAGGAGCTGTTCGTGATCAAGGAAACCAAATGAGTGTCAATGTGTATATATTTTTTTTAATAGAGCATCCTATAGAGCACACCACACACTGAGAAGCGAAGAAAATTATAGTCTAAGGCTTTAAGCCTGAAACTTTTTTCAAAATGTATAGTCAAATAGGTAACATTAATATTTTAATACATACTTACATTCACCCTATTTATATGTTATTACTTTTTCAGGGGCTGAACGAATGTGTGATGCCATTGAGGACATGACAGGGACACGCCCTAACATCATCTTTAGGCTATGCTGGAAATACATTACTCTATTCATTTTGCTGGTAAGCTTCTGTTTTGCTGCTACACACTTGTCATTAAGAAGTTTACTTTCACTCAGGCATTTACATTTAGGCTTTTGGCAGACGCTCTTATCCAGAGCAACTTACAAATGTGCTTAGGTTTACGTTATTGGATAGACCCTTACACTATGTTACTAAATAAGTACCATCAGTCAAACACTGTTGCAAAGGTTTATTTTATTTTATTATATTTTTCTTTGGGGGGGGAAGGGGGGGGGCGGCGTACTGAAGAAACAGATATATCTTTAGTCATCATTTAAAGATTGACAGAGACTCAGCTGTAAGGACTAGAGGAAGTTTATTGCACCACCTAGGTGGCAAAACAAAAAGAACAGAAAAGAGTTTAGAGGCATATCTTTGTCGATCTCTGAGAGATGGTGGGACCAGCCAAGCAGTGGAGGGATCCGAGGGAATGTCAAACGGTATCGTGATACAGTATGAGTAAAGCTAAAAGTTAAGTAGGTGCTGGGCCATTTTTAGCTTTGTAGACGAGTATTCAAGTTTGTAATTTATTCACGCAGCTACAGGAAGCCAGTGCAGGGAGTGGAGAAGTGACGTGGTGTGGGGGAACTTGGGAAGGTTGAAAACAAAATGTGCAGCTGCCTGTGAAGAAAGAAATGGATAAATTATTTTGTTATTGTAAAGAGGAAATCAACAAGAGTGAGTAAGGTTAGGAATATGTGGGGAAAGTGACAGTTGACTATCCAGAGTTGCCTGAAGATTGCACACAGTGGCTGAAGGAGTAATCTGATTTCTGTCTGGGGCGATCACAAGGTCTTGACCGGGGATGAATTACAAGGGATAAACAGCAGTTTGATTTTATTGGTACTGTACTGTACTCTCACCCCTGCTTCTCAACAAGTCTGCATATGTGAAAATAAAACTGCACTATAATTAGGGCTGCACGATATTAGGAAAATATGCGATATGCGATATTGTTGTTGAATATTGCGAAAACGATATTTCTTGCGATATAACATTTCCCTAGAGAAATGCATTTTTTAAATTATTATTATTGGCTATTAAAAAAAATTATTTATATGTAATAATCATACTAAAATAAACAGGTAATAGATATTCTTTGATGTAATTAAATCTAATTCAGGCTAAAAAGAAACTATATGTCAAGGAAGTTGCAAATATTTAGACTTCAAAACACTATGAATGACTTAAAACCCTCAGCAGATATTCTGATTTCTGGTTTGCTGTTACTATAAACCTGCCAACACAATATGAGATATTTTCAAACATGACTTTTTATTTACGTGTAACCATACACTCATCGATTTCATTTATCGCAACTCTTTGCGATACAGATATTGCGTATACCAGTATCGCGATAACGATAATTTTTCGATATATTGTGCAGCCCTAACTATAATGTATATATGGCAAATAAAGGCTTCTTCTTATCCTTTATCCCAAGGTAAATTTCATATATTCTATTGTGGAGTACGAACTGCTCACATTTAACCGCTGGTATGTGTACCCAGCCTGGAAAGCATATGGAAAGCAAAAGGAAGCCTCAGAGAGGTGAGAATAGATAAATTAAAATCTTGGGCTTCCCATGATAAAAATTGCATAGCTCAAAGTCTGTAGCATGGCATCTACAGGGGTTGGACAATGAAACTGACATGCCTGTTATTACAATAATTCATTAGTATGGTGTAGGGCAGGGGTCTTCAACTAAAATTGCTTGAGGTCCGGTAAATGAACACTCCTCACCAGCTAAGTTCTGGAAAATCCAGAATAGACACTGATGCTTTGGGTGTAGATAACATTTTTAATGAATAAAATATAATATGTTCTCATATGGATAAGCATGTCTTTTCATATGTATAAACAGACATAAATTTACATCCTTCACAAATTGGATCTCATTTTAATGCTGTTTTGTTTTGTCCTTTATGTTGCTTTGGTACAAAATTATTTAATTAAACCAGTAACAATGTCTGACAAAAATATGATGAAGGAAACAGTGCAAAATGCCTTCATCTCTAAATCTGCACAGAACATAAATTAATTTCAACATTAACAAAGTTGACAACAACTTAAATTAAAAATTAACAACTCCCTTACTATTTCCCCATCTGTAAAGGGCTTGTTATGTTGGTATGGCTTGCTCTTCATATGCTCTGTGTTGGGCGGTGAGTGAGTGAGTGAGTGAGAGAGAGAGGACCTGTGTAGATCGTTCATACTGCACTTTAAGCTCATCTATTTTCCTTGCCCTTACCTCAGACTGCTGGGGGTAAATTTCTTCAAAGTGTCTATGTTTAGCTTCGTACTGACTGTAAGAGCCATATTGTACTTGTTATGAATTTGTTGTTGTGTTTATTTGTTTTATTTTATGTTATTCTATCTTATTCTATTAATTAGTTAAGCACTAAGCATTAAGTTTATTACATAAGCCATAAGCTTTGAATTTGTCAGTTAAGCATCCATTTTGACAATCGTAAGTTGGTCTGTGATGTCATCCCACTATTACATGCATTTGTACTGTATGACTATCGTATGATAGAAAGATCAGCTTAGATGCGGAAGGCTACGGAAACACAAGTTTTATAAGCGTGAGGTAATCCTGAACCATATTGATACAGCAACTGGTGTTGTAACCACAGTGGTTTTACTCAAGACGACTGTATGAAGTGTTGATTCTTTGATGCCAGAAAATAAAATACAAGAGACAAAGAACTTGATGGACTTTGTGTCGTGAGTACGAACCTCAACCAAAGATACGCGTCAAAACTAGTGAAATAATATGTCCGCATCTACAATGACATTTAATGTTTACATTTTTGACACCAGCAACAGAGTCCGAGCAAATATGACACACAGGCCTCGTAGGAAGAATGAATGAATATTTTCCCACCCATTCATTTCGGAAAACTCGGTTTTACGAATCAACTTTAAAATTTTTTGACTGTGACTTTTTGTTGTTGTTGCGCTAATCTGTCTGTGTGCTGCTCTTGCTTTCTGCTCTTTTCAATGCACGCATGACGACACATACTGTGTGATCGTAACGGGTGGCGTGGTAACTGTAGTAGCAACCTGTGGCGCCGTAGGACCCAAATGGCTTTACTGAGCTGGCTTTCACGTGCCCGATATACATTTTATTTCATTAGAAATAACGTTTGCTATTTTTTTTTCATTAAGTCAAAAGGCTTCGTGGTCCGGATGGACGCCTCTCGCGGTCTGGACTCGGACCGGAGTCCGCCAGTTGGCGACCCCTGGTGTAGCGCCTCATTTTGTGGCCAATACAGCATCAATTCATCTTGGGAATGACAGATACTGCACAGTTTCCAGAGGGACTTTGAGCCATTCTTCTTGCTCAATAATATTTAGATTTGTTGACTGTGCAGGCTATGAGAGATGTTCAACTTCACTTTCATGTTCATCAAACCACTCTGCATTGGGTGCACATGGTCCAACAAAATGGTTCGGTAGTCCTTGGGCCTAGGGAATGCCATGATATTGCAGCGCAAACCATCACTGATCCAATCCCATGTTTCACTTTGGGCATGAAACAGTCTGGGTGGTACGCTTTTTTGGGGCTTCTACGCACCGTAACTCTCCCGGATGTGGGAAAGACAGTGAAGGTGGAAGTTTCACATTGTCCACAGCCTAAGATTTTCGCTGCTGGCACCTTTGAAACCGATGTTGTCATTGCCACGAGGTCCCGACGAACAAGAGAGTTGAGGTGGACATTTAATTCTGCAGTGAGGTGGCCAGCTGTGGTTTTATGTTTTTTGGATACAATCTGGGTTAGCACCCGGACATACCTTTCTGAGAGCTTCCTCTTGCGTCCACAGTTACTCCTGTTGGATGTGCTTTGTCGTTCTTGGTGGTATGCTGACATTACACTGGATACCATGGCTCTTGATACATAAAGACTTGATGTCTTGGTCACAGATGTGCCAGCAAGACGCGCACCAACAATTTGTCCTCTTTTGAACTCTGATATGTCACCCATAATGTTGTGTGCATTGCAATATTTTAAGCAAAACTGCACTATTACTCTGCTAATTAAACCTTCACTCTCTGCTCTTACTGGTGGAATGTGCAATAAATGAAGATTGACCACCAGGCTGGTCAAATGTAGCCATGACACCTCCAACACTAAATTACCCAATGTTTCAATTTCATTGTCGAACCCTTGTAGATAGGAATAATAAATTCATATAATGCCTTATGTTTTATAGTTGTAGTTTACATTAACTTAAAGTTATATAAGTCATGTAGAATAGACAAATGTAAAATTCTTTGGCTTCCTAACCTTTAATGTTAGGTAATGTATATGATACACTGTAGTGTTTATGCCTCACAGTTTTGCAGTGTCTGTGTGGTTTTCCTCTGGGTTCACCAATTTCCTTTCACCTCCTAAGAATAGCTAAATTTTCCACTTTAACTTGCCCCTAGCTGTGAATAGGCATTGAAGATGACTAAATTAATGAATGCATTGAAATAAACTCTGGATGTAATAAATGGTCATGACAAAAGGAAATTACAATATGTTCCATTTGTTCCAGTATGTTCCAGCTCATTTCATTTTTGTAAAATAGAAACAAATACTACTGTATGCTGACTGTTGCTTGAATGAGTGGTGCAAATTCTTGGTGTTTTAGGTGTGCAGGGCTTTAAACAAGTGATATTTTATGACTGCATTTATTTTTGAATAATATAGCAAGTTACTTGCATCTTTCCACAGCGCTGGTATAAACTGTGCAGTCCTGAGAACAACTCATCTTTGACTCAGAAGCGGACAGTAGAAAGACAGTTAATGACATCAGATGTTTGAAAAAGTCTGCAACACTGAGGAGTGTTACCTATATAATACTGAACAGATATTGCATTTGTCTTTTTATACTGTATACTGGAGAAATTACCTCTAGACAGAAGACAAATAACTCACTGAATTGCCAGGGCTCTACCTTTTAAAAACATAAAAGGAAATTACAGTATGTTCCATTTGTTCCAGTATGTTCCAGCTCATTTAATTTTTGTAAAATAGAAATATTTTACAAAAATGCATATATACTCTATGTAAAAAAATTAAACAATTTACTGCTATATAATGCAATACTTTAGTTTCTTAATGATAAGGAAAAAGGATGCTGTGGCTTACTGATTCAAAACAAAAACTAAATAATGTAACCAATTTTTGCCAAAATGTTTCCAAATTGTTGTGATTTATAATAATAATAATAATAATAATAATAATAATAATAATTATTATTATTATTATTATTATTATTATTAACCCTTCTGAAATGGTATTTTTTTGTGAATCTGTATATTTATGTAAAATTCCCTGTATATCAATGATTTGTGTAATAATTAAAAATACCCAATGGGTGTCAGAGCTCACCCGCTCTTTCCAACACTGTGTTTTTAGTTACATTTTGAACACACCCACATCATATCAAAGCTGATGTTTGTGTAGACATACACTCAACTGTTTGATTCCTTCTGTTTTAAGTATAGAATAAAATAATAGATTTAAGCTTAATTGTCAAACTCAGCTGTGGGGTTAGGAATCAAAGAGACAAAAGTTAGGCAACATACAGTAGCATGAGATAGAACTGAAAAGATGTTGAACGTCTCGGGTTACTTTGCTGTAACCCTGTTCCCTGAAAAAGCGGGAACGAGATGCTGCGTGAAAACGCTATGGGAATGCTCTCCGCGTGACCGGTTGTTGAAGCATGTGTGTCAAAGACGCCAAAGATTTTATAACGCCTGCAGTGCGGCATTGGAGCGCAGCATCTTGTTTCCGCTTTTTCAGGGAACAGGGTTACAGCCAAGTAACCCGAGATGTTCCCTTTCAAAAGCTACTCTCGATACTGCGTGAAAACGCTATGGTAACGAGAATAGGTCTCAGACATAGTTCTGGGATGCTAGCATTGCATGGGCATCCAACTATAAAATCTGACAAATGTGCGCGGAGAGGACCAACCTGCCGCATCACACACTTGCTGCAAGGGGACGCCTCTTACAGAGCAATTAATGAGGCAAGCCCCCTGGTTGAATGGGCCCTAATTACTAGAGGTGAAGTCTTCCACGCGCCTCATAGGCTAGGGCAATAGCATCTCTCACCCAATGTAACAGCATTTGTCCAGTGGCGGCCACGCTTCGGCTACGGTCCCCCACAACATATAAAAATCTGCTCTGATTTACGTCACTGGCTAGTGGAGTGGATGTACTTTAAATCTGAAGACCAAGAAGTGGAGACAGTAAGTGAAGTCTTTCCTGCTCCGGAGCTGTAAATGTGGAGCACAGAACCTTCGAGAACAACTGGGTGCATAGTCGAGAATGGAACCTTCGGAAGATGGTTGGGGTGAGGATGCAGAATAGCTTTGACCAGCCCAGGGGCAAAGACATGACAAGCCGAAATAGCGACTACGTACGCCCTGAGAATACTAGGGCATGAGCCCGAGGTCAATTTTCTTGTAGGAACTCCAGCACTGAAACAATTTGGCAGTGGTCTGGGTCTACATCTTTTGCTGTGCACCAATTTTTAATACATTCCATTTGTGGGCATAAGTTCTAAGAGCACGAGCACAGTCTGCCCAGGCGATTACTTACGAGACTACCGTAGTGTTGTCCACCCGCACTAGGACATGGTCGCCTTTCAACTGCTGGAGGGAGTATTTCAGGGCCAGAAATACAGTACAAATACAATTGAATTGAATGAAGCAACGAAACATTAGGCGATCTCCATAAGTTTAATTTTTTGTGTGTGATTTTTTTGTTGTATATTTTCTTCATTATTTTATAATTTATGTGATATCTGAGGTAACGCCACTGTGTTTGGGCTAGAGCCCGTATATGAGGAATCGCCAACAAGTGGGGCTGGACCCAGATGGTAAAAATTCCTGCGAATCTCTAGGCAGGGAACTTTAGTAAATTCCCAGACGTGGCAGGTGGTAAAAAAGTCCTGTAGCAAGACGCTGAGTATAGAACTCACTGTTTTGTGAGCTGTTACTAAGACGCGGAACTGGGCAGGTGCTTTTCAAGTGTTTTTCAGATTTTTAGGTATTTATTGTGAAAAAGTCCTGTAGGTGGTTGTGCTGTAATCTCGAGTCCTAGGGCTAGAACCCACTCATGTGAGGTATCACTAGGAGCAGTACTGCAATCAACTTTTCTAGGGCTAGAACCCATGTGTATGAGGTATCGCTAGGGAACATAAGGTGATTGCTAGTTGAAAATTCCTACAGGTGGTATTGAAGTTTTCTGGGTCTAGGTTGTGTGATAAATTGTTTTATTGTTGAAAATTGTTCTGAGTACTCAAAATTTTTTTGAAATTGTTGTAAATATCAAGATCAAGATATCAAAATGGCCGTCACGACTGCTCCGACCACCTTTTCTTTGTTTTTGTTCTTTAAGTTAGTTTTCAGTGTTTTAAAATCGGCAAAATCACCACCATTGAGTACATTAGGTATGATAGAGACACTCTTGTATCTATTGGTATAAAATGTACTCACAATTCGACGTTTTTTGACTCCGGATCCGAGCTGGCCGAGTGAGATCCTGAGAACAAAAGACGCGACGCAAAGCGGCGGCCCCGAGGGAAACGAGCCGGCGTCAGGAACAGGCTGAGAGCTCGTGCACACCGCACACATCTGCCTAGCATCCTGCTCGCCAACGTCCAGTCACTGGAGAACAAGCTTGATGACCTCAGGGCCAGGGTAAAGTTCCAGTTCTCCTCTGCTTCACCGAGACATGGCTGAACCCAGCGGTGCCGGACCACGCCATCCAGCCGGCCGAGTTCTTCTCGGTTCACCTCATGGACAGGACGCGGGACTCTGGGAAGTCAAGGGGAGGTGGCGTATTTTTAATGGTGAACAGCAGCTGGTGCAACAGCGCGAGCGTTGTTCATCTTACACGCTCCTGCACACCAAATCTGGAACTACTGTCCATCATGTGTCGGCCTTTTTATCTTCCCCGGGAGCTTACATCGGTCATAATAAGTGCCGTTTATATTCCACCACAAGCGGACGCGGACACTGCCTTATGCGAGCTGCATGAGCCACTCACACAGCACCAGACACAACACCGGGATGCTGCGCTCATTGTGGCGGGGGACTTTAATAGTGCCAACCTCAAACGCACAGCACCAAACTTTCATCAGCAAATCACCTGCCCCACCAGCGGCGAAAGGACACTGGACCATTGTTACACGACAGTCAAGGACGGCTACAAGGCACAATCTCGTCCCTCATTTGGTAAATCTGACCACGCCGCCATCTTCCTCATGCCAAAATACAAACAAAAGCTGAAACAGGAAGTTCCGGTTCAGAGGGAGGTCGCGTGCTGGACGGACCAATCGGTGGCCGCATTACAGGACGCACTCGATGACGTGGACTGGGACATGTTCAGAAACAGCTCCAATGACGTCAGCGTGTTTACGGAAGCGATTGTGGGATTCATTGGGACACTAGCGGATAATACCGTGGAGAAAAAGACTATTAGAACGTTTCTCAACCAGAAACCGTGGGTGGATAAGGCGGTGAAAGAGGCGAAGCAGCGCTACGGGAGAAAACTAGAGTCACAACTCCAAAAGAGTGACTCTAGGAGCCTGTGGCAGGGACTAAGGACAATAACGGACTATGAAACACCAACATCCAGTTTGACGAACGCGGACGTGACTCTGGCAGACGAGCTCAACACTTTCTATGCTCGCTTCAAGGCTGCAGCTAAAGACGCTAGCGATGCTAATGCTAGCAGTGCTAACAGCTGCAGACAGGAAGACACTGCCAGCACCGGAAACGCGTTCATCATCACCGAGCATAACGTGAGGAGAACCTTCAAGAGAGTGAACACCAGGAAAGCAGCAGGACCAGACGACATCTCTGGTCATATTCTCAGGACCTGCGCAGACCAGCTAGCACCTGTGTTCACTGAGATATTCAACATCTCTTTATCTCAGTCAGTGATCCCCACATGCTTCAAAGATTCCATCATTGTTCCTGTTCCAAAGAAACCACATCCTGCTTCTCTCAATGACTATTGCCCTGTAGCTCTCACCTCAGTAGTGATGAAGTGCTTTGAACGCCTGGTCAAAGACTTCATTTCTTCACTACCGGACACACTCGACCCAATATATTTACATTTAGGCATTTGGCAGACGCTCTTATCCAGAGCGACTTACATTTTTTATCTCGACTTACACTAAAAACTTTTGGTAAAAAGCAACTTACACTTTTTACCACTACAGTTCGCTTACCGTCCAAACCGTTCCACAGACGATGCAATCTCACATCTCCTCCACACATCACTTACTCACCTGGACACTAGGAGGGGGAATTATGTGAAAATGCTCTTCATCGAAGACAGCTCTGCATTTAATACCATTATTCCCTCCACACTCACCACCAAGCTGGAGCACCTGGGACTCAGCTCATCTATGTGTCAGTGGATCTCCAACTTCCTAACTGGCAGACCACAGGCAGCAAGGATGGGCGGACATGTCTCAGCCTCACTCACTCTCAGCACTGGAGCCCCCCAGGGTTGTGTTCTGAGCCCTCTGCTGTACTCCTTGTACACCTATGACTGCGTGGCCACTACCAACTCCACCACTGTCATCAAGTTTGCTGACAACACTGTTGTGGTGGGCCTGATCACGAACAACGATGAGTCGGCCTACCTAGAGGAGATTGGAAATCTGGAGAAATGGTGCCAGAGGAACAACCTCCTCCTGAACGTCAGCAAGACAAAGGGACTGATAGTGGACTTTTGTACAAAGCAGGAGAGGAACTACTAGATCCCTGTCATCAACAGGAGCCCAGTGGAGAGAGTGGACAGCTTTCAATACCTCGGTGTTCACATCAAGCAGGACCTGTCATGGTCCTGTCACATCAACACCGTGGTGAAAAGGCCTGGCAGCGTCTCTACCACCTAAGACACTTGAGAGACTTCAGACTGTCCTCCTAGGTGCTCAGGAATTTCTACTCCTGCACCATAGAGAGCATCCTGACGGGAAACATCACAACCTGGTTTGGAAACAGCACCATGCAGGACAAACGATCTCTACAGAGGGTGGTGCGATCTGCTGAGCGAATCATCCGCACCGAGCTCCCTGACCTGCACTCGATCTACAGCAAGTGGTGCTGGACCAAGGCCAGGAAGATCATGAAGGACCTCAGCCATCCCAACAATGAACTGTTCTCTCTGTTGCGGTCTGGGAAGCGATTCCGCTCCCTGAAGGCCAACACAGAGAGACTGAGGAGGAGCTTCTTCCCGCAGGCGATAAGGTCTCTCAACCACAACACAACACAGGACTAATACTGTCTTTTTGTAACATCCAACACTGACTGGGCATTCATGGCCACTTTGGACACATTTACGGACCACTGTACTAATCACTTTAAATAAGACACTTTAAATAAGCCACTTTATGAAGTATTTTTTTATGCATATTTGCACACCCAAGCCACTTCAAAACTTCTAATTTTCAGTTTTTGACATTTATATTTAAATTTTCTTTTCTATATTTGTTATATTGATATTTTACTCTTATATTGATATTCTGTTCTTATTTCTAAAGTATATTTTTCTTTGTACAGTACATTTCTTTGTACAGTACACAATATATTTTACTAGTTAATTTTATTTTTAATGTATTTCTTTTATTCATATTATTTTCTCATGTATAAGCTTTTATTATTTTTTCAGGTCACTGTCAGTCGTGTAAGCATTTCACTGCATATCGTACTGTGTATGACTGTGTATGTGACAAATAAAATTTGAATTTGAATATGTTTTGGGGTATTAGAGCCAGTATGTTCGAGCCTGTGTCATAACACAGACTAAATATGTTTCAGGTATTAGAGCCTGGGTGTCAAAGCCTGTGTTATATGTTTTGGGGTATTAGAGCCCGTATGTCCGAGCCTGTGTTACAACACAGAATAAGTATTATATGTTTCAGGTATTAGAGCCTGTATGTTAAAGAGATTGTAGGTGTTACCAGTTTCCAGAGTTCTGATATTTGTTATGTCTTATGTACCCTTGAGCAGGCACGTGCAGAGGGGGGACGGAGGGTGCTTGAGCACCCGGCCTTTTCCTCCAAGATGCCTCAAGTGCTCTTTTCTTGTTTTTTTTTTTTTTTTTATGTGTATGTGCGTATGGTGCCCTGTCTTTGCCCCCTCAACAATAAAATGTAACTATTAATCTAAATTTTACTAAATAAAAGAATCTGGCTTGCATCAGTCACATGACTGCCATTAACCAATGCTCGCCCTTGAGGGCAGAGCGCGCTCGTTACGAGCCGGGTACACACATTTTCTGCAGGCTGGATGGTGGGGTTGGAGGAGAAGCAGGCAAATTAATTGGAAGGTGTAGACTGCAACAAAACAGTAAATAGAGTGTACAGCGCACAATATAGTCTAAATCAGTGTTTTTCAACCACTGTGCTGCGGTACACTAGTGTGCCATGAGAGGTCGTCAGGTGTGCCGTGGGAAATTATTAAATTTCACCTAATTGGTCTAAAAATTTTTTGCATGGTCCGCAAACTTCCGCGAGGACCGTCAAAAAAAATTAAACGTACTCACAGCGCCAAAATCTCGCGGTGAATCATAATGAACCCTACTTACGGCCACCGCGTGAAACCGCATAGGTGAGATAGGGGTATTAGTGACTGAGCTTCTCAACCCTGACTGCTATAAAACTAAAAACAGAGAGAGACTAAGAGCTGTTGAGGAAGAGCTTCGTGTGGGTCTTTCTTCAATTCCTGCCAGGATATCAGCTCTGTGTTCATCCAAACAGGCCCAGGTTTCACACTGAGTAGGTAGAAATATGAAAGGTAAAAAAAGACAGTTTTCATTGTGTTTATTTGATTCCTATTCAAGACACTTTGATAAGAATGACTGTATATTGTTAATTGAACTTGTTATTTGAAAGAAGAATAAATATGAAAGATCATAAAATACTTTTTCTTTGTGTTTATTTGATTCCTGTTCAAGGCACTTCGATAAGAATGGCTGTACAGTATATTGTTAATATAGGCTACAGAGTTTAATTTTTTTTACAGTTTCGATTGTTGGTTTGCCTTGTGATTTTTGTCAATTAAAAATGTACCTTGGCTCAAAAAAGGTTGAAAAAAACTGGTCTATAACAACAAATGAATTGAAATAAATGATCGTGCTGTTTGTGCAACAGCGCGACATTACCTGTCCTTTTATGAACTTTCAGTCTCAGAACAACACAGCCCTGCCCTCCAGCACTAGCAGCAACATGACCAGCAGTAATCCCTCAATTGCAACATTGTATGCCATCAGGTAAAACATATGCTTTGCATTGTCCCCACCTGATGACAGTTATACAGTATGGTGCAATTCCATATTAGATTCATCATGAATGTGAGTTGTTGTTATTCAGCCTGTTCTATCTTTTTTTTACTTTGAGCACCAGCCCCTTTAAACGTCTCTGCATGGCCCGGCCCTTGAGTGTGTAATATTTCCTGAACCCCGAGTGTGTTTTGTTTTCAGAACCCCTGAGTGAGTTTTGTTCCCCATGTCCCTGTGTGTGTGTTATGCTTCCAGAGCCAGTGTTTTGTTTGTTTAGTTTCCGTGTGATTAGTTTGGTTGTTAATAAAAGACTCTTTATTTTGAAAATAACCCTCTGCGCTTATGCCTGACTTTTGTAAGCCCACGGCTACACCATCAGCCAGCCATTACACCAGCAGTCATGACAACTAGAAAATTATACTGACTGTCATTTGCATTGACTAAATATGAAAATCAGAGAAAGATATCATTTGCATAATAATTTGGAACGCAGTGTATATCCACTTTGTGATTAAACACAGGAGGATCTCCCAGTTGATATTTTTCCAGTTGTATATTTGGAATTTCGCTTAAAAAAAAAATGAAATTTTTTTTAATTCTAGCAACCTGTACTATTATAAAATTAAGCCAGTAAAGGCAGATTACAGGGTGTGGGTATAGAGATAACATGGACCATGTCAGAGAGGGAGAAGTGTGTGTGTGTGTGTATAAGTACAGTAACTGCTGAAATACCTTTCCTGTCGAGTTAGTCCTTTCTGGACAGATCCAAATCCCACTAGAGAGGGGTGTTGCCATAGCGTAGAAGTAAGATACAAACAGGCAATAGTATCCTAATAGTTTTTTTGGGATATGCAGTATATGCTAACCATCTCAACTTTCTTCTCCCTAGGTAATGTGCTCCGGTCAGCCCCAGACGGCACTTTTTGGGGTTTGCTGTTTGAACCATAGTCCAATGCCTTAACCACTGAGCTACCCCAGAGCTATCATTTGAATGATAACAGGTAGTATAACAATAAATAAATCCTTTCTATAAATGTGTGTATGGTCAAAAGGTGCAACTATATAACATATAACTATATAACTATGTAAAATTATTTTAACCACGTAAATTCCATTATGTTGGGGCTGTCAGTTGTTTCCTGATGTAGCCTTGGGTACAAACGGTCCTAAAGCTATCATGGCAATTACAGTAACAAAAAAACCAAAAAAATTTACTCACTTAAAGTGTACCTGCCCTTAGAAACATGTAAAAGATCTCACGATTTCAAAGTGCTTGCTTAATTGCAGTTATTACGCACATGCAAAAATATGTTAGATTGAAGAGGGCATGTAAAGAGATAGAGAGAGAGAAAGAGAGAGAGAGAGAGGCGATAAATAAAGGAGAAAGATAGGAAGAAAAAATAGGTTGAGCAGAGAATATTAGTTATGAACATATGAAGAGATGGTGGAAAAAACTAGATCAAAGGAAAGAGGCCATTGGGCTAGTAAAACTGAATTTCTTCTGGCTGTAGCAGGAGACATAGTGGGTCTGGGCAATGTTTGGAGATTTCCCTACCTCTGCTACAGAAATGGAGGAGGTAAGTTGCTCAGGATGCACTGTAAAAAAATCTGACCTAGGGTTTACTCAAAATAATTATGGCAACAAAGTGACACCTAATATATTTAAGTAAATTTTACTACTATAATAATGAGTATGAAACATAGAATAAATTATTTAAATGTAAGACAATATATATATTTAATTGTAAATTAAATCAAGTCTTTTATTGTGCTGAATTTAGTATTAACTGTCGAAAATATAATGTATTCAGCATAAATATTTTAAGCTAAATTAAATAATTTTTAAAGGAAAACAGTTTTACGTTTACTAAAAAAATGTGTTACATTCAATTAATATCTGATAGGAATCTGGAAGAGATGGATTTATTTTTATTGAATATTTTGGATAAATTGACTAACATTAATTAAATATTTAAGTGAACCTGATTTACTTTTACAGATAAATCTTCATCTGCCCCTAAAATTATAAATTTATTAAATTATAAATCAAATCTACTCAATAATATTGGATTTCACTTCGTTGAAACTATTTTAATATTTCTAAGTTACTTAAATGCTTGTGCTGGGTTAACATGACAACAGGAATAGCATTTAACATTTGTAACATCGACATTTATTTGCAGACACAAACATCGTCCAACATTTTTTAAGTGCAGCATCAGAAGCTGGTAAAAAGGACAGTAACTATATACTTTGTGTATCAAAAAAGAATAAACTGTCAACAATTACTGTTTCATCTGAAACATCAAGAGTTTTTATTTTAACATTAAAACTAGCAAACAGCATTATGAGACTGTTACAAAGGTGGGCCATATTCATCATAAAGAAGCATACAATATTCTGTTACTATACGTGTCCCCTTTAATTTAATATTTTGTATTGAGCTCAATTCAAAACACAAAAGGTAAATCTTTAAGTTAATTCCTCACCTCTAGAGCAACAGTTAACAGCTGCAGTTAGACACTCAGTGTCAAGGTCAGCTAATCACATGTTACAGTGGGGGAGGGGAAGCTAATGCTAACACTCTGAAACACTGACTAGCCTGACTGCCTCTTTAAAGAATATTATATACTATATAACGCACATTGTAATAAAATTCACACACCGAACTAACTACCATGCTAAGCCCGACTTTTAGCCAAATAAAAACAGAGCCGACTGAGAGGAAATCTTTACTTTAGAACAGACTGAGAGGAAATAGCTTAACTGAATTTAACCACACAATAAAATTTGTATATTTCACAACTCTCTGTAAAAAAATTTTTAACTACTACAAAATTATTTGTACATTCATATTACTAACTAAACAAATCTCAAATAAAGTGACAAATAAAATTTGAATTTGAAATCTCACATTAAGAAAAATGCAGATCCTGCAGCATGTGGCACCTGGTCTTGATGTAAAAACTTGGGCGGAAATTGCATGGCAGTAGAACCTAGTCTCTCTAAATGAGTAAAATTTACCAAAAAAAATTTGATTTTGAAACAGCCTGAAAAATTTTCTTAAAATTTCCCCATTTTTTCCTCGCTGATTTTAAACTGAAAAAAATTTACTTGAAATGGAATTAATAAATAACCAGCATTTGTTTAAATCAGCTTAATTTGACTCCAGAATGCAGTAAGTAAATTTTATTATGTACTTGTTACTAATATTAATTTAACAATTGTTAATTAAGCCCAGTCCCACTTTTTACAGTGTAGAGGCATCTCTACCAAATGCTATACATGTATGAATAAAAATACTAAATCAGATATCCGTATTGTTTTTATCGGATATGTTTCAGTGTCACAAATGTTCAAAGAAAATGTTATGGTAGTTGAAATAGTATTATATTTTAATTTCTGATCTAGATTTATGTGATCTAATGTGAGAAGTGATGGTGCAGGCTTAGAAGATCGTAAGGCCGTGACACGGAGTGCAGGAATGCTTGTGTTTCATTATTGTGAAATGAGGAGTTGAGACGACATGTACTTTCAAGAAGAATCTTTCCTGTTTTGAGGAATAATACATTCATTCATTCATTCATTTTCTATACCGCTTAATCCTGTGTTCAGGGTCGCGGGGGACCTGGAGCCTATCCCAGGAGACTTCGGGCACTAGGCAGGGTACACCCTGGACAGTGTGCCAATCCATCGCAGGGCACACACACATACACACACTCACACACCCAATCACACACTACGGGCAATTTAGGAATGCCAATTAGCCTAACCTGCATATCTTTGGACTGTGGGAGGAAACCGGAGTACCCGGAGGAAACCCACCAAGCACGGGGAGAACATGCAAACTCCATGCACACAGAGACGGGAATCGAGCCTGGCCGGGGAATCGAACCCGGACCCTGGAGGTGCAAGGCGACAGTGCTAACCACTACACCACCGTGCCGCCATGGAATAATACATCTTTTTAACAAAATAAATCTTGTCTTTAAAAATAAAAGTTAGCATTTTCTTTGCCTGAGTAAAATATTTTCCTGAAATAAAGCCTCTTAAAAATATTTCTTTAATTGAAGAATTTTATAAAATTATATTTTATTTTACTTTCTCTATAATTGATACCTGGTGAAGACTAAATATTAGCACGCCAAATGCAGTATCTAAGAGTGTTATACTGGAATGCTTTTACAGTAGGTGCAGGGAATTTTCTCTGACTGCCTAGAAAACAAGGGTGTGGTCCCCACAGATGAGTGGCTGTTTTCTGGGCAATATGCAGCATTACATTCTAACACTGTATAAATAGAACTGGACAAACCCTTCATGACAAGTCCCAGGGTTATTATGTTTTATATCCTAACTCACGGCCTGCCTCTATTTCAATCAAACTGCTTGTTGAAACTATCTGTTGTATAATATTACTTCCTTTTAAACAGGTGAAATGATAAGACATGCTGGTGACGCATCTGGGGGACAATTCTCCACTTGGACTCAGTGTTGCTGCAATCCTCTTAGTTACTGAACATTAATATATGCTTGATGTGCTTTTAATATTTTTGTGTATTGTCAGGGGTATTCCTGGTGCCCTACCTGATGCTTGCTGTAACCTGTGGCTTGCCCTTGTTCCTTTTGGAGACAGCTATGGGACAATACACACAAGAGGGGGGCATCACATGTTGGCAACGTATTTGTCCATTGGCTAAGGGTGACAATGCATCTTTTTTTATACTATTAAGCATAGCATACAAACAAACAACAAACAATGACTGTTAAATGAAGGCAAGAGCACAGAAACACTTAAAAACATCTTTACACTTAAAAGCAAGTATCATACACTGCAATAAAACTATTTCTCACATAGGTCACAAAGGTTGCATTTCAATGCATTCCCTCCTCCTGCACACATCGTTAAGTTTTCACCAAGTTTTTTTTTTTGTGTTTTTTGAAACATCATCTTGTTTTCTAAGGTCACTGTGAAAATAAACAGGGATAATCATTAAGTACAACTTTGAATATACTGCAAGACTAGTTTGTGCACACACAGTAGTACAGTTCATTGATTTGTATTACTTCATAAATTCAAGACATTTTGAAAGCATGAAAAAAAAAACATTATATTGGAATGGCAATATTGGACACATTTATCCTGTGTGATATAAAAAAAACCCTTTTGATTCTAAAGTACTGGCTTTTTGTCCTGTGTTAGGTAATGGATATGCCTGTCAACTGATTGGATTTTACAGCTGCATGTGTTACATCATAATACTTGCCTGGGCTCTGCTTTATTTGGTCTTGTCCTTCAAGGTCCAGCTTCCCTGGTCTAGTTGTGATAACATCTGGAACACAGGTATAACATATGTATAAGAAGCAGTAGTGCCCTAAAGCAGTAGTGCATTCAATACTGTATATCCATTAAGTTAAGTTGTTTATGTGTAACATATACATTACTGCATAGTGAATTGCATATCTGTGTGTAACTGGCATCAGAGCACAGGATCAGCCATGATACAGCACCCCTGGAGCAGATAGAGTTAAGGGCACAACTACTGCTGTATTTTCATTTTAACAGCTCATAAAGCCAGACTAGATTTGGTTCTATGCAAATTAGATGACTTAGAGATATGCAAGTTTTCTGTTTAGTTCTAAGAATTGCGTGGTTTGGTCTCACAGCAACGTTTTTAATACTGGTGTTTTTTAATGATCTTTATTCAATGTTGGGTATTTTGAAGTGTTCTTGACATCATACTTATGAATAATGTTCAATAGACCTCATTTATCAACAAAGAGAACTAAAACAAGAGTAGCATGGTAAATCATTAATGTTTCATAAATCCATATTTCGAAATATACTTACTGCCTGTCCCTGTCTGTCTTTCCCAAATGGTGCATTATCTCTTTCTTAGGTAACTGTGTGGCCATTGGAAATGATCTTAACTGGACAATACAAGCCAACTCAACATCATCAGCCACAGAATTTTGGGAGTAAGTGGTATACAGTATACCAGTACAACCAGGTCCATAAATACTTGGGCGGTGATACCATGTAATTAAGATGTGTTTTAAACACTTTCCGCTCTATTTCCTTTTGCATTATTTTGTATATGTACTTAATTCTTTATTTTAATGAATGTAACATAAAAATACAAATTTTACCATTATTTACCAATATTTATTTTCTATTCAACTTAATGTGCATTTTTTACTATGAAAAAATGGACAGTAAAAATTCCGCATTGTTAAAATGTTAGAATAAAAAAAAAGACAATACAAAGATTTTTTTGAATGGTTAAGACCAAAACAATACTTCTGATACCCCAGACAAAGACAAGTCTAAGTACAAATGCAGTTCAAAATGTGTTTTGTTAATGTATGAGAATACAAATTCATCCTACATGGTAGCAAATGATTTGGGAGTTGAAGCCAACAGTTGACAACACATTATTCTTAGGCTAATAGACAGATAATATTCTGAAAAAAATACTAGATCATGAATACTTTTTTACTGAGTTTCCTCAGGGATTTTTCCAGAATATTCTTTTTTTTTTATTCACTCCAAAGGAATAGAGTGCTTTCTATTTCTAAAGGCATTGAAGATGTAGGAAAGGTCAACTGGGAGATTCTCTTGTGCCTTATTGCAATGTGGGTCCTTTGTTATTTCTGTATCTGGAAAGGAGTCAGGTCTACAGGGAAGGTACGTTTATATACTTATATTTTGTAGCTATAAATAACAATTCATTTTTATTTACATTAATGGTCATAAAGCAGTGTGATGAAGTAATGCCTAAAGTTATATTGTATATTCTATATCTTCTGTTCTCAGGTGGTGTATATTACAGCCACACTTCCCTACATGATGTTGCTGGCATTGCTGATTCGTGGACTGACTCTGCCTGGAGCCATGCAGGGTGTTAAATTCTACCTCTATCCTGACTTCCAACGGCTGTTGGAGCCCCAGGTGCTGCAACTGCACCATATGGAAATAGATATACAGTCATGGGCAAAAAATATAAAAAAATGTTTTCATTAAAAATTATTTTCTTACATCACACATATCACACATATACCATATTTTCATATAAAAAGGAGTTAATTGCAATCTCAGTGTAAATAATTTTTTTATAATTTCCACACACATCGATAATCGATAATTAATCACACATATCATAGTCTACATATTGTAGTCTCAAGACCCGCAAATTTCCATATCATGAGGCTGCAAAACAAACCCATATTTTTATCACCTTTCATGACCATGCTTTACAGGTGGTATGGGATGTTTTTGGTGATACACAATGTTTACATTTTTTTTTCACTGTGTCAGATGACCAGATCCATGTATCTCCATCTTGACCTCATTAGTCCAAAGTCTATGTTTCCAGAGATTTTGTGTTTTGTTTAAGTGCCATTTGTAACCCTACATTGTGCATGCCTAGCACACCATGTGCCACGCCTCCTTCTCACTATAGAACATTGTTTGGAAATGGACTTATAAGCCTACCCATATTTATAAATAGTAACAGTGGCTTTTCTGAGCATGATGTTGTTTCTTCTTGTTATGAGATAGACATACATCTATATGCCCCAAAACATGAAATTACCAAGAGTTGTGCTTTTATAGCAGTAATCAAACTTCTTGATACTGAACTAATCTTGTGCATTTTATTAGCAACACCATTACTTTCTTAATGATAATGCATTAAGTACATATTAAGTTTTGTTTGTTGATTTTTGTTGTTGTCATCACCTGAGGTTATAGGTTTGTTCATATACTTTATATTGCATTGGGGTGTTTATCTTTGATGCTAGTTTGTTATTAATGGTAATGTTTATAATTTACACATTATTTGTGATTAATCTCTTAAATTTTACTTATCTTGTCATATTGAATGCCAATCAAATGGTTTAAATATTCTTGAAATTATAAGGCAAATATCAGGTAATTAAGTTAGGCCAGTTTGGTACTGTCTTTATTAATGTCCCTGTTGTGTGTTGTGTGTTGTGCAGGTATGGATGGAGGCAGCCAGTCAAATAATCTACTCGTACAGTATAGGTGTTGGTGTCCTGACTGTGCTAGGCAGCTATAACCAGTACAACAACAACTGCTACAGGTGACCTGAGCGTTACACAATTTGTCAAAACATGTCTAAATGTTTCTATCTGAGGCATCCAACTTACTATAAAATCACTGTATTTATACAAATGTACAGTATAATTGGAGGTCAGAACCAAATTCAAGCAATCTCACATGTAACCATGAGCAACAGCAAATTAAATTTGTTCTCGTTGGAAGAAAAGGACAATGCAATAAAACAAAACAAAACAAACCCAAAAAGAATCTGATAATATACAGTATTGTCACCGGAAAATAACTGTATTAGATCATCACACATTCTATATTTTCTTTTATCTGTTAGTTCTGTCTGTATATGAACCAAGACATTGCACAGTGTTCAATACTTTTGCAGAGTATTCTATATGTGTTTATGTGTTTTAGGGACTGCTTTTGGCTGTGTCTGCTGAACAGTGGCACCAGTTTTGTAGCAGGCTTTGCAGTGTTCTCAGTTCTGGGTTTTATGGCTCATGCACAAGGTGTTCCTATAGAGCATGTGGCAGAGTCAGGTATTATCTTTATAATGTAATTGCAATATGATAAAATAGGTTTTACAGTAGGGAAAATCATTGTTTGATCCCTTGTAAGTTTGCCCACTCAGAAATGAAGGTTATATATATTTTTTTATCATAGGTTTATTATGAAGGATATAGACAGAATATCAACAAAAAAGATCTGAAAAAACACATTATATACATTTTATAATTCAAGTTGCATTTCAGTGAGTAAAATAAATATCTGATCCCCCACCAACCAACAATAATTCTGACTCCCACAGACTGGCTATGTGTTTATGTGGTACACAGAGTAATTTAAAAAGGTGCTCCTAAGAACAACTCATTATACAGTATGTATAAAAGCCACACATCCACAGAATCTCTATCATTCATTCAAACCACCATGGGCAAGACAAAAGAGCTGTCGAAGGACATCAGGGAGAGAATTGTAGACCTGCACAAGGCTGGAATCAGCTACCAGACCATGAACAAGAAGGATTCAACTGAAGGAGCGATTATTCACAGATGGGAAATTAACAGAGAAAAATTACGAGAAGGTGCTGTGGTCAGATGGGACCAAAATTGGGATCAACCAGACTCACCATTTTTGGAGAAACACCATTCCTACAGTCAAACACGAAGACGAAAACATCAGGCTTTGGGGCTGTTTCTCTGCTAAAGTCACAGGCCTACTATTCTGCATTGAGGGGCCAATGGATGGTGCCATGCATTGTAAAACCTTGCATGAGAAACCTTCCAGCATGACAATGACGAAAATATATCACCAAGACGACAAAGGAGTGACTCAAGAAGTAACATAATCAATAAGAATCATAATTCAACATCTAAATCCTTAAAGTTCCCCAATTATTCCATTTTAAAGGTTGATAATATTGCTTTATGAGTGACTTAAAACAGGTTTACATGTATGCAAGGTCAAAAAACACTTAAGTTTTCTCCAAAAATAGATTTAATTTTACCCCATTTCTAAATGATTCGTAAACGACTCGTGTGAAGCAGTTCGAAGATTTAGTTTGTCTAAACCCCTCCTTTCCGTGAGCCCTCACTGCTGTGATTGGTCAGATGGCGCGGTCCTTTATGATTGGTCTACCGCTACAGCGTGTGTCGGAAAACGAAACAGCCATTACCATAACTGAATGACAGCTCTGGAGACCCGTCAATACATAGAAAAGATGGCCTCGATTTTATCCTATCAATTCGAGCCGGAGTTTGACAAAGAAACAGTTCCGCAAGCACGACTGGAGCAGGACGTTTCTCAGTGGTACGTGGCATATGTTAACAAGAGTGTGGTAACGTTAATTGTAAGATGGCGGGCAAGTTGTTCACGATGTAGAATGTGGGCGGACATTATGCAAAGATGTTACTGTACGTAGTGACCTGGATCCGTAACAGAAAAAGATTTGAATTGCTAACGACTCGTTTAGGCGAATGTTAGCCGACACTTTTTTTTAATACACAAAACTTTGCAAGTTTGCAAACCTGGTAACGCTTTACCTCTGTGCTTGCCATCAAGGGTTTCTTGCATGGGGATTGAATACTTATTTTACTAATTAAAATGCAAATTAGTTTAAACTTTTGAATCATATAACTTTTTTTCAGAATTTTTGTTTGATATTCTGTTTCTATCCTATACAATAAACCAATGATAAAAATTGTAGACCCTCCATTTCGTTGTAAGTGGGCAAACTTACAAAATCTGCAGGGAATGAAATAACTATTTTCCCCACAGTAACAATATCATACTTAATATAAAAATGAAAAACAATAATTTATGTTCCTTCAGGTCCTGGACTAGCTTTTGTAGCTTATCCTCAGGCGGTGGCTTTGATGCCTTTTCCACATCTGTGGGCTGTGTGCTTCTTCATTATGATTATTTTACTTGGTCTGGATACACAGGTATACACACACACAACACACACACACACACACACACACACACACACACACACACACACACACACACACACACACACACACACACACATCTAACATTGTTTCATCATACTGTTCATCATCCAGTTTCTTATGATGGAGGTGATCATTACATCGGTGACAGACTTGTTTCCACAAGTGCTGCGTAGAACTGGACGGCGAGAGATTTTCCTGCTCCTCTTCTGTGTTTTCTGTTTCCTCTGCCAATTTATTATGGTCACAGAGGTGAGAACAATGGGAAATATTTGCACATCTGAAGATAAAGATAGAATAGCACACAGTAAATGAAGAAGCATAAAACATAAAATATATCCACTGATATAATATAACTGAAACGATTTTCATGGAAAACATTGTCATTTATGCTTTGTAACACTCTTCGACACAACATGTGCACAAAAAAAAAAAAAAAAAGAACAGAAAAAAACCTCCCAGACAAAATTGATATTCCATTTTGCTGAAAATGGTATGCATCATATTTGATGATATACAGTACAGTGTGGTATACAGTATGGTATGCAAAAGAGACAAATCTGCACTTTTGGGGTATAAAACCCATATTGAAATCTGTTTTGCTGACACATGATGTTTTTTGGTTGTATGAAAACCACATTATTTAGGTTCTGGAAAACATTATATAAAATAAAAATAAAACGTAGAAATGAAGAAGAATGTACTTCTTTCCTCACTAACTGCATTTGTGCAAATGTGATTTTATGTGAATATGATTTCTAGCGCTTATATTTTCTTTTTAATTCTGCTTTTTTGTCTCCTGTAGGGTGGAATGTATGTTTTTCAACTGTTTGACTACTATGCCTGTAATGGAGCATGCATCATTTTCATCTGTGTGTTTCAGTGCTTTGCAGTTGGCTGGGTCTTTGGTGGGTAAAAAAAAATAAAAATAAATTAAATTAATCTTTAATTTTAGAACATGATTTTGACTTCATAGATCATAGTGACAATCATCTATAAAATAGCTTTGAGGTACTTTTCGAGTTATTTTTATTCAGTAGCACTAAATTCCATGTTGTGGTCATACAGTATTATTAAGTGCAAAAAGAATATAAAATTTTTTTAAAAGCTTGGTACACTAGTAGGATTGAATTTGGTTATACTGTAGGTTTCCACTAAATTTTGATTAAGGTAATTTTGCTAAAATAACAAAACACATTTGAATCATGGCACATGAGGGATAAAAACTCTTTCTCCCACGTAATTTTAATTTATAAAGATTTGCTACATATGTGCAACTTCTTTTAAATGTCATGTTATTCTGACTATTTTAACCTAACTTTTATGTACAGTGACAAAGCACTGGACAAAGCACTTGTCACAGTATTTCACCTGCCCTGTGAGAAGCCCAGGTTTAATTCCCACCCAATGTCCAAACCCCAGACAATGCATGCAGTGCTGATCCCAAACCTGATAAAATGGGAGGGTTGTGTCAGGAAGGGCATCTAGAATAAAACATAAAACCAAGTTGCGTGTGGATTGGACGGTCCGCTGTGCCAACGCTTTGATAGGAGCAGCGGAATGATTAAATAAACACTTTTAGTACAGTGACACTTTTCCTCTATTCTTACTCTTCTCACAGAATTAAAAGTTAAGACTTAAGCCTCTATTGAATAAATTGACAAAAAATTATCAAAAAACATAATGCATAATTAAAGTAATTTAATAATTATGGTGTTGATTCTTTAAGGTGCTGGGCGAATGGCTGAGGTAATTGAAGATATGACTGGGTCACTCCCTAACATTATCTTTAGAATTTGCTGGAAATACATCACTCCATTTCTCTTCCTGGTGAGTTTTTGACTGTGTGTTTCATTCACTCTTAATATCAATTTAAAGAAGATTTTATCTGTATTTGTCATCTCCCGCATTCCAATCCTTGGTATGACACTAACCATAACTTCTTTCTGTATCCTTAGGTATGTCTTATATATTCATTGGTTGACTATCAGCCTTTGAGGTACAACCGCGTGTACGTGTACCCAGACTGGGCATATGTGCTGGGCTGGTTGTTGGCTCTTTCTTCCATGCTACTGGTTCCTGGATGGGCATTGGGCCGCCTTTGCTTATTAAAAGGAAGCCTCAAACAGGTGAGGACAGACACAGTAGTGGTTTATGACCTGATTTTTAAGCTGCATTGTAGGTTTACACACCTTATAAAATTTTGTATTTTTAAAGATACATTTTAAATACATATTTACATTTTAATTTTTTTTGCATTTTTTTTAATATATTTTTATATTTATAACACAACCATAAGAATTAATTCATTTCTTTCCTTCTTTCCTTCTTTCTTTCGTTCTTTTTTCTTTCTTTCTTTTGTTCTTTTTTTTCTTTCTTTCTTTCTTTCGTTCTTTCGTTCTTTCTTTCTTTCTTTCTTTCTTTCTTTCTTAACAGCGCTGGCTTTTCCTGTGCAGTCCTGACAGCAATTTACCAGTGACCAAGAAACAAAGAGCTAGACTGCAGTTACTAACATCAGCAGTTGTTGAGGAAGACAACAAACTTTAGGATGAGGTGAACTGTAGAATGAGGGAAACCAGCATATGTGATTTACATTTAGTTAAACATTCAAGACGCGTTCAAGTCAGTGTGGGTCTTGTGATAATTTTTTTCAGGATTGGTTAAGAAGCAAATTCTTTGGATAAAGTACAGTAATGAGACTCAAAGCCACAGTAAAACTTTTGAATGGTGTAAACATAAAAAAAAAAAAGCCATACATCTGGGAATGACAATCCTGGCTGAGGTGGCTCAGAGCCCACTGCAGTTCCTGTGAGCATTCAGCGAGCGAGTGGAACGCCTGATCCTTGAAAATTGACATGTAACTTGTCGCCAACTTGTGGAAGAGATGCTTCTGTCTGTAGGATCTGAACACACAATCTTTCACTAACACCAGGTACAAATTACAGGAACTCGGCTAGGAGTTATTGCCACATCCCCCGTACAGTCCTGACCTCGTTCCAAAGATTTCCACATGTTTGGGCCATTAAAGGAGTTCCTTGGAGGCCAGTGTTTCACACATGAAGCAGGCAGTCTAATTACGGCTCGGGTATAAAGACATTCTCGACAATGATGCTCTTCCAAACAGTTTGACAAAGAATATTAGTGTGATTTTAAGGTGGCCACAAGCTTTTGCTCATATAGTGTAAATTGTTAAAGTATACTGCACACATTATATGTCATACTTTAGATGACCACACGAGGGCACCTGGTAACAAGAGGTTTAACTTTTGATGCCAACCAATAATATTCTCGCCATTAAAAATGGTATTATATACGGTTTTAAATTCTTAGCTCATCCACATTTGAATTAATTGCAAAATCCCCCACATATAAGTGACCTCATCACATGAATGTACATTTGTGTTATAGTTCTGGATTTCAACTAATAAATCTGTTACGCTAAAACTGTTGTTTTGCTCACAGAATAATCTAATCATTATATGTTGTGTTGCCTAAAATTGTATATTAAGAAACAACATTGTATGTTGGAAAACACTGTTTATTACAAATGATTCTTTAAAGATTAATTTTATTGTACAATTGAATAAAAGTATAAACCTGCCTGTGGATGTGCATACTGTTTCATTGCTTTCATTATAGAACATTGTTCAACTTTTAAGTTTGTTAGAAAGCACAAAGTCATTATCAATTGACCTGTGAATTTGACGAAAATACACTGTACTACATACTGTATAGTACAGTACCTCTCTATGACACTCGCAACTGGAGTGAGGCCTTTTATGTACTGTATGCATAATTATGGATTTTCATTTTCAAAAATTATTTATTTCTTTGTCCACAAGAGTCTGTGATTATGGCGTTGATATATTGAGTCAAAAGTTAATAATTCTTCACTGCCAGTTCTGTAACTGCCAGGCTGACACTTTTAGGCAAGACCCTTAAACTTCAAATGCTGTATAAAAATAGTTACTAAATAAAAAAATATACTGTATATCTAACTTAACTTATTTTAAAATGGTTCCTGAAGCAATGCGCTTAGCTCAGCACCTTGATGAATGATAGCACTATCAAAGAATATAAAATCCTTTATTTGTCAGATATACAGTAATTTACAGTACAGTATGTTGAAATGTATATTTATATTGCTTGTAAGTTGAGATCAGCTAGGGTCAGCCCCAAGCCCTGGCTGAGTGATGGCAGCTACAAAGTCAAATTTCTACCTCTTTGCCCATTTCATTACTACAGTAGTCAATGGGTAAATAATGTATATATATACTTCTGGTGGCTGTTAAATTGCATTTCGTTGCTGAGTACCTGTAATATCCAATATGTATAAACACACACATATGAATATATTCCTAAATTTAAATTGACATTGCCTGTTAATTTTCCTGTTTATACTCCTGCTTATATCCCCTTTTTCACTTCATAAAGTTCAATATTCTCTAATTAAAGCATATTATCAATAAAGCACCCTATATGTAACTAATATTCAAAAATAATAGCCTAAAAGTCTACTTATAATAATATAAAATTATATAAACCTACTTATTTAACGTACAACTTAAGAAGTTGCACAATAGAAAAACTAATATTTTTCTATAATCTCATTAACATTTTTAATTGTCTTTTAACAAGCGTTCTTCAAATGGAAACTTTTTTCTTTGTTATTTAATGTGGTAAAATGTTGTCATTTCTTTGTGCCTTACTCAGTTTTCTTTTTGGTTAGAATTGTAACTAAATGTAAAAAATATATATTTTATTCATTATTTAAACAGGATATTTATAAAATTGTGATATATACAGAAATTCAGTAAAAAATGGAATTGTCACTGTAGGGATCGTGATAGTATCTCATCAGGAGGTCCCTGGTGGTTCCAATCCAAAGGAAAGTGCGTTGGGTTCTTTATTGTTTTGTGACTACACAATATAGGGGCATGGTTATCATCACTAAACAGTAAGACTTCTTTCAAAGAAGCTGAAATCAGAAAAAAATGGAATATAAACAATGTGTTCGGCATTTGAAAAGAAAGGCAATGCTTTCTGAACAGCCTTTGATAGCCTTCCTATTTTTTCCCAGTACAGTTATATTCCATAATGAATACTTTAATCTGTCCACCTGGCAGAACTGGACAACCTTTCAGTTCCTCAGAGTTCCAGATTAGATCTGTCTATTACACTGTAAAAAATAAATAGTAAATTTTACGGTAAAAAAACGGCAGATGTGGTTGCCAGAATTCTACCATAAAAAATACGGTAGCACCGTTATTGCACTGCGAAAAAAAATAATAAACCATAAATTTTACGGTAAAAAATGGCAGCTTTGGTTGTCAGAAGTTTACCGTAAATATTTTTACAGATTTTAATTTTTTTTTTTTTTACGGTTTATAACTGTCTAATTAACATGTTTATGTTGTTATAAAAACAGTTTATTCGGATAAAAATACGGATCATAACCATGTTTTTTACAGCTCAGAACTGTGTAATTTAAAGATTTATGTTGTAATAATAACGGTTTATTTCCATCTTTTTTACAGCTCAGTACTCACACTCACTCACCCATCATCTATACAACTTTATCCTATACATTGGGGGGGGGGGGTGACTAGTACTTGGAGGAAACCCACCAAGCACGGGGAGAACATACAAACTCCATGCACACAGAGACGGGAATCGAGCCTGGCCGGCAATCAAACCCGGACCCTGGTGGGGGAAGGCGACAGTGCTAACCACTACACTACCATGCTTGCTACAATTGCTGTCGTTGTTGTTGTACTATATGTTTTATCATGAATAACCACAGTGAATTCTGTGAAAGCATCATTTTATCACACTAGCTGCGAGCTAAAAGAGATAGAAGTTACATTGCTAAGCATTCGGATTTTACTGTTAAGAAACTATTAAGAGTACTTTTATACTAATTGATGAATACAAACCTAAATCATATCATCAAAACCCATCAAAAGTTATTCAAGACTCGGACATCAGCACGGCCCCATGTATTTTTTAATAAAGACAGCAAAACAATATTTAAATTCTCAAAATCAAATATACAAGTGTCAGGGTGGACTTTTTTTGGGGCAGACAATCTAAGTACAGCGGTGGCGGCGGGCGAAGTGGCGCGTGCTAGCGGCTGTCGTTGCCACAGTCATCAAAGCGTGGAATACCATTCACAAATTTGAAGTCCTTGGTTAATGTAAATTAGACGGCTATAAACCGTAGAAAAAACTATTAATATCCGTAAAATATACAGTATAATGAGTGCAGTCCCATACAAACAATAGTGTTGCTACCGTATTTTTTACGGTAAATTTCTGGCAACAACAGTTGTCAGTTTTTTACCGTAAAATTCACGGTTTATTTATAAACCGTAGAAAAAAATATTAATATCCGTAAACTATACAGTATAATGAGTGCAGTCCCGTACAACCAATAACGTTGCTCCCGTATTTTTTATGGTAAATTTCTGGCAACCACAGCTGCCAGTTTTTTACCATAAAATTTTAAAGTTAATTTTTTACAGAGCAGATATTTTTCTGATTTTTAAACTCTATCTACAAAGGTTTAGTAAAATATAAACTGATGCTCCATGAGTAACAAATACCTTCTCTGAGAGTTTCCTTTTTATAAATACAGTATATCATAAATTTTACTGCAATAAACCATTTTCATATGTTTTTAACTGTTAAATTTAAGGTCTTACTCTGTAAAACTAATTACAGTTTTAATTAAAGTTATCCCAAGTTTTGTGAAATACGGTTTTATTCTGTAGCATTTATACGGTATTTTTTTTTTTACAGTGTAGGGTATTTCTTTCCTCTGTTATTGTCCCCTAGTAAAAAAACAGAGCACTTCCAATAGAATCAAATAATAGTATAGAGATGTATTATTATTATTATTATTATTATTATTATTATTATTATTATTATTATTATTATAGGGTGCTTTCTCATACTTATTGGCCAACCCCATTCTCATCTTCTCTTTTCAAACAATAAATTGCATCACTGTCAGAAATGCTAAATTATACTTGCTTTTTGGACTTTGGACATATTCATGTGTCAGCATTATGTTTCTTACAAATGAAATAACCTCTATATCACCTGTTATAGTCCTTCCTGTTGTTTAGGTTATGCAGACGATAGTGGCCATGAGGAAGTCCAAAAGCATTTCCAAGATGGGCTTTCCAAAATTCTGAGAACAAGAACACTTTTGTTCAGTAAGTTGTGCGTCATGTTTGTGTGCCCTCCGCCCAACCCTAAACTCTCCAAACATGAGTAACCTGAACTGTTCATCACTGTTTAGAGGTAAACATTAAACCATGCTATTATAAAGAGACAATACAATGGGTGAGATAACAAGTCAGAGACAGATTTACTTGAATAGAAAAAGTGTGTGAAAAAGTGCGGTAGACTGGAAAAGAGAGATCATATTGACATTCACTTCTACTTGCTTCTGCCAAACTCCTGAATATCTGTATAGAAAGCTCTGCAGCAGGTATGTCTACACAGAAATTGGCATAGTTTACAAAAGAACTGAGAAATTTTTTTTTTAATACTGTTGTTGTTACTGTAGTTATGTTATATTTCTGTTAGATTTGTTTAATAAATATAATCATCTCTTTTAGTCATTTGATTTTACTTTTATATTGTATGTAAATCCATTAAATATTTTTTTTAGAGTTCTAGTAAAAATTGCGCAGAAAGCATAGTGTTAGCAGATAGAGAATTTAAAGGAATGCAAAATGATTAGGTGCAGTGATTGTGACATTTAAACACATGCTTGTGTGTATAGGAGAAGATTGGAGTTACATATTGTGAATGCACACTTAAACCCTGACATGCATGACAATGTTACAATACATAATTTAGTGTACTAAAACATGTTTGGTATGTTTGGTATAATATTTTATTAATAATAGATTATATCATGCACTAATTCTTAGCTTATTATGTATTGTAATGCACATACTGTATCAGCCCAATAAGTCATATATAAATAGCAAATTAATAAAAAGAGTAGTTAAGAATTAACCATGGTAATTAACAATATATATATATATATATATATATATATATATATATATATATATATATATATATATATATATATATATATATATATATATATATATATATATATATATTATTTTTTTACATTAGGAAACAGATGTTTTGAAACAATTATTGGCCATAATATCATGTATGATTTTTAAGCTAACATCTAACATAGGTTTTTTAAAACAAACAAATTAATTAATTAAATAAATCGCAATTTTGTACCATGTCATCTGTGATATGAAACAAGCGTATGATTGCTTACATTACAATGCAAACCAATAATAATAATAATAATAATAATAATAATAATAATAATAAATAAGAATCAACAATATGTCATAATTCTCTTGTGCCATTTTTATTTTACTACACAGCTATAAGTCAGTTGGCCACCAAATGACAAATTATGTGATATACAACTCATTATTATATTTCAAGATATGTTAAGGACTAGTGCTTTGTCAATTAACCACTATAAAAGTATTTAAATTATTAATACAGTGTATGCTTATTTGTAAAGCTTAAATCAAATAAGTTTCCTAACTAATAAAATGTCTATTTAATTTGCTCAATTATGCCAATGCAAATAATGCATTTTCTTAACAATAACTTTATAATTTACGCACAGTTCATTTATGCACATTTTGTTTGATTTTCTGTATGTACTAATGTAATGATAAACCTAAATCTTGTGTTTTTCCATTGCATTCTATCTGCAGACTCAGCTGTTACATCTTAAAAATGCCCTGGTCATTACGTCAGTTCGTAAGCAGCTATGTGACACGGCGCCGGAAGAATCGTTCCCGTTTGATAACCAAAGAAGGCCACTGTAACATTGAATATGGAAAAATGAAATACAGGGCCTTCTTTGCCTACATTCTTGACATCTGGTCTACCTGTGTGGAGATGCGCTGGTATTCCTTAACGTTCCTCTATACAGCATCCTTCATTTTCAGTTGGGTTATTTTTACATTTATCTGGTACTGGGTTGGATTTGCTAATGGAGACTTGTGGTTTCAATACCCATCAGCTAATCACAGTGCATGTGTACTTAATGTCTATGACTTAACCACGGCATACCTCTTTTCAATTGAAACAGAGCTGACCATTGGCTTTGGTTTTAGACTAATAACACCACTTTGTCCCAGTGCAATTGTTGCCTTTATGTTTCAGGTTGTTCTTGGTATGCTCATTACATGCTTCTGGTGTGGTGTGCTCTTAGCCAAAATTTCCTTGCCCAAGAGAATAGCCAAAGCTGTCACTTTCAGTAAGTCAGCTGTCATCTGCTTTAAAAATGGCTCACTCAGTTTACAGATTCGTGTAGCCAACATTCGCAAAAGCTTGTTACTCGGCAGTCAAATCTATGGCAAGCTTATTAGGACGAGAGTCACACCTGAAGGAAAAACTTTTATCATGGAGCAGGTTAACATTGACTTCATGGTGGATGCTGGAAAGGACAACTTGTTTTTTGTCTGTCCTTTAACCTTATATCATTTGATTGACAACACAAGTCCGTTTTTCCAAATGGCCGTGGATACTCTGCCACAGCAGGAATTTGAGTTGGTGGTATTTTTAGATGGCACAGCTGAAACCACCAGCTATTTATGCCAAGTCAGGACTTCATACCTTCCTCAAGAAATTATATGGGGATACAAGTTTCTCCCCATTGTCTCACGGAGTAAAGAGGGAAAATACCACATCGACTTCTCCAATTTTGACAAAGTGGAACCTGTACCAACTGCTCACTGTGCATCTTGCTATCACGATTTGAATGGCCATCATAACTTCTCTAAAGATGGCATTGATAATAAAGGGTTTGAGGTGATAGAAGTTGGCAGTCAAATTAGTCAAACTCTGTAAACACATGATTGAATGGCATATGTTTAATCTTGATATGGGAGATACTTTTAGTAAGCGGCAAGAGGAAAAACAAGTTTTAATCATGAATTGTAGCCAAAATAAAATATATAAAACATTTATTATATTGTAATTATTATATTATGATGGTAAATTATTTTGTACGATTGTAATCTTTTGGTAAATGCTGTATATTTCTTGGACCACTGTTTACAATGTAACATGTTTCATATCTGTTGCATAATGTATATATTAAGTAAATAAGAAATTTGTACAGTACAGTTATTTTTTTTCAGTCTATATATCAGAAAAGATGCATTTAACCATGTCCAGTCTTCTTGAAATATAAAAATGAGATTGCCTTTGGGGCAGTGGTGGTTCATGGGGATAAGTCTTTGGATCACTGACTGAGAACGGTTGGCAAACCCCGGTACTGTCAAGCTGCCCATTTTGAGCTCTAGAGCACAGGCTTTAAATGTTTCTGTTCCTGGGGTGCGGTGGCTGACTTGATGCTTTGACCCTAACATCCCATCAAGCAGGAATATGTGGGGAATAAAAATCACTGTGCTGTAATATCTCTGTAACAAATACATGCTTCAATTAAGGTTGCACAAAGCATGATATTTATGTAACAATAAGTTGTATTACAGTATAGCAAAACTGATATTGTAAAGTAACAATGATTCTGTATTAAAAATATATAAATGTTCACAACAACTCAGTATTGTATTTCCTCATTTTTATTCACAATAAAGTCTTACAGCTGTTTTACATATGGGTATAAGTCTTTAGTTGTTTGTATACAAAATTTTTCCATGTCCCTAAGCATTAAACTTGTGAATCTTAAAAGGTCATGTTTTTATAGGAAAAAATTTAATTAACAAGTAAAAGAAAGAAAGAAAAAAACAACAACAAAAAAATCCCTAAAATTTTTTTTAAACACTTGCCTACCTGTTAAAAACAAAACTTATATTTAGGTTTTTTGTTCATAAAAAATGTAATATTTTAACAATAATTGGCACTTACTGTAGGCGTTAACTAATCGTATTAATTATAATGTTGAAATATATATAATAAATGAAGTAAAACATAAAAATACATTCATAGGGCTCTATGGGCAGTTAAATTAATCTTACTGCTTCAGAATACATTTATGCATACAACTTGTTTGACTATAAATTAAAAAAAAATTTTTTTTAGAAATTAGAAATTTTTTTAGAAAACCAGGAGGGTGAAAAAACAGACAAACAAATCAAGAACAGGAACTAGATTTATTTTGTTAATTTTCTTTGGTTCCGTTGGTTAGTTGTCAAAATCTATAATTGACTTCTCCACATAACATAGTAGTTTAATGTAGATAGATACATATACAATTATTTTAGAGAAACAATAGCCCTTCTCTTAAATAATTTTGAAAATTTCAATGATATATCTTTTTCAAGCCTAGCATACAATGTCATCGTTGATGGTAATTTTATTAGTATTAATAAAATAGGTATTGGCTCTGTCTTATATTTGTGGATATGAACTTGTACTGCTGACACAAGATGATGACACATAATTACAATCCATGAATATCCTTGTGGTTATACAAAAGAAAGAAGATGTCGGCAAAATAATCTTTATTGACACACCACGTTATCACTCTATTAGACAATATTGTAAAAAGAAATGTCATAACATTTCTATACATCAAAAAATTATAGAAATGCCCACATACTGTACTGCATATTATTACTGTGCAAAAGTCTTAAGGGCCCCTAATACATGATTTCCCCTCTCGTCTATTCTACTACACTGGTGATGTTTAATGCTGAGTGGTTAATCACCAGCCTGATCTCTTTCTCACTGGTTAATGCCTTGAGTTACTGTAGATGTTGTTGTTTTTTAATGCTTAAATGATTTATACGTAGGTCACTGCGAGGCTTATCCAACAAAAAAAATGTTTTTTAGAAAGTCCAGATTCCATTAAATAAGACTAAAATTAACTTGTTTTGCATTTAGAAAACAGCTTTACTGACACCATGACATCCGTGAAAAATTACATACATTTTATTGATTGTTTTCGTTAGGAAGGTGTGTGATAAATACAGTACTTAAAAGTAAGTAGTTATCAGGTGTTATATAGTGTTATTAGGCTTTTCAGAATCAGAACATCAAGCAAAATACAGAAATTGATATTAGAGTTTCTTATATTAAGAATCTTTAGTAACACAATGTTAGGATCTACCAATCTAATTAATAAATAATCCCGTAGCTGAATTACATGTCACTGAAAAGTTACTTGTCATCTTGTTGTAGCATAAGTGATAGCAAGAAATGTAAAAATGATTAGATAAATGCCATCTTTGTCTCCGGAACTATTTTGCAGAATGAAATCTACACCATCTAGTTACACTCTATATACAGTACAGACTCTTGTATAAATATAATAAAACATTTACAGTATGTATCACTTATGTACAGTAAGTCAGTGTATGTTTATTAACTCCATGTACAGTATGTTAATCATATTTTGACCCTTTTTTGCAGTGTCCCATCAATGAACAGTATTTTGAAACAAGGTTACATTTTAAAAGGTTGCATATTAGAAGACTATATAAACATCACATGAATTTAAAGTTTACCACTTAATCTTTGATTATCAGTGCTGTATCTGGGGTTATAATTATGGGCTGCCTCATCATCGAAACAGTAAGGACAATGGGGTGTTAGTACAGGCACCACTCTAGCAAACTCAGAAAAGTCCACACAGTATGTTCCGTCTTTGTTCCGGGTTATGATGGGGAAAAAATCATAACCCCACATGAGCTCTCGTGGAATGTATGATGTTCTGACCTGACAAAAGAAATTTGTGGACTCATCAGTGGCATTAAGAAACACTACAAGCTCAAATTCTTGCTGTTGCAGAGTATCTACTGACATCTCGTAGAATGGACTTGTTTTGTCAATCACATGATAAATGGTCAAAGGGCAAGCGAAGAACAAGTTGTCTTTCCCAGCATCTACTAGGAAATCAATCTTGATCTGGTCCATAATGATAGTCTCACCCTCGGGTGTGACAGTCGTTCGAAGCAGTTTTCCATATATGTTACTTCCAACCATCAAAGTTTTACGAAGATTGGCGACTCTGAGTTGCAAACAGAGGGTACCGTCTTTGGGGGAGATGACAGCCGTTTCACTGAACTGGATTGTTTTAGCTCTTTTCTTAGGCAAGGAAAACTTTGAAATGACGATTCCACACCAGACGCTCTTAATGATTGTACCAATTATAGTCTGAACAACAAGAAGGGTGATGGCACCTGGACAAATTGGAGTGATGACTCGGAAACTGTAACCAATAGTCATCTGAGTTGTTAAGGAATAAAGAAAAGCGCTGGTCAGACCATAGACATTAATGACACAAGGCGTATGATCATTTGGAGGGTATTGCCACCACAAATCTCCGTTACTGTAAGCAATCCAATACCATAAAACGGAAAACAAAAACCAGCTGAGAAAAAATGAACATGTAAATAAGATCATGACAACACTGAAGCGAAGCTCCAAGATGGTGGTCCATAAGTCTAGCAGGTAGGCTAAGTGACTGCTGTACCACACATGACCATATTCAATATTGCAGTGACCATCTTTAGTCACTAGGCGGTTTCGATGAATCCGGCGCTCCTCCAAGTAGTCTCTGACCAACTGTGGTACGGTACGTGTCATTCTCAGTGAAGATAAACACACACAGTCTGCATTAAAAAAATAAAATGTTTTATTAGTGTAATGATTACTAATGGATCATTTATGAAAAGTATCAGTCATTTAAATCATTTTATTGTAGAAGTAAATTTAAAAACAGTTTAATGAGCTTTAGCAGTTGGACCACAAGCACTAAATACATTAATTTGAAAGTGTTTTTTAAACATAGAAATATGGTTGGGATTCTATAATGGAATTTACTCACATTTCCTATTATTCCCTGTATTATGTCATATATGTTTTAACACTAGTACTGCAATCAGTGGTGGAATTTACTGTACATTTAAAGGTGTAATGATTTTTACTCATATCTAAATTACCTCAAAAGATACCACCGGATTTATAATGTAAAATGGCAACCTAAGTATTAACACAGCAAGACAAATTAAATAGAAAATTCTACATATTCTACATATCAACTTTAAAGAGACTCTAAAAGTTAACTGTTCAATGCAAGCACTATGCATGGAGCTGCACTTACCTGGTGTATATCTATGACTTTGTTCTTCTCTCTTCAAACACTTCAAAGACACAACAATGTGTTAGAACGTGACTGTTTTGAACAGAAATTGTAGGGATAATTATATCACTATAATCCTTTCCACAGAATGTCAAAACTGTTTCTAACTTCATGTTCCTCATCACTTGGGATTCCTATTGTCTCCTCCTACTGGTGAGGCTGGACTTGGTGCATATAATATTTATCTGTAAAGATAATCAGTATGTTTGTTTGTGTTTTCTTCAGTACAGGAACGCAGGGTGGATTTACACAACATGCTTCAGGACATAGGTTAGTATAGAGTAAGCAAGACGATGGTGTGTTTTGTTTCTCATGGCATGCCTACTCCTTCTGAGAACTCACCTTTCATGTAATAAATGCAAGTCATGCAAGCAAAAATAAAAAATCATTAGTCTACCTTATAATTATGTTGTTCCTGGCATGAAACAAGTAGGAATTCCTTCAAGAGAAAAACACAAAAGCTTACTGAGGTGTAAATAATATTTGAATGTAACATGATTATACTCTTCTTGAAATTGATACAGCAACTTGTTAACCTGTAATCAAATGCTCAGGTACACCTAGATATACACATGGTCTGTCAGTCTACACTTCTTTCTGTGCTCACTTTTCACATATACCCGATACCTGCACTATACAGTATGTACAGAAGAAATGATGGTAAACCTGATACACTCATATCACACAGTACTATTTCTTTTATGGACAAGAGAAAAACAGGCCTTTGAAACTGCCCAAAGTAACTACCGGTCTACTCTGGGCTTTGTAATTGCATACGTACACACAATGTGTGTGCATGTTTCTACGGTGCACCTAAAAATGAGACAATTTGGTGTTTGAAAAGCCTGTGGATATTCTCAGCAAATTACACAAAGATTAATTCCGTATTAATTAAAATTTTTCTGGATATTATTTGTTATTTTAAAGGCATACCTGGTCTCTAGCACTTATTTGCATGTTCCCAAGACTTTTGTATATACTCTAGTCTACAATACATAGAATCCGACACTATGTAGATACACTAAAAAGTTATAGACATTTGCTATTTACTTTATCTCTTAACATAATACCAAAGAAGATGTAATTGTTGATCTTCGGATTTGCGATAATAAACTAGCAAATCTGTAATCCTCTTTGGTATTGTTTTATGTATTTGTCTCTCGCCATTCACCCGTTGGAATATTTGAATGAAAATATTTAATGGAAAAATGTTTTAGACCTTTCCTTAAAACTTGGGAAATGTTTTGGGTGGCGGCATGTTCAGTATATTATGTGTGTGGAAGCCCGGTGCTCATTCATTCATTCATTCATTCATTCATCTTCTATACCGCTTTATCCTCTATTCAGGGTCGCGGGGGACCTGGAGCCTAACCCAGGAGACTTCGGGCACTAGGCGGGGTACACCCTGGACAGGGTGCCAATCCATCGCAGGGCGCACACACATACGCAAGCCCGGTGCTGTGCTTAGAAAATTGTGAAGTGGCAGACATCCTTTTTTTTAAACACTTCTTTTCTCTCTTTTTTTTAAACAAAACTTTTTTCTTCTTTTCCCTGATTCTTTTTTTTTTCTTTTTATCACTTTGTTCTTGTCAGCACAACATTTTCCCTTTTCTTTCCAACACAACTATTTCTCTTTTCGTTTTAACACTTTGTCCCTATACAGTAACAGACAGACTTGCTTCCATTTCCAGACTTTCAAGCCACAGACATTTTGGATATAATTTGCCTGTTACGTGACCTGCAGCATTACAGAAAAATAACTTTAATATCCTGCCATGGTAATTGAATTTTGTCTAGTAAAATCATCCACTTATCAACTATCTTTGAGACATTCCCTGGCAGTTATGTTCAGTCATAGACCAGGCTTCTATATACGAAGGAATGAACGTAAATTATTATATTTCAAGCATACATTTTTATTTTATGTTAATATCTGAGAAAATACCCTACTACTACTACTACTACTACTACTAATAATAATAATGATAATGATAATGATAATAAAATGAATAATTTTTTTTTTAGAAATTATTAATCTTTTTAGAAAGATGGAACTTCTTGATTGATTTGGGAAATGTACCAATCCCTGTTCCTAACTACAGCATACAATAATAACATTGCTGGTTATCAAAATGCATCAAAATGCATCTAACTTGAAATACTGAAGGCTGTGGAGGCTGCTAGGAAGAATCCCAGTAAGTGCCTTCATGTGAAGTTTTAAATTATTTAATTCCAATTCAACAAATATTCATTAAATATGCATTAAATTGCTTGTTTACAAAAACTGAGAGCGCACGCGTAAATGATGTCATGGCCCTGATACCTTTACTGGTCTTACATAAATGATCGCGCAAAGTGCGCAGGTATAAGGGCCTTTAAATAGACACGCCACAAGGTGCAGTGTGTTAGCACTGATTGTGCTCACGGCTCTGTTGCATGGCAACCATGCATCAAGAAGTCCGCACCTCTGCCTGTTCAGAACTCCTAGATATAGGTGGCTGCGGTCCTGTTTGTCTGAACCGTGCAGCTTTTTCAGCTCTGCCCCTCACGAGACCCGAGTCATTACAGTACCCCCCTCTACAGATGGCTCCCAACTTCCAAAAATCAATCTGGACTCTGCTGAGTGGGCAGTGCTTGTTCACCCAGGCTCTTGGCATTAAGCCTGGTGGTCCTTCACTTGGCACTGACACATGGAGCATCACTATGCCATCCCATTAGTGGATGTATGTGGGAAATAAGGTGCGAGGTGTATACCAGTTTAGGATAGGCTGTTTTGCCGCTGTTATATACAATTGGGTTGTGGCCCCTTTAAGAAAAGTGTAAGTAGGGAGTTGTCATGTGACCTGTAGTCAGGAAGCAGTTAATCAGAGACAGAGATCAGCGTGTTCAACATTACTTGCAGCAAAATCTGTGATATTTGAGTACTTCTTGACTTGTAGTAGCATCGTGGTTATGTGTTTATTGTTTTATTGATACCTACATGTGTTTTGAAATTATTGACAACAGTGTTAAGATCTTTTTTAGAAAATGTTTTTCTGACTATGTTGTTATGCTTAGCATTTTTGCTGTTCATAGAATGCTAACACTATATGTGCAACAGTGCAAAAAATAAGGTTTGGTAACTGTCTGTTACATGTTATTGAATATGTTATATTTGGAAAAGTGCTACAGTTAAAATGAGAGCATTTAATTTATTCTTTGAGCATTTGTGTATCTATACATTTTAAACAGAAGTTTAATTGGATTATTCTTTTGTACCTTTTAATATCCCAGTTTCACCTTTCTTGTCAATGTCAATAAACCTGTGGACAAGGAGAGTTTCATCTTCAGAGTCTTGATGTTAAGAAAGTGTTTATCTGGCAGTCAAGTTACAGTGGTGTGAAAAACTATTTGCCCCCCTCCAAATTTCTTATTCTTTTGCATGTTTGTCACACAAAATGTTTCTGATCATCAAACACATTTAACTATTAGTCAAAGATAACACAAGTAAACACAAAATGCAGTTTTTAAATGATGGTTTCATTATTTAGGGAGAAAAAAAATCCAAACCTACATGGCCCTGTGTGAAAAAGTAATTGCCCCCTGAACCTAATAACTGGTTGGGCCACCCTTAGCAGCAAAAACTGCAATCAAGCGTTTGCGATAACTTGCAACGAGTCTTTTATAGCGCTCTGGAGGAATTTTGGCCCACTCATCTTTGCAGAATTGTTGTAATTCAGCTTTATTTGAGGGTTTTCTAGCATGAACCGCCTTTTTAAGGTCATGCCACAACATCTCAATAGGATTCAGGTCAGGACTTTGACTAGGCCACTCCAAAGTCTTCATTTTGTTTTTCTTCAGCCATTCAGAGGTGGATTTGCTGGTGTGTTTTGGGTCATTGTCCTGCTGCAGCACCCAAGATCGCTTCAGCTTGAGTTGACCAACAGATGGCCGGACATTCTCCTTCAGGATTTTTTGGTAGACAGTAGAATTCATGGTTCCATCTATCACAGCAAGCCTTCCAGGTCCTGAAGCAGCAAAACAACCCCAGACCATCACACTACCACCACCATATTTTACTGTTGGTATGATGTTCTTTTTCTGAAATGCTGTGTTACTTTTACACCAGATGTAACGGGACACGCACCTTCCAAAAAGTTCAACTTTTGTCTCGTCGGTCCACAAGGAATTTTCCCAAAAGTCTTGGCAATCATTGAGATGTTTTTTTAGCAAAATTGAGACGAGCCTTAATGTTCTTTTTGCTTAAAAGTGGTTTGCGCCTTGGAAATCTGCCATGCAGGCCGTTTTTGCCCAGTCTCTTTCTTATGGTGGAGTCGTGAACACTGACCTTAATTGAGGCAAGTGAGGCCTGCCGTTCTTTAGATGTTGTCCTGGGGTCTTTTGTGGCCTCTCAGATGAGTTGTCTCTGCGCTCTTGGAGTAATTTTGGTCGGCCGGCCACTCCTGGGGAGGTTCATCACTGTTCCATGTTTTTGCCATTTGTGGATAATGGCTCTCACTGTGGTTCGCTGTAGTCCCAAAGCTTTAGAAATGGCTTTATAACCTTTAGCAGACTGATAGATCTCAATTTTACTTTTGTTCTCATTTGTTCCTGAATTTCTTTGGATCTTGGCATGATGTCTAGCTTTTGAGGTGCTTTTGGTTCTACTTCTCTGTGTCAGGTAGCTCCTATTTAAGTGATTTCTTGATTGAAACAGGTGTGGCAGTAATCAGGCCTGAGGGTGACTACAGAAATTGAACTCAGGTGTGATACACCACAGTTAAGTTATTTTTTAACAAGGAGGCAATCACTTTTTCACACAGGGCCATGTAGATTTGGAGTTTTTTTTCTCCCTTAACCCTGGAAAACCCAGACCACCTTATCCTAATAGGAAATCTATCTCCTTTGGCGATACAGACCCAGTGAACCCTAAAACAGGTGTTTTTTAAAAATTAACCCTTTCCTACTACATGTAATGACATGGGTCATATATGACCCCTTGGGATATCCAGTATGTTTTACCAACTGGTTACTTTCACTCATGACATAAAGGCAGGAGTTCCTTCTTAGTAAGGAAAGACCAGATTCTCATTTCAAAATATATTTATTGATTTTAACTTTTCATCAATGACTATGCACATAAAATTTTGTTCTAAGGCAGGAACTAAAAACACTGGCATCAGCTTTTATATCACCAAATAAAAAGCACAGTAGCAGCCATGTTTGATGTGAAAAAAATCAGGTTAGTTCAGTCGGTTACCACTAAATGTCAGTGTTATGGGTTCACATAGGGCACACTGGGTTGTAATGCAAAAAGAAATCTTTACTTTGGTGTGTGGGTTGAATATGACGATGAAATAAAAGTCTGGGTCAAATATGACCCCATGGGTTCTCCAGGGTTAATAACGTAAACCTTCATTTAAAAACTGCATTTTGTGTTCAATTATGTTATCTTTGACTAATAGTTAACGGTTAACTTAAACATTTAAGTGTGACAAACATGCAAAAGAATAAGACATCAGGAAGGGGGCAAATAGTTTTTCACACCACTGTATATTCAGGACATATACCGAGGGCAGCACATAGGCTATTGACATGGGCGTGCATCCCAGTAGCCCTGAGGGGCAGTAGTAAGGGGTACTGGGGCAGGAGGTGTTAGGACTGGGTGTTGGACACCCGTAAGGCTTAGGGCACACTGACATCTCCAGTTCAAAACTGTAAGTCAGTGTTAGGGTTGGGCTGTTGCAGCCATGTAAGTCACAGATCCTGACTTAATTCGCCGGACAAGCAGGGAGACCTACTGTCGAGGATGGTGCAAGGGAGTGGGCTAAATGGTATGCCCAATGCCTTGGCTAGACTCCCATCAATAAAATTTCCCATGTCCCCAAATCGATGAGTGCCTCTGTTTGGGTACCAACGAGTGTACGTAGCTAGTAGGAAGAGTTTTGGTAGAGCATAGCTGGTAGGAAGACTTGACTTCTAGGTCGAAACTGACCACACCTCCTGGGGTGACCCCATCTGTGTCTTGTTGCGCCATGAACGTCGCTTGCCCTCTGGGAGCCCTCTGGGAGCTCTGCACTGAAGGTCTCTTCCATGTCTTCTAGCTCTAACTCAGGCTCTAAATCAGGGATAGAATGTGAGGCTTTGTGACTATGGTCCGGAGAGCGACTGGCTAGGTACTTAGAGTGGTCTTTTTGGGGTGGAGAAGATGTTCCCTGTCTGGAGCTACAGGAGCATTCTGCCTGACACTCACAAAGGCAGTTGTCCACCTGGATGGCTAGCCTATGTAACTCCTTAATATCCTGTGGAGAATAATGTACTACTAGCTCATTTTTTAGCCACTTGGAGAGCCCTTGTTGTAACACCCTGAACTACAGGCCCGGGTAAGAAACTCAACAGTGTAGTCAGCTAAAAATTACCTCCCTTGATGAATGGAAAGGAGGAACGACACTGCTCACCATACGTGGATGGTAAAATGTAGCCTTAAGTTCATCAATGTAAAGACTAAAAGTGGCATGCTCATAAAGAAGGGACTGCCACTAGTGCGCTGCCTTTGAGCAGAGACAACATAAATACAACCTTCACCCTTTCCGTGGGAAACTGGGAAGTTTGCAGCTCGAATATTAGTGAGCACCCAGGATAAATACATTGGGGGTAATTGAGCAGTCTTAGGAAGTCTTTTGCCTCCGTCTTTGTGTGCTTTGTCTTTGGCCCTGATACCTTCACCAGTGCTACCAACAGGGCCCTTAAATAAACACGCCACCGCATGCAGCATATTTGCACTGATTGTGCTTACAGCCCTGTCGCCAGAACACCTTGATATGTCTAGAAGACCATGGCTCTGCATGGTCAGAACTCCTGTGGATCTACTGGATCCGTGCAGTGCAGAATGTTTTTTTGCAGTTCTGCCTCTTGCGAGAACTGCCCTGTTAAACTCTGATGGAAAATAAAAGCAATAAAAAAAATCTTATTTAGTTCAGTTTGTGACAAGCCATGTGGAGACTTATCATGGCTTTCTTTCAACAACAAATTCTAATTTTATTTGTCACATACACAGTCATAGACAATATAATATGCAGTGAAATGCTTATACGACAGCTTGTGACCTAAAATGTAAAAAATAAAATAGAGTAGTCAAATAAAGAAATAAAATATGAAATAAGACACAACTATACAAATATAGAAAACTGAAAAACTAAAAAATTTACAATATGTTCAATTAATAAGATTGTCAATTTTACATGAATGGAAATAGAAGGGTATCAGATGTTAAGTGTATAGGTTATAGGATAAGTTACAACTGAGTGCAGATAATCCTCATTTGTATGAAAAATGAGCTATGTCCAATTATGAACAGAACAGTGTGGAAAGGCCCAGACAATAGGCAATGTGCAAATCTGTGTAAATGTGCAAATGTACGAAAATGTACAATGGAATGAGAAATGTATGAGTAGGAAGATTGTTATTGTGTGAGAGAACAAAGAAAGCAGATCATATTGTTTAGTCCTACTGTATGTGGTGCTTTGTTTGAGAGCACATACTGTATAGCCTGCTGGAAGAAGCTTTCTTTAGTCCTTCTATGTTGGCCTTTAGGGAGTCGACGCTTAGAGACAACAGTCTACTGTTAGGGTGGCTGAGGTCCTTCATGATCTTTCTGGCCTTGATCAAGCACTGCTTGCTGTGGATTGAATGCAGGGAGGGACCTCGGCATGGATATTGCACCACACTCTGTAGAGTTCATCTGTCCGTTATGGTTCTGTTTCCAAACCAGGTTGTGATGTTTCCTGTCAAGCTGCTCTCTATGGTGTCAGAGTAAAAGTTTCTACGCACCTTCTTCACACATCACTTACTCCCCTAGACACTAGGAAGGGAAATGATGTTAATATGCTATTTAATAATAAGTCCCTCCACATTCAACACCAAGCTGGAGCACCAGGGAATCAGCATCATCTCTGATTGATGGAAGCAGGATGGGGTTTCTCTGCGACAGAAACATATTAATTAACAGCATATAGATTAATGGCCACTAGTACTGTATAAATGCTTTCTCATGCATGAAGGATAGATGCGTTCATTCTTTGTTCTTAAAGATAATACGGAGAAAATAGCAGTCCCCATTCTAATCTTTACACACCACAAGCACTCTCTAAAGAAAGATGAAACAGGACTGGTTAAAATGTTATTGAGTCAGAATTTCTTTATTTAAAAAAAAATACAATCTATTTAAAATACAAGGGGTTTCTTATTGAATTCACATAACAGACAGATATGATTGGTCAATCTGATTCCCTTTGAACTTGATATCCCTTAAAGCAGGTACAGTAGTAGCACTGAAATAGTGACCTCATTTGGAGTTTAGAGTTCTGGAAGAATCACAGTGAAAAGGTATGCTGATTGTGGTCTCAACCTATTAAAGTTTCCCTCCAGGTATTCAAGAATTTGTTAAGAAGGTATGTGTACTGTATTGTCACTTTTTTTTATCTCTCTCTCTCTCTCTCCCCCGCTCGCACGCTCCTGCTTTCTTATTCTCACTGTATCCAATAAATTTTTTTAAACACATTGGTTTGTTTGTTTAATTCAGAACCTGGCATCCAAATGTGTCCAGTGTTTTCCCCTAAGTGGATTTACACATCGAATTACACAATACAGTTGCATTTGGTCAGAATCTGTTATGTCTATGTGCATGTCAGTTCTTTCATATGTATAATTTTAGCTCATAATTATATAAACAGACATTTTCTGACAAAACTAAGGCATGCCAATCCTTATTTCACTAACATACAGTATATTTCTACCTTAAAAAGCTACCGTATTTTCTTTTCCTTATAATGTTAAAAAAAAAAAGCAAACCTTGGCTGCCATTGATTGACAATAGATCTTTTTCATGTTTACATAATTAATATTTTGAATTAGGCATTATGTGTAAAAGCATGATATCTATTGCTCATAAATGCAATAGATTATTTTTCTCCATGTATGCACATTAGTAAACTTCAGTAGTAATAATGAAAGACAATATCTATTCCTCTTCAATAACATTGACATAATATACAGTGTAAAACTGAAAATAACTACCTGTGCAAGGGTAGCTCCAGTATAAATCTGGGGCAAATAATTTATTAATATAAATAGATATCATGTTGTTGCAATAAAAATATAAGTAAAGCAGAATAAATGTCAGAATAATAAAGCAATTAATTGAACAAAGGTATAATTCTTAATATTTGTGCTGTCAAAAGATCACTATGACTTGAAATTGTCACCTAGGTTATTAAAAATGTAAGTTTAACTAGACTGAAAAATTAACTTACAGTCTGTGTATAAACAAGGACATGAACCTGAGACAGCATTTCTTGAATGCAGTAACCTTACTTGAACAATGCCTGAAGTGCATAAAGAACATTTACGTTCTATTACTGTGAAGAAACATACATATCTACTATCTGCCAACTTGCAGAAATACCCTTTTTATTTAAATAATAATAATAATAATAATAATAATAATAATAATAATAATAATAATAATAATAAATACACATATTCTCCTGCAGACCCTTTTAGTAAAATTGCTTAGCTGAACTACTAAATCTCTCATGAAGACCTTGGTTACTGACCATAATTACTTTAAATTAAAACAGGATTTTTTTTTCTTATACAGTTATGTTATGTTAATGTGTAGCATATGTAAAGTTCTTTCATACCGATAAAAAATACCTGCTATACTGGTATAAGAGCATATTTTTAATAATATTTGTAAATTTGGGTGACACTACATTGTAAAGGTGTTAAATCTACATGAAGTGAAAAAAAAAACATATGTACCTACCAAAAGCCATGTATATCACAAATGAGTAGATGTAAAATAAGCAGTTATGCAGACATTTAACTTTGTTACAAACAACTGTTATCAAAATTATTGGATTTTGTTTTGAGTTCTTCTTCTTATTGTAATGTTGAATTGAACAAAGAAAAGTTCTGGAATGCAAAGCTCTTTTGGTTTCAATAAATAGACACAATATTATTATACACACGTAATAATGAGTGGAATCTTTTAATAACTAGACTGTCTTAATGAAACAAATCTGTTCTATTGAGTTTGTTGAATTTGTTCATACTGTAGTTAATGGGGTCCTGAAAAGTTGTAACAATTTTGATGCTGAACTCTTCTAAGGTCATGTGTTTCTATGTTTTGTCTCTTTATCCCAGGCTGCATTAAAAATGACGCGCTCCTTGCAACAGTTGCTCCAAGACTACCTGATGAAGCGCCGAATCCACAGAAACCGTTTGGTCACAAAGGATGGTCACTGCAACATCGCATATGGCAGTGTGAGACACAGCCAATTTTTCATTTACTTTTTAGACTTCTGGACTACTTTAATGGAACTGCGCTGGCGTTACGTCCTCTTTCTCTTTGCAGCCGCCTATGTTCTTGGCTGGTTCATCTTTGGACTACTCTGGTACTGGGCTGCTTTTGCTAATGGTGACTTATACTGGCAAAACCCACCACCTGACCATCACCCATGTGTAATTAATCTTTTTGATTTGACTGGTGCCTTCCTTCAGTCTATAGAAAGTCAGATGTCCATTGGTTTTGGTTATCGAATGATCACTCCATATTGTCCAAGTACCATCACCATATTAACATTGCAGGTTGTTTTTGGGACAGTGATGATCTGCTTTTGGTGTGGGGTAATTATGACGAAAGTTGCCCGGGGAAAGAAAAGAGGCAAAACCATCAGATTTAGCAAGATGGCGGTTATCTCATCCAATAAGGACAAACTCTGTTTGCAGATACGAGTTGCAAACTTGCGCAAATCCTTAATGGTTGGGAATCAGATCTATGGAAAACTTCTTCAAACAACCATCACACCTGAAGGTGAGACCATCATAATGGACCAGATCAAAATAAATTTTATTATAGATGCTGGAAAGGACAACATTTTCTTTGTCTGTCCCTTGACCCTGTACCACATCATTGATGAATCAAGCCCGTTTTTTAAAATGACAGGAGATACCATACAGTTGCAGGACTTTGAGTTAGTGGTGTTTCTTGATGGCACTGCAGAGTCCACCAGCTCCTCCTGCCAGGTCAGAACGTCCTATCTTCCTAAAGAGATCATGTGGGGCTATCAGTTCCTCCCTATCATCTCGCGCAACAAAGGGGGAAAGTATCATGTAGATTTCTCAAACTTTGCCAAAGTGACTCCTGTGGATACAGAACCCTGTACCAGTCATTTTGAAAAATCACCAGGGGTCTCTCATCAGTACTGACTAAAGTAATTGACCAGTTCAGTGCTACCTGTATATAATAAATCAGTAAAAGATTTCCTACTTTGTAATCATCTTCTTAGTAATAGGTGCATTGCCATACTGTAGGTCTATGTTTGTGAATGTATTGTGTCTGCAGGATTGCTGTCATTTGTGTTTTCCTTAAGCCTAGTGCTCCCAGGATTAGGTCTGGAATCACTGTGACCCTGACTACTGATGGCTGACTGAATAAATTATGTTTTGAACACTTTTCTTTGACACTTTTCTTTTTAAAAGTACATTATTTTATATAATTTAATAATTTCAACACTGCATTTGCCTTGCTTCAAAGATTTAAGTCTGACTAGACATTATATAAATTATAATATAAGTTTATTCAGCAGATGCAGTCAGACTTGGCTGTATTTATGAACATACAAGGAAAATGTTGATTGCTAAAATTGAGCTAAAGCTATAATGCTGAGGATTTTACAATTTAATTACAGAATTTATCAAAAAATATCCATACCAGTGTATGCACCTATTCCAACATTTGCATACCTGTAAGGAAAGCAACATTGTACAAAACTAACCAGTTTTTAGATTTAAACAAAACAAAACAAAAAACAATATAGGCACCTGGGTTTTGCATGAAAGACTTAAGAAGCATGACAAAATTCTCCTAGACTGAGATTTTTGACACAGGCTACATCCCCAGAAGATCTGGGATTAGTTCTCCAAGATGCCAGAAGAAACCTATCTGACAAATTCCTTTAAAAACTGTATGCAATTATTCTTAAACTTTTCCCAATGGTGTAGGTACTGTACCACTTGTGCCACTTGGGCAGCTGTCACCCCTCAGGGCATGCCATATGTAAGGTTATGCAAGGCCCATCTACACATGTGGGGACCAAAGAGCCTTATCTCATAGAACAGCCAATGCAGTACAAACTGTCAAAGTGTTGGCAACACTAAAAATGTGGACTCCAGAACATTCACTGCATTTTAGCCTCTGATTCAGACTTCCAAATGCCAGTCAGTCAACTAATGGGATGTGCCAAACAAAAACACAAATATCCACCGAACAACTCAAAGTACCCAAAGGAGCCTCTGTAGATATGGCTCATTGTCCCTCAATCAAACAACTAATGGTATGTGCCAGACAAATAAACTATATCTACCGATACCCCACCGCACAACTCACAGCACCCAAAGGATCCTCTGCTTATGCTTCAGTACCAGACACCACAGAACAACCTAGAGATCCCATGGATTCAATTTCAAATTCCCAATTTTATTTGACATATACAGGTCCTTCTCAAAAAAATTGCATATTGTGATAAAGTTCATTATTGTCTGTAATGTACTGATAAACATTAGACTTTCATATATTATTGATTCATTACACACAACGGAAGTAGTTCAAGCCTTTTATTGTTTTAATATTGATGATTGTGGCATACAGCTCATGAAAACCCAAAATCCCTATCTCAAAAAATTAGCATATTTCATCTGACCAATAAAAGAAAAGTGTTTTTACTACAAAAAAAGTCAACCTTCAAATAATTATGTTCAGTTATGCACTCAATACTTGGTCGGGAATCCTTTTGCAGATTCTTGTGTCTTGTGTCTCTCAACTTTCTCTTCACGATATCCCACAGATTCTCTATGGGGTTCAGGTCAGGAGAGTTGGCAGGCCAATTGAGCACAGTAATACCATGGTCAGTAAACCATTTACCAGTGGTTTTGGCACTGTGAGCAGGTGCCAGGTCGTGCTGAAAAATGAAATCTTCATCTTCATAAAGCTTTTCAGCAGATGGAAGCATGAAGTGCTCCAAAATCTCCTGATAACTAGCTGCATTGACCCTGCCCTTGATAAAACACAGTGGACCAACACCAGCAGCTGACATGGCACCCCAGACCATCACTGACTGTGGGTACTTGACACTGTACTTCAGGCATTTTGGCATTTCCCTCTCCCCAGTCTTCCTCCAGACTCTGGCACCTTGATTTCCAAATAACATGCAAAATTTGCTTTCATCCGAAAAAAGTACTTTGGACCACTGAGCAACAGTCCAGTGCTGCTTCTCTGTAGCCCAGGTCAGGCGCTTCTGCCGCTGTTTCTGGTTCAAAAGTGGCTTGACCTGGGGAATGCGGCACCTGTAGCCCATTTCCTGCACACGCCTGTACACGGTGGCTCTGGATGTTTCTACTCCAGACTCAGTCCACTGCTTCCGCAGGTCCCCCAAGGTCTGGAATCGGTCCTTCTCCTCAATCTTCCTCAGGGCCCGGTCACCTCTTCTCGTTGTGCAGCGTTTTCTGCCACACTTTTTCCTTCCCACAGACTTCCCACTGAGGTGCCTTGATACAGCACTCTGGGAACAGCCTATTCGTTCAGAAATTTCTTTCTGTGTCTTACCCTCTTGCTTGAGGGTGTCAATGATGGCCTTCTGGACAGCAGTCAGGTCGGCAGTCTTACCCATGATTGCGGTTTAGAGTAATGAACCAGGCTGGGAGTTTTTAAAAGCCTCAGGAATCTTTTGCAGGTGTTTAGAGTTAATTAGTTGATTCAGATGATTAGGTTAATAGCTCGTTTAGAGAAACTTTTCATGATATGCTAATTTTTTGAACTACTTCAGTTGTGTGTAATGATTAAGAAATATATGAAAGTCTAATTTTTATCAGTACATTACAGAAAATAATGAACTTCATCACAATATGCAAATTTTTTGAGAAGGACCTGTGTGTGTGTGTGTGTGTGTGTGTGTGTATATATATATATATATATATATATATATATATATATATATGCAGAGGTGTCAAGTAACGAAGTACAAATACTTCGTTACCTTACTTAAGTAGAAATTTTGGGTATCTTTACTTTACTGGAGTAATTATTTTTCAGCCGACTTTTTACTTCTACTCCTTACATTTTTAAGCAATTATCTGTACTTTCTACTCCTTACATTTTAAAAATAGCCTCGTTACTCTATTTTTATGATTAGAACGCGCAACCCCCCCCCCCGGTCACATGATAAGAACGCGCACAATGCCCCCCCCCCGGTCACATGATAAGAACGCGCACAACGCCCCCCCCCCCGGTCACATGATCAGAACGCGCACAATGCACCGCCCCCCCCCCCCTCGCATTATCAGAAAGCGAGACCTTAATGCTTTTCCCCCCCCTCACGGTACTTTTACTTTTATACTTTAAATAGTTCTGAAACCAGTACTTTTAAACTTTTACTTAAGTAAAAAGCTTGGGTTGATACTTCATGATACTTCATGAAGCATTTTTGAACCCTAGTATCTACTGTATACTTCTACTCAAGTAACGAATGTGAATACTTTTGACACCACTGTATATATGTGTGTGTCTGTATTTGTCTCATATTCATTACTGCATAATGAAATTCTTTTCTTTGCATACAGCAGCTTGTTGCATACTCAGAGCACAGCGTCAACCATTATATGGTGGTGATCAGCCCCTGACAAAGATCCTGATCAGCCATAACATAAACGGTTAACGTTATCCATCCATCCATCCATCCATCCTTAGGTCATATAAGCATTTTATTGCATATCATACAGTACCTTGTACTGTACAGGTCCTTCTCAAAAAATTATAGCATATAATTATAGCATATATTACAGGAAATCAGGGTGAGTTTACAGAATATGATGTACTGTAGGACACAATGGATAACAGGTTCAACAAGATCTGGCTCATTCTCAGAATTTACCCATAAAATATCTAGCTCTTTCCACATACAGTATACTGTACAACATGGGGTTTGAGTTCTGTAACATTCTCATATATAAACAAAATAATTTTAAATAAAAAAACAATAAAAAATCTGACAATAAGGACAATAAGCATATTTCTCTGTTCAAATAGTATTTATTGTCGTTATTATTATCATTATTATTATTATTATTATTATTAGTAGTAGTAGTAGTAGTAGTAGTAGTAGTAGTATTTTTATTATTATACATAAGGAAAGTTTTATAGTGAACAAAGATCTCAAACAATAGACAGGTCATACAATACAGTATTTCCCTGTATTCTTAAATATAGGAAAAGTGAGACTATACTGTATCTCAGTAAAGTATACAGAGTTTCGTGCATTGTACATTCTATTGTAATACTGAATACACTGAAACTATCACAAAACAAATATGGAATATGAAATGTAGTCAACAAAAACATGTTAAATAATTTGCTTTGATGCCATATTTGTACACTCTTGGCATTCTCTCAAAAGAAAATCCCATAAGTATTCAGTACTTGTTGGATGCATGTCCTTCACTCTCTGGTCCCACTCATCCCAAACCACCTCAGCTACTGTAGGTTTAGATGGGATGGCATGATCCTGCAAAGTGCACCTCCTCCTTCATGCTTTACAGTGCTTCTACAGAATTAGAACACATCTGGTCACCCACTCTACTTCTTAAAAAGACACTGCAGTTCAGACAAAAAAAAATAATTCCACTTATCTAATGTTCATTCTTGTATTACTTGTTCTTTCAAAGAAATGGTTTCCTTGCTGCATTTTGACCATGAAGTTCTGATTCACGCAATCTCCTTTGAACAGTGGATGTTGAAATATGTCTGTGACTTGAAATTCTTATAAACGTATTATCTGTAGCGGTGGTAGCTCTTGGTCTTCCATTCTTTGAAAGGAGTCAAACTACTGTACATCATAGTGTTTTGGGGATGGCACTTGGGGATGCATTCAAAGTTCTTGGGATTTTTCCTATTGACTGACCTTCATTTCTTAAAGTACTGTTGAACTGCCTTTTATTTTAACTGAGTGTTTTTTGCCATAGCATGAGAATCGTATAGTAGTTGAAGTAGCACTAATAGGAGGATTCACTCTGTACCTATTCCTTCCTTTGTTCAAGACAACTGATGGTCTAAAGCATGCCACTCTTGACAAGGCACACCTGTGAAATAAAAACCAATCAAGGTTACTACTTTGTGAATCTGATGAGAGAAAATTCATCAAAGATTTTAACTACTTTGGACAATTTATCTTTGGACAACTTTATATATATATATATATATATATATATATATATATATATATATATATATATATATATATATATATATATATATGGATTTTTTTGCACGATGACCTTGATAAATGGGACAATAAGCATGTATAGTATTTCTGTCTACAAAGATTTATTCTTTTTTTTATATAAAAGGGTGGTTTTATAGTGCACAAGGGAGAATAGCCTGGACGTATAATATTTCTCTGCATACACTAGAAGAGCGCCATGTCGCAGCGATAAAATTTCAGGAGAGCCCCTTTGAATATGCACGCTGTTTTTTTTTTAATACTGTATACAGCATGAATTTTTGTTCCCCTAGTCATGATGCAGGTTAGGTCCAAGGACTTATCATGTGCTTATTGTGTGTTTAGATACTGTTGTTAAAATGTTGTAGTTAAAGTATTTTTTCCCAAAAACTACAAAATACAAATGCCCATAAAATTGGCAAATAAATGTTGCTAAAAATACTTACTGGGGGTGGGGGTCTTCTTAAGCAAGTAATTTTTTCTTATTCCTTATTCCTAATTTTTCCTTCTGTGTACTTGACCTTTTATAGAGTTTTACATGCATCACTAAATGCACTGTGCCAGGAATTCACTTTAACTTTACAGGTCATCGACATTCATGGATGGAAGTAGGCAGAAATGTTTCAAGAACATTTATAAACCAGGTGGAAAATTTCAGTTTGGTTTGACATACACATACAAAAGGATTTAATAAATGAGGTACTATACATTAACACAGCATTTTGTTGTGTACTTTCACAAATCGACCCCGTAGTGCATTTAAATCGAACTAGTAAAACAATGCAATACAACTGAATAATATTCCCTTGCCTGACAAATTTCAATTTAACTGATGTTTATTATTAATTTAAAATATTAGTAGCTATATGCTGTATATTTTTCAGTTTAAATATTCACAAAGCAATAATAGAAAATGGAAATTGATTTGTCATATACTGTACTATGTAATCCATATAAATAAAAAAAATTAAGGTAACAGAATTTCAACAGAATATTTTTCTCTCTTTTCTAATTCAAAATTGCATGCAGGCAAAAAGTAACCTTAACCATAGCTGAACTTTGTTCTATTTCATTCTAACAAAGCTATTATACATTTGATACTTCTTCTTTGTGTGAATTCTTGGGAAAAGGTCACCTGTGAGTGAGAGGACATTTTGTTTTTGTCAGTAATGATATACTGCAGGTTTGAGTCTAAGCTAATCTACTGTATAATTCAACTATTCAACTATGAATTAGTTAATTAAAAAAAATTTTTTTAACAAAGATTTATTCTTTTTTTTAAAAAAATATATAAAAGGGTGGTTTTCATAGTACACAAATCCCTTGGAGAGAACAGGTTAGACGTATAATGTTAGACGTATAATGCATTTAATATTCTTTTACATTTTTCAAATGAATAAATATGCCCCATTACCTGTACAAGTACATAGAAGTGCCATTATTATTTTTTTTTAATCAATCTTAATTGGTATGGCTAGGCATAATTCAACTTAAAATAAAAATGTAGTGCTCACTTTAGACACAATGTAGCAATGAATAAGCATTGTATTTATTTCTGGGAATAATTTGTAATTATTTTTACTTAGATGCTGTGCATAAAGATAACAAATCTAGACAGAAAAAAAATCACTTAAACAGTTGCATGGAAGTATTAGGCGATACAATATAATGTAGTGTCATTTTCTATAATCACTAAAAGTAGTGTGAGTTTTATTAAAAATATCGATTTTAAAGTATGACTTGTAAAGTATGATTTTATCAGTATAACTTCCTGATAAATGGTCAGAAATCACAGTCAAAGCCGTCATTATCAATGCCACCTGCAGATTGTTGATGCACTTTCTCATTGTGGAAACAGTGAGCACAGTGTGGTGTTTTCACAGGCATTACTTTAGCAAAGTTGGAGAAGTCCACTCGATATTTTCCTGCTTTGCTGCGGGAGATGATGGGGAGAAATTGGTGGCCCAACATGATTTCCTTAGGGATGTATGAAGTCCTCACATAGCAAGAGAAGCTGGTATATTCAGCAACACTGTCCATAAACACCACAAGCTCAAAGTCTTGATTCTGAAGCGTGTCCACTGTCATATCAAAGAATGGACTGTTTTTGTCTATCACATGGTAGAGGGTCAATGGAGAGATGAAAAAGAGGTTTTCTTTCCCAGTTTCTACACAGAATTCAACACTGACCTGATCCATGATGATGGTTTCTCCTTCAGGCGTGGTTGTTGTCTTAATAAGCTTGCCATATACCTGGGTTTCAATCATCAATGATTTGCGCAGATTAGCCACTCGTATCTGTAGACACAGAGTATCTTGTCTAGGGCAGATGACAGCCATCTTACTAAAAATTATTCCTTTAGCTCGTCTCTTGGGCAACGCAATTTTGGCCATTACTACCCCACCCCAAAAGCAGGGAATAATAGCACCCAGGATAACCTGGAAAACATACACAGCAACGGCACCTTGGCAGTTTGTGGTAATGGCACGGTAGCCATAAGCAATAAATGTCTGTGTCTCTAGTGAGAACAGAAAGGCAGTGGTAAGATCATAGAGGTTAGTCACACAAAACCTGTGGTTAGCTGGTGGGTACTGCCACCACAAGTCACCATTGGAACCACCGACCCAGTACCACAAAAGTGAAAATGCAAACCAGGTAAGAAGAAATGAAGCTGAAAAAAAGAACATAAGCAACATCCAGTGGATCTCCACTAAAGTCGTCCAAACGTCTAGAATGAAACCTAACCAGTTTTTGTACCTTACATTAGAATATTCAATGTTGCAATGACCTTCTTTGGTCACCAAGCGATTCCCATAACTCCACCACTCAGTCAGGGAGTCTCTGAGAAACTGTCCCAGAATACGTGCCATTTTCAAAGAGCCAAGAGCACTCTAGACAGGAAGAGAAATGAGCTTGCTTAAAATTACAAGGGGTCTCAGGTTTGATTTATAATCTAATTTATAATATGATTTATATGATATGATCTTATTTTAATACAAATAAATTCACTGGAAAATGGCAACAAAAAATGTAGAGTGAGAAACCTACCTGCTGAAACAGTTCCCTTGCAGACATCCAGCAGTTTAGTAAAAATGTAAAGAGACATGTTACCAGATTATTTTTGCTCTCTCTCTCTCTCTCTCTCTCTCTCTCTCTCTCTCAAGCACACTTTATCTCTCCTGCTCACTGTCTTTGTTTGGTGTCCATAACACATCTTTTATTTCAGCTCTGCTTTGGTGCTTTGTCTGGAATATGGATTTATACAATACTTACCTCCAATTGGTCAAGATTTTAATTCATTTTATATTATGTACTTATAGTTTGTGTTCTGTAACATCCAATGACTTGTTTCAGATCATTATTTAATTAAAGTTTAATATTAACGGCATCATTTTGTTCTTTAGCTGGTTGAATTCAACAGTAGAACACCAGATTAAACAGTGTGTATTTTAATTGTCTTGGATTGAAATCTGCCTGTTTTAATCCATGCAGAATTAGATACTGTAAAATTGCAGATTGTAATTAAGACTGCACAAGTACCTGGATATAGTTAGTTTCTCTCTCTGTTAATCATCAAGACTGTATATAAAACGAGCAAATTGAAAACTTCACAAAACCTGCATCAAGCAGTGGTCGCTGAACTTTTCACATTTCTAAGTTTTACTTAAAACTATTTTAAGTATGTCAGGACATTTACATGCACAGTTAACTAGGCCATTTAATTGGACTGCTGTCCTCAAGCATGGGAGAGGATTCCATTTATTGACCAAGCTACAGTATGTCCGATTTTGCTCAGCCAGGTTGTGATATGCCTTCATAGCTTGTTAGTTGTTGTATTACATCAAAGACTAGTCACTCACTCACTTAAACACTTACTCATCATCTATACTGCTTATCTTGTACAGGGTCATGAGGGCCCTTAAGCCTGTCCCAGGCAACTTAGGGCATAATGTGTGGTACACCCTGGATGTGGTGCCAATCTATTGCACACACATACATTTCTGAATGGCAGTTAGTCTAATCTGCATGTGCAAGAAAAGCCAACTGCACAGAATGAACTTGTTTGCAGAGAGGAAATCCAGGGCGTAAGCTTTCTCTCTCAATGTCGATGATCACATGAACTTAGTGTTGATGTATGGGTTGTGGGATAGACCAGGGAGAGTTACAAATCCAAAAGCATAGAGGAGAAATATTTTTACAAGTCAATAGTCATTATTGAAGAGTCCAGCAGAATCTTTTTCCTTAAGCACGAGGCAAAATCAAATGTACAAAAAACAGGCAGGGTCGTACAAAGTAATCGGTCTAAGGCAAGACACATTTATTAAAGGCAAAGATGAGAAACAGATCCAAAAAACAAGCAGGGTTGATAATGAGGTGCAAAAACAATTAATATGTCTATGAATATTTGTTGAAGCATGTGTCAAACACACCATAGTTTGGCTTATATAACCTCGGTCAGGTGACGTCATTTGATTAGGTGCACCTGGAGGTTATAAATAGGCATGAATCGGAAACATCCTCAGGTCAATTTTGTATGAAAGTACGTTCAGTCACTGTAACATCCGAACCGCCACAGCCCCGGAGATCCGGTTCACCGGCTTACTGAGTCATAGCTTTGTCTCCCCCTAGTGTGTCTGTGTATGTCATTGTCTGCCCCTAATGAGTTAATAGGAAGCACCTGTCTCTACCTCATGTGTCACACTATTTAACCCAGCCGAACCCATACAACAGCGTCTGGTCACCACTATGCCACACCGTGTTTCTAATCCATGTCTCTTTGTGTCTCTCCCCAAGGGCTAGCGGTATCTGCAGGCGAGGTAGTGTGGAGCGAGACAGCTTCCCACACGTTCACTGACTCAGCCGTGGAGCAGTCTTTCCAGTCGATGTTAAGTTAAGCGTTTACAAACGCATTCTTGTGTTCTTGTGTTTCCGCCTGCAGACCGCGCCGGGAGAAACCACCCGCGGGGTGGAGATTTTGAGTTTTTTGTGTTCTTTTTGCTATTAAGAGACTGAAGACCTAAAATAAAGACTGTTAATTCCTGCACCTGCAGCCTTCGTGTCTATCTTTGTAGAGAAAGCATGACAGATGACCAGACCGTCTTCCAGACTGCAGCAGGAACGCCCCTGCCAGGTGATACCCCGCCCATGATGGATTACATCCGGCGACAGCAAGGGCAAATGGACAGTCTCGCTAGGGCGATAAATGACCTGGCTCACAGTGTCCGTGACATTGCAGCCGGTCAGTCGCCCTCACCTCCGCCGCCGAGACGCCCCTCACGATCCCCACCAAGAGCGGCCCCGCCGGAAAGATATGCTGGTGACCCTGAGGGCTGCAAGAAATTTCTGCTAGCCTGTGAGCTGTATCTGGCCGATTACCCAGGACTGGACGATCGCCAGAAGATCAGCTTCATCACACAACAGCTCACAGGTGCGGCTATGGACTGGGCAACCGCGATGTGGTGTGCGGGAGGCCGGGACGTGATTGACTATTCGCGGTTCCAACGCGCATTTCGCGCGGTCTTTGACCACCCGGATCAAGGGAGAACTGGGGAACAACGATTGTTAAGGCTGAGACAAGGGCAAACCCCTGTAGTAGAGTATGCTCTGAAATTTAAAATCCTGGCCGCGGAGAGCGAGTGGTGCGAGAAGAGTCTCCTCGCACGCTTCCGGGACGGCCTTCAGCCCGAGATCCAGCTCGAGTTGGCGTGCCGGGATGCGGAGATGGACCTTGACGAGACCATTCAGCTCGCTATCAAGCTGGACCAGCATCTCCGCGGTCAGAAATGGCAGAATCCCGGGAAAGCAGCAGGGGGCAGTGGTGAGCCGCGCCGCCGTCTCAGCCCTAGTAAAAGCCCGCTGAGACCCCGAGAACGCCCCGCAGAGCCCATGGATGTAGGCACATCCCGACTGTCCGCACAGGAAAGGAGGCGCCGATTTACGGCGGGACTATGCCTGTACTGCGGGGGGGGAGGACACCTCATAAAGACATGCCCATTGCTACAAGTAACTCAACACACACCCTCACGCGCCACTCAGTCATTCTGTATCAATGCCGAACTATCCTATAATAATCATACTGTGTCTGTTTCCCCCTTAATAGATTCCGGGTCGGCTGGGAATTTTATTTCATCCTCTCTCCTTTCCTCGCTGCATGCTCCAGTGTCGAAGCTTCCAACCCCGATCGGGACTAATGCTCTAGATGGCAACCCATTAGCACAATCGCCCGTTACAATGATCTCCGTGCCCCTACGATTAACTTTCCCAAACCACACTGAGGAATTGAAATTCTATGTGATTTCCCAGGTGAGTCAGTCCGTCGTGCTCGGCCTCCCATGGCTGCGCTCTCACAACCCTAATTTTGATTGGTCTGGTATGCGTATCCTATCCTGATCCCCCCGATGCGCGAAATTCTGTTCACCATCCTCATTGATGGTCCAAACAACTTCTATCGAAAGCTCCAGCGCCCTGGTTTCGACTTCAGTGCCATCAGAGTACGAAAAATTAAAGGACGTGTTTAGTATTAGGGCTGCTGCACGACTTCCCCCTCACCGCCCGTGGGATTGCGCTATTGACCTCCTGCCGGGGAAAACACCGCCCTGCTCGCGGATTTACCCATTGTCCGTCGCCGAAACCCGGGCAATGGAGGAATACGTGAGAGAGGCTCTCAGGCAGGGACTCATTAGTCGCTCCACGTCTCCAGCCTCAGCAGGATTCTTTTTTATCGAAAAAAGAAAGGGGGGGGGCCTTAGGCCGTGTATTGATTATCGGGGGCTCAATGCCATCACAGTAAAATATAAGCACCCACTGCCATTGGTACCGGCCGCGATCGATCTGCTCCGAGGCGCATCCATCTTTTCTAAACTAGACCTCCGCAGCGCTTACAACCTCGTTCGTGTTCGCAAGGGAGACGAGTGGAAGACTGCATTCAGCACTACATCAGGTCATTATCAGTATAATGTGATGGCCTATGGACTGGTGAATGCACCTGCGGTGTTTCAGGGGTTCATGAATGACGTGCTTCGACATATGTTAAACCGGTTTGTGATAGTATATTTAGATGACATTCTGATATACTCTCGGTCATATGGGGAGCACGTCCGTCATGTGACCGCCGTTCTCCGTCGACTGAGGGAACACGGGCTCTATGTGAAGGCGGAGAAATGTGAATTCCATAAAACGGAGGTAGCATTTCTGGGCTATCGCATAGGGCCACTGGGGGTCATGATGGACATGGCCAAGGTCAGTGCGGTCCAATTATGGCCGGAACCCACATCAGTGAAGGCGCTACAAAGTTTCCTTGGGTTTGCCAATTTTTACAGGCGCTTTATTAGGGGCTATAGTATGTTGGCAGCACCGTTCACTAATTTGTTGAAAGGAAAACCAAAAGGGTTGCGCCAGTTCACGCCGGAAGCGCGTCTCGCTTTCCAGCGGCTAAAACAAGCTTTTACGTCGGCGCCTATATTAAAACTTCCCGATCCAACTAAGCCCTTCGTAGTCGAGGTCGATGCGTCGGAAGTAGGACTAGGAGCGGTACTGTCACAGCGCCATGGCCACCCAGAGAAGCTGTATCCCTGCGCTTTCTTTTCGAGAAAACTGACACCTGCTGAGTGCAATTACGATATCGGAAATCGCGAACTGCTTGCCATAAAAGCGGCGTTAGAGGAGTGGAGGCATTGGTTGGAGGGAGCAGAACATCCATTCACGGTGCTCACTGATCATAAGAACCTTGAGTATCTCCAACAAGCGAAAAGACTAAACCCCCGCCAAGCCCGCTGGGCACTGTTTTTTACTCGCTTCCATTTCAGCATTACATATCGCCCCGGCTCTAAAAACTTAAAAGCGGATGCGCTCTCCCGCTGTTTCGCGGCGCAGGACCCGCCCACGGCTCCTGAACCCATTTTGCCCCCGGCACTCGTGGTGGCCCCGATTGCGTGGGATCTCGATACGGAGATAGTACAGGCGACACGGACCGAGTCCGTGCCGGCTGACTGTCCGCCGGATCGAACCTACGTACCGGAATCACTACGAGAACGAGTGACGGTAGAGGCTCACATCAACCTCACCTCTGGACACCCCGGCGAATTAAAAACATTTCAACTGCTAGAACCTAGGTTCTGGTGGCCAAATATGCGGGAAACAGTAAAAACAGTCGTTTCGTCTTGTGCTACCTGTGCAACTACTAAGAGCCCCCGAGGGTTGCCAGTTGGTAAATTAATGCCCTTGCCCACACCTAACAGACCGTGGTCCCACCTAGCGGTGGATTTTGTGACGGATCTGCCAGTGTCAAAAGGGTACACGACAGTTCTAGTGGTGGTGGATCGGTTTTCCAAAGGCTGTCGATTTGTCCCGTTCTGCGCCCTCCCGACCGCCGCTCAGGTGACGGAAACCCTATTCGACACAGTGTTTCGCTACTATGGTATTCCGGAGGACATCGTTTCAGATCGTGGTCCCCAATTCATCGCTAGAGTCTGGAGAGCTTTTTTCCAGAAGTTGGGGACCACTGTTAGTCTAACCTCAGGCTATCACCCGGAGTCTAATGGACAGGCAGAGCGGACTGTTCAAGATCTTGGGAAATTCCTTCGTGCATATTGTAGTAGTCGACAACATGAATGGGCAGACTATTTATTCTGGGCGGAATATGCACAAAACTCCTTAAAACACTCCTCAACCGGCCTAACGCCGTTTCAATGTATGCTCGGATACCAGCCACCGCTCTGTCCCTGGGATGCCACTCCCACCAATATTCCCATGGTGGATGAGTGGTTTAAGAAAGCGGAAAAAGTATGGGAGGGAGCGCATGCTCATATCTCCCAAGCAGTTCGCCGGTTTAAGAAATTCGCCGATAGGCGGCGAGGGGAAAGTCCTCCGCTCCAGGTAGGTGATCGGGTTTGGCTCTCGACAAAGGACCTCTCTCTCAACCTCCCCTGTCGTAAACTTTCCCCCCGATTCATCGGTCCCTTCCCCATTGTCGCACAAATCAACCCTGTGTCGTTTAAGTTACAACTCCCTTCACACATGCGCATTAACCCCACCTTTCACATCTCTCTTCTCAGGCCAGTAAGAAGGGGACCGCTGGACGGAGGGGTCGTGACCCCCTCGCTCCCCGGGGCTGTGGAGATCGAGGGCGCTCCAGCGTTTAGAGTCCAGCAGCTGCTGGACTCCCGAAGGCGAGGAGGCTCACTCCAATATCTGGTGGAGTGGGAGGGTTATGGACCGGAGGAACGCAGCTGGGTACCGGCGCGGGACATCCTGAGCCCCGAACTCATTTCCGAGTTCCACAGGGCACGGCCGGATCGTCCTGCGCCACGACCCCGGGGCCGACCCGCCCGCCGGCAATTCCATCAAGTCGGCGGGTCCCTACCCCCTTTGGTAACGCAGGGGGAGCGCCCACCTCCTCTTCAGGAAGCCGGTCCTGGGGAGGGGGTTAATGTAACATCCGAACTGCCACAGCCCCGGAGATCCGGTTCACCGGCTTACTGAGTCATAGCTTTGTCTCCCCCTAGTGTGTCTGTGTATGTCATTGTCTGCCCCTAATGAGTTAATAGGAAGCACCTCATGTGTCACACTATTTAACCCAGCCGAACCCATACAACAGCGTCTGGTCACCACTATGCCACACCGTGTTTCTAATCCATGTCTCTTTGTGTCTCTCCCCAAGGGCTAGCGGTGTCTGCAGGCGAGGTAGTGTGGAGCGAGACAGCTTCCCACACGTTCACTGACTCAGCCGTGGAGCGGTCTTTCCAGTCGATGTTAAGTTAAGCGTTTACAAACGCATTCTTGTGTTCTTGTGTTTCCGCCTGCAGACCGCGCCGGGAGAAACCACCCGCGGGGTGGAGATTTTGAGTTTTTTGTGTTCTTTTTGTTATTAAGAGACTGAAGACCTAAAATAAAGACTGTTAATTCCTGCACCTGCAGCCTTCGTGTCTATCTTTGTAGAGAAAGCATGACAGTCACACATAGAGTGTGGCATTGGAGCGCAGCATCTTGTTCCCGCTTTTTCAGGAAACAGGGTAACAGTCAAGTAATCCGAGACGTTCCCTTCCAAAAGCTACACTCGATGCAGCATGATAAATGCTATTGGAAACGAGAATACCAGATCTGGAGCTGACTCTGAAATGCTGACTCGAGGACCGATGAGCCCGGAGTAGAATGGACATCCAAACTATAAAATCTGACAAATGTGTGCGGAGAGAACCAACCTGCTGCATCACACACTTGCTGCAAGGGGACACCTCTTGTCAAATTTACTTGAAAATGTATTTATATATTTATTATAATCATTATCGAGGATGACATCATATAAATAGGACACAATAATTTACATTTCAATTTAATTTAGAAACCCTCAGTATTAATTGTTGTTGGTCACTGGCTGGAAATTGAACCCAGGCCTTCCACATGGCAGGCGAAACACCTACCACTGAGCCACCATTTTCGATGAGTTATAAGCGTTTCAATATTTAATATCAGTAGCGTGATATTTCCACAGCAGCAGCGACAGGTATCCGAGGTGCTTATGTTACCATAAAGGAAAAGTGAAGTTGTTCAGCTGTGGTAGATCTGATTTATTCAAACACAACAATAAAGCTTTATATCCTCAGGAGGGGTCATTACATTGTTTTAGCGATGTTTAGGTGCTTATGTTACCATAACGGAAAAGTGAAGTTGTCCAGCTGTTTAGTGTCACCATGCAGATGTTACACCCTGTGTAGTTACCGAAATCTTTGCTTTAGTTCTGAGTGGCCACACATCACTTCCACATTTCCACATTCCCGAATAGGCGCGTGGTCCGTTGCCTAGCAAAACGAGGCATAATCGTGGTGACATACTATAGTTTATTATCTGCTGTGGTATTAATTCAAAAACAATAATAAAGCTTTATATCCTCGGGAGGGGTTATTACATTGTTTTAGCAATAATTTCATGGAAGCGAGTTCAGAACTAATCTAATGCACTGTCACACTAAAAAAACATCCGAGAAGTTCAGAAGCTTCAAATATAATGAACGAACTAATGAATTTTCTTAAAACGTTATAAAATTAAATAGAGACTTAGTGACTCCCCTTAGAGACTCTGTAGTAGGTTTTCTCAGTTGAATACGGAAAAAAAATACCGCTGATTATCAATGCGGGAACGAATGGCGCATTGCCCAAGTGGAAGTTGACCTTGGAGCTAAACTATTTGCTTTGGGTGAAGGCGCCATCTAGCGATCATTGTGTGTCAGCATCAGCTTCCCATTCGAAACAATAGGCGGTCAAATGACTGCTGAACCGCGTTATAAGTAGGTCACACTGGCGTGGCGCTTCTAGTGTTAATGTGTGTCTTTGGTGGTTCCAAGTCACACCTGGACTGCTTGGGAACCAAGAAATACCGACTGTAGTAGCTTGACTGTCTGTCTGGAAGGGGAACATGTTCTATGGCCCCTTTTTCCAGCAAAGTCTGCAATGCTTGAGTCAACAAATGTGCTCGTTCCGGTTTCACGGAAGTGGAGACCACACCGTTGAAATGCGGAGTATGATGTGCAAACTGAATTCTGTAGCCTCTCTCTACAGTCCTCTGAACCCAAGGAGATAAACTTGGCAATAGCTTCCACGCTGCCAGTTTCTCTTCAAGTGGCACAAGTTTTGACACTTTGGCTAGATGGGGGGGGATGTTAGATGTTCAGAAACATGTTTCATCCTGAAACGTGGCAGGAGGCGACCGAACACTTATTCTCTGTTGAAATTTTACGCTCTCCTCCCCGGGGAAAGACCAGCCTCAAGACTCCTTTTTGGAGGAGATGATGCTTCTCAAGTTCAGTCTCCTTGAGACAGTCTGTGAAGCGCGGTGAGCCACACCACAGTCCCTACGAGGGGGTGATCGACTTGCCACACTCTATTTTTGTGCTTTATGCCTCAAAGGAACAGGACCTGGTCGGGACTGGGTGGCCGACGGCCCCAACTCTTGAGCACAGCCGGGAAGAAACCTCACAAATGCTTCCTCGTAGTGCTTCGCCTCCCGAAACTAGTGGCGACGGTTTTGACGTCGCCAAATGGGCCGGAAGATGAGATGGGGCATGAAGGAGGTTGAGCCACAGATATCTCAGCGTAGCTGAGCATCAATGGACCCACCAGTGCTCAAGTCCTTCAGCAGGTGCAGAACCGCCATGGTGTGCACGGCTTAGTGGGGAGAGTGGGTTTTTCAATGATGATGAGCTCCCAGGATAGCCCGCAATCAACGTTGATGGCATAAAGACACGCAATGAATAAGGATCACTCCATGAATGAGTCCTCGTCATGGAGGTCACCAAAGAACCGGAGAGACCGTCGCTGAGGCCCCCCGCCTAAAGCCTGCCAACTGTCGTCTAATTTTGAATGTTTTTTTTTTTTTTCATTAGCAGAAGCAAGAGAAGAGATCTCTTCCGCCCGCTCATAAGAAGGGTCAGAGTTGGGTGAGAGTTGTATCGAATCTTTAACAATTCGGGTTAAATTGATTAACTGAATCAAAATTCATAATGTACACTTCATCAACTATCTGTCCACCGTTAAGCACAATTTAGGGTATCTTACCAGTTCTGCTTATCACGTGGCCAACGAAGATAACACAAAATCTAGTATTTATCAATTATGATTAAGGTAACAAGATCTGTTTAGACTTTAAAATACATGACCAAGACAACAGTTCTTTATAAAGAAACGGGAATTTATTTGACTAATCTACGATACATGAAACTACGCTACTTAAACGCACACACACACACATACACACACACACACACACACACATCCCGTGTTCACCAACATTCTTGGAATAAAGCCAGCTTTAGATTGATATCAAACATTACATATTTTACCCACTTACTCCTTCCTTTATCTAATAAAAGGGGTTTGTAAATTCTGATTACACCTTTAAAGTTATGCACAATAATCAAACATATACACAGGAATGAAAGATACTGAGTAAATATATGTAAATACGTTTTGCCCTGCTGGCACACTTTAAAGATGGTTAAAATAGTGTCCATGCCGTATGCCTTTGTTCACAGAAAGGCATGTCTTCCGGAGGTCAAGAGGATGTCCAGGTGTGGTAGCTTCTCCCCCCCAGAAGCTGTAAAACTGTCTACTTTGTTTACCGACCGGATCGGCAATTTACAGCCTTCGTTTTGGGGTTATTTTCAAAGCATCTGGTCCTTGTGAGGTTTCCTGCAGCATCGTCTCACAGACGCTCCTACTGTATCTGTTAAGATTATCGGGATGGCGCCATGCATGCTGGGATAGGGTTTCTGGTATGTGATCCATTGACTGCTGTCTCTCTCCTTGGGGGCGCCTTGTTATTAGCTACATCAGACAACTACTGGTGCTTCGTCAGGGTCCTAGATCTGCTCATGATTACACCATCGAGTTCCGAACCTTGGCAGCCATTACCCAGTGGGACACCCAGGCCCTGTATGACACTTCCTGAACGGACTTTCGGAGTCAGTCAAGGACCAGCTAGTTTCCCAGCAGCTCCCTGAGGACTTAAACACCTTAATGGATCTGGCAGGGCGAGTCGATGCACGCCTCAGACAAAGGCACCGTGCACCCATCCAACCCCGCCTCAAAGCCAGCACCTCTCGAACTCCAACCACCTCCGTCAACTCCCCAGCTGAACCCATGCAGATCGGGCTATCCCGGATCTTGCCGGAGGAGCAACAATGTTCGGATTCAAGCTTGTGCATGCCCCTACTGTGGGCAGATCGAACATTTGCGCCTTCAGTGCCCATTCAAAGCAAGGCCACCCAAGTCAACCTAGGCACACTTGAGAGTGCAGCCTCATAGAGACCGCTCACTTATTCCTGTCATACTCCTCTAGGATAACCAGTCTTGTGTTTTTCATGCACTTGTCGATTCTGGTTTGGATCAGAATTTAATTTGTGCCTCAAAGGCTAAGGAACTGCACGCACCAACCCTTCCCCTTGAACCACCATTGTCAATCTGAGCCCTTGATGGAACGCTTCTTCCTCCAATTACGTGGCGAACCACTCCAGTCACCCTGCGCACTTCTGGGAACCATTTGGAGGAGATATTGTTCTTGGTCATGCAGAGAATTCAATCCCAGCTGGTTCTTGGATGCCCATGGCTCATCCGCCATAACCCACAGATTGACTGGTGGAGCAATGTCATTCTCGGATGGTGCCATCTCTTGCCTCAAGTCTGCGCTCTGCTCTTCTCCAGTAGTAACTTCCCCTGAGAAACTTCCAGATCTTTCTGTGGTCTCACATGATTACGCTGATCTCAGGACTGTGTTCAGCAATTCCCAGGCTACTCTACTCACATTCTCAACATGAAAGGCAGGCCATGGACAAATACATCTCTGAATTGTTAGCTGCTGGCATCATCAGACCATCATCGTCATCCTCTTGGGCAGTCTTCTTCTTTGTGGCCAAGAAGGAAGGGTCCCTACATCCCTGTATTAATTATAGAGGGCTTAATGACATCACCATTTTTTTCACCATGGTTTTTGACCATTAAAAACCACTATCCTCTGGCATTGATGTCCACAGCCTTTGGCCTACTGCAGCAGGCCCAAATCTTCACAAAGTTGGATCTCCGGAGTGCATACCACCTACTTAGGATCAGAGAGGGGGATGAGTGGAAGATCGCCTTTAATACACCTTCTGGTCACTATGACTAGCTAACGCCCTGGCAGTCTTCCAGGCTCTGGTCAATGACGTCCTCGGGGACTTCATCAACATCTTTGCCTTTGTTTATCTGTATGATATACTCATCTTCTCCCGTTTCTAAGAAGAGCATGCAATACATGTCCGCCAGGTACTTCAGTGACTTATTGAAAATCAGCTCTTCATCAAAGCCGAGAATGCAAGTTTCACCACAGTACAGTTTCGTCTATGGGTTTCATTGTTGCCACATCAGGGATCCAGATGCTTTAAGCAGTGAATGACTGTCCTGTTACAACCACCCGAAAGGACCTCCAGCATTACCTGGGTTTCTCTAATTTCTACAGACTGTTTATCCATGACTTTAGCTTGCTATCCGCTCCACTCACCTCTTTGACCTTAGTTAAGACTCCATTTTCCTGGACTGAGCAGGCAGCCAGGGTGTTTTGCAAACTAAAGATATGGTTTTCCTCGGCTCTGATTCTCCAACAGCCTGACCCTTCCCTCAAGGTCATAGTCGAGGTGGATGCTTCAGACTCTGGATTAGGGGTGATACTATCACAGAGGTCACCAAAGGACAAAAAGCTGGCTAGAGGGGACAGAGGACTCGTTCCTGGTCTGGACAGACCATAAAAACCTGGAGTATCTCAGGACAGCTAAGTGTTTCAATTCCCGACAAGCAAGGTGGTCCCTATTCTTCTTACATTTTAATTTCTCCCTGTCCTATCACCCGGGCTCCAAGAACACCAAACCAGACACAATTTCTCGCCAGCTCTCCCCAGCCCAGGATAAATCGCCCAAGGCCAACATCCTGCCAGCACAATGCCTTGTGGGAGAAGCACTGCTGGATGTCGAATCACGAGTTAGGATGGCACGCAACCAGGAGCCTGGCCCCCCAGAGATGCCTACAGGCAAACTCTTTGTCCCAGAAACAGAATGACCCTACGTCCTGGAATGGGTGAGTGCCAGCGATGTTTGCGCCAGGAATAAGACCACCAATAAGCCATCTGCTGGTCACCTCTTCCTGTTTCACAAAGACGCTGGTTCCATATAGCCCTTGATTTCATCACGGGCTTCCTGATTCACACCTGCATCCTCACGATAATAGACTGCTTTTATTTCATTTCACTACCTAGTCTCCCCACTGCCAAAGAGACTGCAGAGCTGCTAATCACCCGTGTTTTTTCGGCTCCATGGGCTTCCAACAGATATTGTGTCGGACCGCAGACCCCAGTTTGCTCCGCGATTCTGGACAGGCTTCTGTAAATTGATCAGCGCAACACCCAGCTTATCTTCGGGTTATGACTCCCGGACTAACGGCCAGACAGAGCGGGCCAACCAGTACCTGAAGACAGACATTCGATGTGTGACCTCAAAGAAGTCCCATTCCTGTAGCCGGATGCTTCCGTGGATTGAATACGCCCACAACTCTTTACCCACAGCAGCCAACGGCCTCTATACCTTTCAGTGCTACCTCAGATACCAGCCTCCCCTGTTCCCTCCGCAGGAGGAGGAGAAGGTCACGGTCCCTTCCACCCAAGCTTTCATTCATCGATGCTGCTGCCACACCATACTGGCATTCAAACTGCAAGGCGGCCAAGGCATTACCCTATCAAGTAGGCCAAAGGGCCATGTTATCTTTTCGGTATATCCCCTCAAGACCATCTCCCACAAACTGCCCCCCAGGTTTTCAGGATTTCCGGATACTGACCCCTGTCTGGTAAAAATGACTCTTCTCATCCTTTGCTTCTCCTTCTCTGCAAGTCGGCTTTTATCCTGTGATACATACATACATACATACATACATACATACTTACATTATTGATCCCGAAGGAAATTCCAGACTGGAATGGGAAAAAAGTAAAAACTAACAATAGAAACTAAACAAAGAGAAGACACACAGACAGAGCTACTCTGAATGGGTTGCCACTTGCATTGGCGCCAACATATGTTGTCTTCTGATATTTCTTAGTGTACTTACATAGCTGTAAGTAAGTCACAGTAGAAGTCAAGACCTTGATTAAACAAAACCTCTTTTTTTTTTTTTTTAGTCATTCAGAGGTTGATTTTCTGGTGTCTTTCAGATTATTGTCCTGCTGCATAACCCACATTCGTTTGAGGTCACAGATTACTTTTTCAAATACGGTCAAGGAGGTTTGAATAAGTTTTTCCCTTAATAAATGAAACTATCATTTATAAACTGATTTTTTTCTTTTTTAATATATGGCTATCTTTGTGTAATATTAAAACTTATTTAGAGCCTCCGAGTGGTGCAGTGGTAACATGCTCGCCCTATCATCCAGACATCGCTGGTTCGGTTCTCGAGTGATGCTGATACCTCTCACAGCCGGAGGCCTAGATGAGAGCTGATTGGCCAAGCTCTCTCAGAGGGGAGGGATGAATGGTAGTAGTAGCCTTAATGTGGTAGCCCTCTAGTGACTGGGAGGAATTGGCCACAACTAAATTAGGGAGAAAATCGGGGAAAAAAACTAATTAAAATAAAATGATCATTTGATCTCAAATACATTTGTTACTTACAGCTATGTAAGTACACTAAGCTGTACTCCCTTGCCCGGGAGGCGGAGGACAGGATGTTTCAAAAACAATATCAGAAGATAGTTGAGTGAGAATGCAATTAAGTACGTCCTGAGAGTACTAGGGCACAAGGACAAACTTTTTTTTTTTTTTGCAGCAGCAGCAGCAGTTCCAGCACTGAACACTTCGGCAGTGAACTGAGTCTACCCGCTTAGCACACACTTGCTGCAGGGGAATACCTCTTGCTAGTGCAATAGATGAGGCGATCTCCTGGTTGAATGAGCCCCGCTTCCTAGAGGTGACGTGGTACTGTGAGGCTCATAGGAGAGGGCAATAGCATCTCTCACCCAAAGGGCACATACTGGACACTGTAAGTGAAGTCTTTCCTGCTCCGAAGCTGTAACAGGCGGAGGACAGAGACTTCAAGCTATATGGGCTGAAACACTTCGTATGTACGAATCTTTCACATACATTCATTTCTGAGGGCATAAGCTCTTCTAGGAGAGGGAGCCCTAGAATAGTCTTAATTACGCTGGCTGGAAGACCAGCTTGACTTAGACTCCCGGAAGCAGAGTTATCAGGAAAAATTAATAGAGACATAACCTGGGCCGCGTAAGGGCCAAGGTGTCCAGACCCAGGGGTGGGGCTGGAAGAGTCAGAGAGCAGCAAAGGGGACATTTGCTGGTCTTACGAGGCAAAGAGGTCCACCTCTGCTAGCTGAAATCTCTCCCAGATTGACTGACTACTTCGGGGTGGGGTTTCCAATCCCGGTGTGTCAGAGCTTGACTGGACAGTACAGATGCTCCTTATTTATATGCCCTGAAATGTAAATTGCCCTGAGGGAGAGGAATCTGGTGCGCTAGCTGTTTAGTGGCGTGAGCACAGTCCGCCCTAGCGATAATATGTGACTGCAATAGTGTTGCACATCCACACTAGGGCATGGTACAGTAGCCTCTCAATTGCTGGAGGAAGTTCTTTAGGGCCAGAAATAGGGCCATCATTTCGAGGCAATTGATGTGCCGCGCTTTCCAGCTCCATGGGGCTGTCATCCAAAACCGCATATTAGCCCGTGAGGGAAACGTCTGTCGTTAGCATCTGCAACGACAAGACGAACTTAGAGTGGGACCCAAAGAAGAAACCGGGGTCTGAGCCACATAGGGAGGGTACGAAGCATCTGGCGCGTAACCCTTGTTGGGAATTGGCCCTAGGTTGAAATCCCCTATTGTAGCCACATCTGGAGTGCTCCCATGTGCAGACGGCCCAAAGGTGTCACTGTGGATACAGCTGCCATGAGAACCTTTGCTGGTCTAGCTTGATTTCCTTGTCTCAATCTTAGAACCAAAGATGAGCTAGGACGACATGCTGATGTCGAAGCGCTAGCTACTGAGACTGGGCCAGCCAGTCGTATATGTAATTCAATACATTCATGTAGAGAGCTAGGCAGAAATGGAAGGATCTGATACTGGTAAGTTTCGCTCCCGAAGTGACCCTCAGGTCCTTCCCTGTGTTGTGGCAATATGAAAGTAAGCGTCCTTCAATCGATTGTCACAAATCAATCGCTTGGTAGGATTTGAGAGCAATCACTTTGACAGTAAATTTTGTAAAAATTTTGTAAATTTTGTAAAACTGTATTTATTTATTTAGATCCAAAATCTAAAAATTGGATCTAAATAATTGGATCTAATTGCTTAGTTCCTCTAGGAACTAAGCCATACCTGACTCACTATCTGGTAGGGGAACATGTTCTATGGCCCCATTCCTCCAGCAGCCTCTGTCAGGAGATGCACACTTTCCGGTTTAATGGAAGTGGAGACCACGCCATTCTGAAACACGGAGAGTGATGTGATGCGGGGGGGGGGGGGGGGCTTGTTAGCTGTTTGGCATCCTGGAATACAGCAGGAATTTAACCGAAGAGCTAACATGTCGTTGAGGACCGGCGTCATCCGAAACACCAAAGGCGGTGGAACTAAACATCGGTCCCATGGTTTGCCCGGGAGGGGGGGCATGTTCTTAAAGAAGAAAATTACGTGCTCTCCCCCGGGGAAGACCCCACAACCCTTCAGGGCCTCTTATTAGAAAAGAAGACGGCACGGTGGTCTGAGCTTTTAGAGGCGATCTGTGAGGGGTGGCGAGCCGTACCCCAGTCCTTACGGGTGGGGTGCGCGGCTACTGACGCTCTCCTTCTGCGCCTCTCGCCTTTCTGCGAGACTCAGCTTTGGTCGAGGCTGGGTGGCCGATGGCCTCGGCTCCTGAGCACGGCGGGGGAGAAATTTCCCAAAAGCCAGTTCATAGACATTGGCATCTTGAAACTTGGTGGCGACGGAATTAACGGAAGCGCCAGCCTGACCTGCTGCTTGAAACGCCTTCCCTACCAGGTTAGAAGAAATTCTACACGGCTTGGAGGGCAGACTTGGCTTCTTCAATGATGATGTTCCAGGAGTGAGATAGCTAGCTAGTGTCTCCTTAACCTGGGGCATCATCACATAGCCTCGTGTCTTAGCATCAACGATGTTGGAAAAGAACGAGGTTGGTGGTACAAAAATATGGGATGAAAAAGGTTTATCCCATGAACGGGATAGTTCACTATGGAGATCATCGAAAAATGGGAGAGAGAGCGGCGTTTTGGCGCCCTCTCCTGGCCACCCGACAGAAATCTGTCGTCTAATTTTGAGTGTGTGGTGAGAGCTTGCTCCTGTGGCCAGTCAATGTGAAGCCGTTCGACTGCACGCGTTATGACTTCCAGCAACCTTTCATACTCTCTGTCATTGCTAGAGGGTCGTTCTGAGGTGGCTGCTGCCATTTCTACAGAAGCAAGGGACAGGGTCTCTTCCATCGACTCACGAGAAGCACTGGAGTGCGCTCGTGAAGTGGAGTGAGAGACTACGTGATCGGGGGAGGAGGCGAGAGAAAGGAGAGGCTCCGTCTCTCGTGCCTCGGCCAGATCAACCTGTGATCCCCAGGAGTGCAGCGCGGCGCGTGGTTCCCTGAAGAATGCAAGGCGCGCGCGGAGCATTTTTACCGGGAGATTGTCACAATGCTCACACTCTCCTTTAAATCCATCGAGAGCGTGGCTCTCACCCAAGCATTTAAAACAAAGAGTGTGCGTGTCGCCTTCGGAGAGATAGTTCTCACACGGACATACAGCGCTAAACTCTGCCATTATCTCAGTGATAATTTTTATTTTTTTAAAGATATCTTTGTTTTAAATGCGTTTTTAAATGTGTTTTGTGCTTGCACACGTTTCACAATGTCATGAAGACAAATGAATCTGAGGTTGTCGCTGGCTCACCGATATTTATAACCTGCAGCTGAGTCTAATCAGATGACGTCACCTGACCGAGGTTATATAAGCCAAAATTTGGCGTGTTTGTACACACATGCTTCACAACCGCCGACATATTTCCCATAGCGTTTTCACGCAGCATCGAGTGTAGCCTTGAAAGAGAACTGCATTTTTTATGTTCTTGGGTCATCTTTGTGTAATATATACAAAAATATCTCAAAAAATTTGCATATCATGAAAAGGTTCTCTAAACGAGCTATTAACCTAATCATCTGAATCAACTAATTAACTCTAAACACCTGCAAAAGATTCCAGAGGCTTTTAAAAACTCCCAGCCTGGTTCATTACTCAAAACCGCAATCATGGGTAAGACTGCCGACCTGACTGCTGTCCAGAAGGCCATCATTGACACCCTCAAGCAAGAGGGTAAGACACAGAAAGAAATTTCTGAACGAATAGGCTGTTCCCAGAGTGCTGTATCAAGGCACCTCAGTGGGAAGTCTGTGGGAAGGAAAAAGTGTGGCAGAAAACGCTGCACAATGAGAAGAGGTGACCGGGCCCTGAGGAAGATTTTGGAGAAGGAACGATTCCAGACCTTGGGGGACCTGCGGAAGCAGTGGAGTAGAAACATCCAGAGCCACCGTGTACAGGCGTGTGCAGGAAATGGGCTACAGGTTGCAAATTTTGCATGTCATTCGGAAATCAAGGTGCCAGAGTCTGGAGGAAGACTGGGGAGAGGGAAATGCCAAAATGCCTGAAGTCCAGTGACAAATACCCACGGTCAGTAATGGTCTGGGGTGCCATGTCAGCTGCTGGTGTTGGTCCACTGTGTTTTATCAAGGGCAGGGTCAATGCAGCTAGCTATCAGGAGATTTTGGAGCACTTCATGCTTCCATCTGCTGAAAAGCTTTATGGAGATGAAGATTTCACTTTTCAGCACGACCTGGCACCTGCTCACAGTGCCAAAACCACTGGTAAATGGTTTACTGACCATGGTATTACTGTGCTCAATTGGCCTGCCAACTCTCCTGACCTGAACCCCATAGAGAATCTGTGGGATATTGTGAAGAGAAAGTTGAGAGACACAAGACACAAGAATCTGCAAAAGGATTCCCAACCAAGTATTGAGTGCATAACTGAACATAATTATTTGAAGGTTGACTTTTTTTGTATTCAAAACACTTTTCTTTTATTGGTCGGATGAAATATGCAAATTTTTTGAGATAGGGATTTTGGGTTTTCATGAGCTGTATGCCACAATCATCAATATTAAAAAATAAAATGCTTGAACTACTTCAGTTGTGTGTAATGAATCTAAAATATATGAAAGTCTAAGGTTTATCAGTACATTACAGAAAATAGTGAACTTCATCACAATATGCTAATTTTTTGAGAAGGACTTGTATATATATCTCAATCTTTTACGTTTGACAAATATGTTTAAAAAAATTAGCTACAATAGGTGGGGGGCAAATATTTTTTCACGGCACTGTACAATATGGTGTTGAGCTAATCTGTCGTAGATATTGATTTGCCTCCTCTCTTCAAACAGCCCAGTAATGTGGTAAAAGATCTACTGTAAAGTGTTTTATTGTTTTAACTAGAAATGATAATGACCAGAACATTATAATCATTGAACAATGAAACAATCTCTGACTTCATAATTCTCAGCTCTCGGGATTCCGGGTTGACCCCTCCTTTGATGTGGTTTGTATACTATTTATCCATACACAATATTACTTTGTTGATTTTTCACAACAAGCAAGGGTTAGGGTGGATTTCCACAACATGTTATGGGACATAGTTTAGTATACAGTAAGCAACACGTTGCTGTGGTTTGTTGACCAAGACATGCCAACTAATTCTCAGAAATCTCTCAGAATCAGAAACATCTTTTGTTCACGCTAAGTCAACCAAGTATTATATAAATCATCAGTTTCCTATATACCCATATTTTTGTTTGCATTTAACCAACCTGAATACCTGAAATCCAAAAGTTATCAACCTGTTCAATTCAATTCAGTTTTATTTGTATAGTGCTTTTAACAATTTACATTGTCGCAAAGCAGCTTTACACAATCAAAAGAATTAAGTTTGTATAAAATGTGAATGTGTATGACTCAAAATGATAAGATTGTCCCTGATGAGCAAGCCGGGACAACGGCGACAGTGGCAGGGAAAAACTCCCTGAGAAGTTAATAGGAAGAAACCTTGAGAGCAACCGGACTCAACAGGGAACCCATCCTCATTTGGGTGAAAATGGATAGCAGGGATTGATCTGCATAATACTATGCGAGACTGAAAGTTCAGTATAACAGGAGATGTGTAAAATTAAATGGAGTCCAGTTTGTTCCTGGAGGCTCAGGTAGACTGTAGGAAATTCCAGTCATGAACTATTGAGCGACTGAAGTCACAGGTCCTCAGAGAACAGCTGTCTGCAGCAGCCAGTACCATCATGGTAAAGTGGAACTGTCCCCAGTCACCACACGCATCCGAGGCAGACCACACGGGGCATCCATGTGATGAGATCTCCAATCAGAAGCAGTACTCCAGGACGAGTTAGACAGGTCCAGAGGGCAGAGGAGGTCTGGATCACTGGCAGCTCAAGAGTGACATGTATAGCTCGACAGAGAGACAGATTGATAGAGGATAAAGTATAGAGGGAGGGAGAGAGAGACGAGAGCAGATGAGGAGAGAGCAAAAGAGATGGAGAGATGGCAGTTAGGTATGGTCACAGTCGAACAATGTATACGGTGAATGTATATTTAGTGCAGAGTGCAAGCAGGGACTCCGGCAAGACTAGCTATGACAGCATAACTAAAAGGGAGAGCCAGAAGGAAACACAGACATGAGGGCTCCCTGAGATGTAAAGCAACCAATCACCTCAACATCAACAAACCTGAGTGATCAATGAGAGTGGAGAAGACAGCATCTAAACATACCAGTTCACCTAATACTCTACGTCCATGAGTCCCCCAGATATGCTCCTTTACCTAAGGCAAATTCAATTCAATTCAATTCAATTTTATTTATATAACGCTTTTAACAATGGTCATTGTCTCAAAGCAGCTTCACAAAAATTAAAGAAATTAAAAAAAAAAAAAAAAAAAAAAAAATATATATATATATATATATATATATATATATATATATATATATTATATATAAAATAATAAATAAAATTATAATAGAAAATAAATAAATAAAAACAAATAATAATAATAATTATAGAAAAGAAAATAATTGGAAGTGTGGATGTGTGAGAAAAATGTGCAGATAATAATGAGACGAATGAATGAAATTTCTCTGATGAGCAAGCCAAGGGTGATGGCGACGGTGGCAAGGAAAAACTCCCTGAGATGGCATTAGGAAGAAACCTTGAGAGGAACCAGACTCAACAGGGAACCCATCCTCATTTGGGCGATAACAGATAGAAATGATATAACGTCTTGTGTGTTGTGCAGGTGAAAATTCAATATGACAGAAATTATTTCAATTGACATGAAGACCAGTTCAGCATAGGGACGAGTCAGTAGGTGCAGAGGGCAGATGAGGTCTGGATCACTGGAAGCACAGGAGCAGCATGTGTAGCTCCAACCATCATAAAGCTGAATCCAGCTGGAGCTGCTCCTTCTCTGGATGCCTCAGGAACCTCGCAGGGTCGGCCTTTGTCTATTGAAGCTGGCAAAATCTCCCGATGCCTCGGGATGGGTAGAGAAATACAGAACAGATGGGGAGAATTAGCGTAGTTGCCATTCGGTATAGGTGTACTGGAGTATGAGTACTGGGATGAGTTATGTGTATGCCAGATTAAAAAGATGCGTCTTGAGTCTACTTTTGAACTGAGAAACCGTGTCTGCTCCCCGAACACTGTCTGGAAGGCTATTCCAAAGCTTTGGAGCTAAATATGAAAAAGCCCTACCCCCTTTTGTAGATTTTGAAATTCTGGGAACTACCAGAAGTCCGGAGTTTTGTGATCATAAGGCGCGTGGTGGATTGTAGCGCATCAGAAGACTGGTTAGGTATGTGGGAGCTAAACCATTTAAGGCCTTGCATGTAAGTAATACTATTTTGTAATTTATTCTAAACTGAACAGGTAGCCAGTGCAGGGATGATAATATTGGGGTTATATGATCATATTTTCTGGATCTAGTGAGAACCCTGGCAGCTGCATTTTGGATTAACTGAAGCTTGTTTATTGAGGATGCAGGACAACCACCTAGTAATGCATTACAATAGTCCAGTCTGGAGGTCATGAATGCATGAACTAGTTTTTCTGCATCAGATACGGATAAGATGTTCCTAAGTTTAGCAATATTTCGAAGATGGAAAAAGGCTGTTTTTGTGATATTTGAAATGTGATTTTCAAAAGACAAGTTACTGTCTAATATTACTCCCAGATCTTTTACTGCTGAGCTGGTAATAACAGTACATCCTTCTAAGCGCAAGCTGAATTGTGAAAGCTGTTGTGTGCTGGTTTTTGGGCCAATAAGTAATATCTCTGTCTTATCTGAATTTAATAAAAGAAAGTTATTGGTCATCCAATCTTTTATGTCCTGGACACACTCAGTTAATCTAGACAACTTAGGTATTTCGTCTGGTTTAGTTGAGATATATAATTGGGTATCATCAGCATAACAATGGAAACTAATTCCATGTCTTCTAATGATGTTACCCAAGGGAAGCATGTATATTGAGAACAACAGAGGTCCTAAAACTGACCCTTCTGGGACCCCATATTTCACTGGCATTACACCAGACGGTTCTCCATTTAGATCTACAAAATGGTAGCGATCAGACAGGTAAGATCTAAACCATTTTAATGCCTGTCCCTGAATACCTATATAATTTTGTAAGCGATCTATGAGAATATTATGATCTATAGTGTCGAATGCAGCACTAAGATCAAGCAGGACTAGCAATGAGATGCAGCCTTGGTCTGAAGCTAAAAACAAGTCATTTGTAATCTTAACTAGTGCAGTTTCTGTGCTATGATGGGGCCTGAAACCTGACTGAAATTCTTCAAGGATGTTGTTATCCTGCAAGAATGTGCAAATTTGAGCTGATACTACTTTTTCTAGTATTTTTGATATGAACGGGAGGTTTGAAATCGGTCTGTAATTTTTTATTTCATTCGCGTCCAAATTAGATTTTTTAAGAAGCGGCTTAATAACTGCTAACTTGAAAGATTTAGGGACGTGACCTAGATGTAATGAAGAATTAATAATGTTTAGGAGTGGCTCTCCAACCGTAAGCATCACTTCTTTTAAAAATCTGGTTGGGATTGGGTCTAACAGGCACGTTGTTGATTCAAGAACACGTGCACCAGGTAAACAGCGTGTGTGCACCTTACCTTTAGCCGTGGTAGCACGCACATGACGAACGATGGAGTCTCCGATGACCAGGACGTCGTGTGCCGTCTCGCGGAGAGGAGCGAAGCGGTTTTGGGTCGAGATGTCGAAGACGGGTGGTGGCGGAGGGGGAGAGGTCCTCGCCCGGGGCTTGGCGTGCTTCTTCCGCCGCTGCTGTATCCAGGGTCCGTGGTATCCCGGCGCCGGGGTGTAGGAAAACTGGGCGGGCTGCGTCCTTGGTGTGTTGGACCTGGGCAGAGAAATACGCGGGGTTGAGGTTGTAGGAGAATTCTCACGCCGAGATTTTACCTGGGACAGGTGAGCGTCGGTCTGCGTCGATTTCAGCGTGGCTTTCCGCTGCTGTAACCGGGCCAACTTCACCTGTAGCTCACGGATCAGCTTCTCCACGGCCTCCACCTCCAAATCCACCGAGTGCAGCTCCAATGTCTCCTCACCTGCACTCAGAGGCAGAATCACAACCGACATGGTGTCTAAACACGGAAAATAATCGGTGTGAGGAAGCGAAAACAAACTTTACAAACAAACAAACAAACGTGATAGCCGGGCTAGCGATGCTAATGCTAATTAGCGATGCTAATGCCGGCTAAAAGCGGTGTGCTGCAAAACAATTAAAACTTAACGATATAACACGCGTTTCGAGTAAATATATTATAAGATACTTATCCGTTTTATGTACACTCTTCGTAAGGGGACGAAAAAGTTTAAAAGTTGGTCAGTATGGTGGAGCTCGGAAAAAAAGCAGCGTCTCAGCGTCCTCGTACAAGGGTTGCCAGATCCAGTAATCAATTTATAAAATCAATTTATAAAAATGCTTGGCTAAATAAATACATTTTTAGCCTAGACTTAAACACTGAGACTGCATCTGAGTCCCGAACACTATTTGGAATGTTATTCCATAACTTTGGGGCTTTGTAAGAAAATGCTCTGCCCCCTGCTGTAGTTTTAATAATGCGTGGTACTGACAAGCAACCTGGATCCTTTGATCGAAGTAGGCGTCGCGGATCGTAAGACACTAGCAGGTCACTCAGATACTGTGGCACGAGACCATTTAATGCTTTATACGTCAAGAGTAGAATTTAAAAATCGATGCAAAATTTCACAGGAAGTCAATACAGTGTGGATAAGATAGGGGTGATGTGCTCGTATCTTCTGGTTTGAGTGAGGACTCTCGCTGCTGCATTCTGGACTAACTGAAGCTTGTTTATGCACCTTGTTGAACAACCAGACAGTAAGGCGTTACAATAATCCAACCTAGAGGTGATACTGTAAAAGCATGAACTAGTTTTTCTGCATCATTTGGTGACAATATATTTCTTATCTTGTCAATATTTCTGAGGTGAAAGAATGCTATCCTGGTGTTATTATCTACATGTGCTTCAAATGAAAGGCTGGAATCTATAATCACACCAAGGTCTTTTACTGTTGCACTTGATGGAACAGAAAGGCCATTTAAAATCACTGTGTGATCAGAAAGCTTACTTCTAGCTGCTTGTGGTCCTATGACTAAAACTTCTGTCTTATCAGGATTAAGCAGAAGGAAATTAATTAACATCCAATCTCTTATGTCCTCCACACATTACTCAACTTAGGAAACTGTTTTTGCTGAAACGTATAATTGTGTGTCATCAGCATAACAATGAAAACTAATACCATGTTTACGAATTATGTTGCCCAGAGGAAGCATGTAAAGGGAAAAAAGCAGTGGTCCTAAAACAGAACCCTGTGGAACACCAAACTCAACTTGACAATATGAGGAATGGTCACCAGCTAAATCTACAAACTGATAACGATCAGTCAAATAGGACCTGAGCCACAAGAGGGCCGTTCCCTTAATTCCTACTACATTTTCTAATCTGTGAAGGAGAATACTATGATCAATAGTGTCAAAAGCTGCACTGAGGTCGAGTAACACAAGTATAGTGATGAAACCCTGTTCAGAGGCCACTTGGAGGTCATTTACTACATTAACGAGACCTGTCTCTGTGCTGTGATGAGGCCTAAAACCTGACTGATAGAGTTCGTTTATGCTATTTCTATGTAGATATGAACATAGCTGCTGTGATACTACCTTTTCCAGAATTTTAGAGATAAAGGGGAGGTTTGATATCGGCCTGTAATTGGAAAGCTGACAGGGGTCAAGGTCAGGTTTCTTGATTAGTGGTTTAATAACTGCTAATCTAAGGGATTTAGGAACATACCCACTGCTGAGTGAACAGTTAATTACTTTCAACAGGGGTTCTGCTATTGCTGGAACTATCTGCTTGAGAAAATGTGTCGGTATAGGATCTAATTTACAGGTTGACGATTTTGAAGAGGAGATGAGTGAAATTAGTTCTCTCACTTCAAGGGGAGTAAAGTATTCTAGGTTCTGATGTGATGTGATGCCTGAATTTTTTGCCTAATATTTATGATTTTGTTATTGAAAAAGTTCATGAAATTCTCACTACTGTATACTACTGACACCTTTGGGCCTTCTGCACATGAGAGCATTTCAGTTGTGGCTAAGAACCAGGGGATTTCATTTGAGGGCCAATCCCCAATAAGGGTTACCCGCCAGGGGCTTCGTACCCTTCCTATGTGGTTCAGACCCCGGTTTCTGACTCTGGGTCCCACTCTAAGTTCGTCTTGTCGTTGCAAGATGAATGACAGTATCTCTCCTTGACGGCTCACCGTGGTGATTCCAGTGAGGAGGAATCTTCTGTCTCAGGCGCAGGGAACAATATTTCATCCCCGGCCCGAGCTTTGGAACCTTCACGTTTGGCCCCTGAACGGGACCAACTAAGTCAAGCTGGTTTTCCAGCCAACATAATTGAGACTATTCTAAGTGCTAGGGCTCGCTCCACTAGAAGAGCTTATGCCCTCTTATGGAATGTATTTGAAAGTTGCTGCATGACGAAGCAGGTAGACCCAGTCCACTGCCGAATCGTTTCAGTGCTGGAGCTTCTGCAGGAAAAGTTGTCCTCAGGCTTGTGCCCCAGTACTCTCCGGACGTACGTAGCTGCTAGTTCAGCCTGTCACGTTCTGATTGGTGGGGTTACTGTGGGAAAACACCTTTTAGTTGCCCGTTTCATTCATGGAGCTAAACGGTTGAGGCCACCCACTAGAGCCACGGTCCCTTCGTGGGATTTATCTATCGTGCTCGAAGGTCTAATTGACACCCCTTTCAAACCACTAGAGTCAGCGCCTGTCAGGGTTCTGACCCTTAAAATGGTTTTTCTGATGGCAATTACCTCTCTGAAAAGGATTGGAGATCTGCACGCCTTGTCAGTCTCGCCATCCTGCCTAGACTTTGCCGCTGGGCTAATTAATGTAATTTTGCATCCTCACCGAACTATCTTCTGAAAGTTCCATTCTCAACCATACATCCAGTTGTTCTTGAAGCTTTCTGTCCTCCGCCTTTTAAAGCTTCGGAGCAGGTGAGACTTCACTTACTGTGTCTAGTACGTGCTCTTCAGACTCACATCCACTGCACCAGCCAGTGGCGTAAGTCAGAGCAGCTTTTCATATGTTATGGGGCTGCAACCGGGGGGCGGCCGCCACTACACAGACCTGGTCACACTGGGTGAGAGATGCTATTGCTCTCTCCTATGAGGCACGTGGGCTCACTTCGCCTCTAGGAATCAGGGCTCATTCAACCAGGGGGATCGCCTCATCTATTGCGCTGGCAAGAGGTATTCCCCTGCAGCAAGTATGTGTTGGTCCAGGTTGGTCCTCTCCGCACACATTTGTTAGATTTTTAGTCTGGATGTTCATCGGTTCATGGGTTCTACGGGCTCACGGGTCCTCGGGTCAGCCTCCCAGATATAGTTCTGAGACCTCCTCGACCTTGTGCACGTTGGTATTCTCGTTCCCATAGCATTTTCACGCAGCATCAAGTGTAGCCTTTGAAAGGGAACGTCTCAGGTTACTTTGCTGTAACCCTGTTCCCTGAAAAGGCGAGAGATGCTGCGCTCCAATGCCGCACTGCCTACGTGACCGGATGTCCCTTCAGACAAAATCGATCTGAGGAATGCTTCCGGTTTACTCTTATTTATAACCTGCAGGTGCGTCTCATCAGATCACGTCACCTGACCGAGGTTATATACAGTAAGCCAAAATTTGGCGTGTTTGATACACACTGCTTCACAACCGGCAACACGAAAAAATGTTCCCATAGCGTTTTCACGCAGCATCTCGTTCCCGCCTTTTCAGGGAACAGGGTTACAGCAAAGTAACCCGAGACGTTTCTGTTCTTTGTCAAAATTTTCCTCTCTAACACGGTTTCTAACACTGTTTGTTTAAAAAAAAAAAACAACTATAACAATATAAAAGTCACTAAGTTTTGACTATCAAATATAGTTGAATTTAAAATCCAATGTTAAACAGTCCCATTTTCACAGAAGCAAATACGTACTGTCTGTGGTGAATTATGGAGCATACTTTCCACTAATTTCCATTAATTTTATTTTTCCAACTCTAATGTTGAGATGTATCTGCTACTCATGCTCTGTAAAGCCTTCATAGTGGCTCTAATCGGAGTTACTGTTTGTTAACTGGTGATTTCTGAGGCTGGTGACTCTAAATGAACTTCTCTTCTGCAGCAAAAGTAAGTTTTGGTCTTGCTTTCCTGGGAAGGTCTTCATGAGAGCCAGGTTCATCATGCTGCTTGATGTGTTTTACAAATTCACCTGACACAATACTGTTCCTGCAAGAACTATTCCAGAAAGGCTGACCTCTGTGTCCTTTAATAACAAATGGCTATTGTTGTTGCTGTTACATAATTACCTAATTTCATGTGTGTTATTTAATAGTTTTGAAATCCCGAGTATTGTTGTAGAATGTAGAAAATAAACCACTAAACAAAAAGAAAGAAATCTGCAAGTGATCCTAAACTTTTGAACGGTAATCTATTACTGCACAGTAAAGCCATATGTTTCCCCTCATGTCCCAGTAAGGAAGCTATGGTCTGAAAGTAGGGACCAACAGTAGCAATTTGGTAATGCAGAGGATTGAACCCCTAACCTTCCAGTCAATAACCCAGCACCTTGACTGTTTGAATCATCACTTGCTTCTTTGTAAGAAGCCCATATGTATGAAGAAAATAACAAAATTAACATGTTTCATTTACCTATTTGGAATTGAAATAGATTACTTAAAAAAATAAAATAAACTTTTGAAGTAATTTAGATTAAGATCCAAAAAAATTTCTTTTGCACTGAGACTGACTAGTTAAATCCTGAAAATGGTCAAACCAGCAGAGGGATTCTAGCATTGAATTTTTTCTCTTGTCATCTTTTACAGAGCACACAGCATTTGCCCCCCTGCTCATTCCTTTGTGATATAAATATGACATAAAAACAAATATATTTATTATGTTTTTCAGGGTTTCTCTTCCGATTTAGATTTTTACATACATAATATGCACTATATCATGCTGGCATTGGTTAAATAATAAAATAAATAAATAAATAAAAAGATTGGCCCTCATAAGTCTCCAGAAGAGAATTATGTAACTTAAATACAATCTGGGCGGCGCGGTGGTGTAGTGGTTAGCACTGTCGCCTTGCACCTCCAGGGTCTGGGTTCGATTCCCGTCTCTGTGTTCATGTGCTTGGTGGGTTTCCTCCGGGTACTCCGGTTTCCTCCCACAGTCCAAAGATATGCAGATTAGGCTAACTGGCGTTCCTAAATTGCCCGTAGTGTGTGATTGGGTGTGTGAGTGTGTGTATGTGTGTGTGCCCTGCAATGGATTGGCACCCTGTCCAGGGTGTACCCCGCCTAGTGCCCGAAGTCTCCTGGGATAGGCTCCAGGTCCCCCGCGACCCTGAACACAGGATTAAGCCGTATAGAAAATTAATAGATGAAATACAATCTGGCCCAAGAAGAGGATGGATTTAATGTGTATAATGTTTCTATGTTAACACAGTTTATTGTTTGTGCAATAGAGGAAATATGGGTGGCCTTCTTAGAATACTATTCAAAGTTCCCAGATTACTATGCTTGAACAGTCAGGATGTTTATATAAACTATTTGCACTGTACACACTATAATTTTTCGCCATTAGCAAAAGAACAAGAAGTGATAGGATTTACACAGCGATAGTAATAATAATAATAATAATAATAATAATAATAATAATAATAATAAACAATATTGGTCATATATTTCCAGAGAAGCAAATGAACAGATGACAAAAATAAATCTGACATAAATAAGTGACTGTATCTAGAATGGTTTATAACCCATAGCTTGGCTTACACAACATGCCAGATTACTATAGAACAGTGAGTGCACCACACTGATCATAGAATTCTGGCTTGTCCATGCTTTTGGCAACTGTTGGTGTAACTGCATGTTAAAATCTTCCTCTGTTCTTCTCTACTTTTGAACTTTTTCTTGGTCAGGTTATTTTATATCATCTAAATAATCTGCATCGTCAGTCAAATCATAATTTGTGTCAATAGGACGCAGAAATATTTCCAGATAAACTGTTAGCTACTTATGATCTCAGCTGATAATGGTAATCAGCTAATAATAATAAAATAATATTAATAATTATTATAATTATTAGTATTATTATTATTATTATCATTATATTACATTATTTATTTATCTTTTTTTAAGGGAAAATTTATATTAGAAAACTTGCTAACATCTAATACCACATAACCTAGCTTATTAATCAATCTTTATAGGCAAAATATAATATAGTATATAGTAAATTGTGGGAATGATTATGGGACAGTTTGTTACTGTGGTAAATTGCCAAATTTCATATTATTCAGAGTATTTCATTTTTCGTTTTTATTTATAATTGTTGAAAGCAATTAGTAGGGCAAATTATCAAACAACCAGATGACAGCATGATTGCTCAGCATTCATTTTATTAGGAAATGCCATAGTTTACATTTTTATTTGGCTTGTCTTGGTTTTCAAGTGACAACAAGTTTTTTTTTTTTTTTAATACTGTACAGAAAACAAACATGATATTATAAAATGGATTAATGTACAGTTGCATTCCTCACAACATCAGCCCAATCTTGTATTTATTTATTTGTTTATTTATTTGTTACATAAATATTAACTAATGCAAAAAAAATAGGTTAACTGAATGGTCATGTTTCATTTACTTTTGCTATAAAATTGTGTATAACTGTCTGTGCAACTACTGTCTAAGACAATACATAATTAATTATATGAACATTTAATGTAAAAATAAACATATATACATATAATTTGTGTGTGTACTACTCCTTCATTCTCTAGATTCTTCAGATTTTGTTACCGTTTTTATCAGTTTTATTAAATATGTTAAAGTTCGTAGTTGTTTGTGTTTTCTTCTGTTACAAATCAAAGTTGAAGCCCTCATTATCACTGCCATGCCTGGACTGGCGTTGATGCACTTTCTCATTGTGGAAGCAGTGAGCGCAGTGTGGTGTTTTCACAGGCATTACTTTAGCAAAGTTGGAGAAGTCCACTCGATATTTTCCTGCTTTGCTGCGGGAGATGATGGGGAGAAATTGGTGGCCCCACATGATTTCCTTAGGGATGTAGGAAGTCCTTACTTGGCAAGAGAAGCTGGTATATTCAGCAACACTGTCCATAAACACCACAAGCTCAAAGTCTTGGTTCTGAAGCGTGTCCACTGCCATATCAAAAAATGGACTGTTTTTGTCTATCACATGGTAGAGGTTCAATGGTGAGATGAAAAAGAGGTTTTCTTTCCCAGTTTCTACACAGAATTCAACACTGACCTGATCCATGATGATGGTTTCTCCTTCAGGCGTGGTTGTTGTCTTAATAAGCTTGCCATATACCTGGGTTTCAATCATTAATGATTTGCGCAGATTAGCCACTCGTATCTGTAGACACAGAGTATCTTGTCTAGGGCAGATGACAGCCATCTTACTAAAAATTATTCCTTTAGCTCGTCTCTTGGGCAGTGCAATTTTGGCCATTACTACCCCACCCCAAAAGCAGGGAATAATAGCACCCAGGATAACCTGGAAAACATACACAGCAACGGCACCTTGGCAGTTTGTGGTAAGGGCTCGGTAGCCATAAGCAATAAATGTCTGTGTCTCTAGTGAGAACAGAAAGGCAGTGGTAAGATCATAGAGGTTAGTCACACAAAAATTGTGGTCAGCTGGTGGGTACTGCCACCACAAGTCACCATTTGTACGACCGACCCAGTACCACAAAAGTGAATATATAAACCAGGTAAAAACGAATGATGCTGAAAAAAAGAACAGAAGAAATGTCCAGGGGATCTCCACTAAAGTTGTCCAAATATCTACAATGTAACTCATCCAATTTTGGTATCTTACATTGGAAAACTCAATGTTGCAATGGCCTTCTTTGGTCACCAGGCGGTTTCGGCAAACCTGCCACTCAGTCAGAAAGTCTATGAGTGCCTGTGCCATTTGAAAGACCAAGAGCAGTCTGTACATAAAAGAAAAAAAAAAAGATAACTTGAAAAGGTGCAGGGTCAGAAATGTTTGTTCATTTTAAACTAAACTTGTTATTAAGTTCACAGTGAAGTTCTTGATTATACATTCTCTTTTAAATTAGATAACCAAACCATTATTCTGGTATGCATTATCTTACAATTAACACAGCAATACATAGGTTAGCAAACTGAATATATTATAATATATATAAAGAACTAACAGAGTAACAAAGAAAATCTAGAAAAATCACAGCTGAAACAAGTATGGAACCTACCTGCTAAATAAATTTCTCAGTGGATTGAATCAGAGTTTAAAAATGCATGTATATGTATACTGCATTAAACTCTCACTCTCTCGGTCTCTCACTTTCTGTGAAACCTTTTATCAACTCTGCATTTTTGCAGTGCATGTAGGCAGGGCTTAGCATCCTGTTTGGCAACATGTTTACCCGTACACAAGTTTCAGTTGTTTTCCACTAAATGCTCAACATAAATTTACACAATATACAGCTGCAAATGGACAGTTGTCTGGTGTGTGCCCTTTACATTACATTCAGTAAAACAGTTTTAAATACAGTATTGTGCAAAAATACAACAAATATTACAAGAAGTACAAAAATATATACATAAGTAAAGATGCTTTTGTCCATTAAAACAAACAAACAAAAACTTACTTTATTATTATTATTATTATTATTGTTGTTGTTGTTGTTGTTGTTGTTGTTGATGCTGTCTTCATCAGAAAACTGGTCTGTACGTTTTTTCTTTACAGTACACTGTGCATTTACAGTTAAGCACTGGATGTGAAATTATATTAGTTTCCAATCAATTATTTACCTACATTTACTTTAGTACATTAGTTAATTTACAGTACATTTAGATGTGGGAAACCCCCTACAATACTGTATGTCTGACCACACAGTTTTTAACGAGCAAATGGAATTAAGTTGAATTGAATAAAATTAAATTACATTAACATCTGTATGTATGTCTATGTCCCTTGCTTTGAAAAACAATCTACATGGTGACCAACCAACATCACCAAACTTAATACTTCATGATGTGATGTATTATTATTATTATTATTATTATTATTATTATTATTATTATTATTTAATTAACTAATTAAAAGCATATATATATATATATATATATATATATATATATATATATATATATATATATATATATATATGTGTGTATATATTTTTTATTTTTATTTATTTTTTTATTATCCCCCCCCCCCCCCTCCTGAAAGGGTTTAGGGCATCTCCTTTCAGTGTGAGTTGAGTGAAGATCTGTTGATTGACTGTGTTATTCTGAAACCCTCCACTTGTTGTTCCTTTGTTGTGTTGGCATTTACCTCGTGTCATTGTCTTGCTGCATGATAAATTTCTTTCTAATTATCATGGATGCATTTGTGTTTAAATTTTCAGACATCATCAATAATGATGAGGTTTTTTTTTCTCCAATCCCAGGCCCAGCTCAGTTAAGGATTTAACACTTTAGTTCAGTGAATATCATATAACCTTTATAAATGTCAGCACTTTTTTATGTAATCAAATAAATATGAATAAATGCAATATAATTATATTTGTATTTGTTGCTATTCTCTAACAGATAAAAACACTGTCCTGTCAACTAACTTACATAATATCTTGTGATATTCTAAGAATTGTGATGATACTTTTCAGGCAAAATGGTTTGTGCAAATTCTTAGAAATTTTCGTTTGTTGAATGGTGTTGTGAAAACAGCACAGTCTGGAAGAACCCAACCCAGTAAAATGCAAACCCATTAAAGTGTATCACAACAGTGAGACATCCTCTGGACATCCTCCTTCCAGGAATCAACTGACAGTTGTATACAGGTAAACATTACACACCAAAGTCAGGCTTGTAAAAAAGTGTCAGACAAGAGCTAAGATATTTTGAAAAGAAGATGAGCAAGGGAAAAGAGACAAGGACTTATGAAAAAAAAATATATATATATATATAAACAAATAGGACAAATAGTTGAGGCTTGTGAATTTAAATTTTAGGTAAGTCTTTTTATACTTTATTACTTTAGCGTAAAAAGAACACACTGATCATAAAGTGTGGTCCTTGAAGCATAGGCAGGAGGACTGAAATTTTGTTGCTACCCTAATAGAAATCTACCATTTTACCATCAAAGTTACTATACTACTTATATATTTATTGTAGACATTTTCTTGTAAACATTTATAATATGAATCTACAGTAATATTAACATTGTTTGACTGTGTGGTTATAAAATAAACTTTTTGAAATGTATTATTAGCATGTATATGTTTTTTAGATCAAAGGGAGCAGGGCTGGGAAGATTAGAAGAAGAAGACCTTCGATTTGAATTTATGTTCCACGTCCTAAGTTTTTAACACTGAAGATGACGCGCTCCTTGCCACAGTTGCTCCTAGACTACCTGACGAAGCGCCGGATCCACAAAAACCGTTTGGTCACAAAGGATGGTCACTGCAACATCGCATATGGCAGTGTGAGACACAGCCAATTTTTCATTTACTTTTTAGACTTCTGGACTACTTTAATGGAACTGCGCTGGCGTTACGTCCTCTTTCTCTTTGCAGCCGCCTATGTTCTTGGCTGGTTCATCTTTGGACTACTCTGGTACTGGGCTGCTTTTGCTAATGGTGACTTATACTGGCAAAACCCACCACCTGACCATACCCCTTGTGTAATTAATCTTTTTGATTTGACTGGTGCCTTCCTTCAGTCTATAGAAAGTCAGATGTCCATTGGTTTTGGTTATCGATTGATCACTCCATATTGTCCAAGTACCATCACCATATTAACAATTCAGGGTGTCTTTGGGACGGTGATGATCTGCTTTTGGTGTGGGGTAATTATGATTAAAGTTGCCCGGGGAAAGAAAAGAGGCAAAACCATAAATTTTAGCAAGATGGCGGTTATTTCCTCTCATAAGGACAAACTCTGTTTGCAGATACGAGTTGCAAACTTTCGCAAATCTTTAATGGTTGGGAGTCAGATCTATGGAAAACTTCTTCAAACAACTATCACACCTGAAGGTGAGACCATCATAATGGACCAGATCAAGATAGATTTCATTGTAGATGCTGGAAAGGACAACCTCTTCTTTGTCTGTCCCTTGACCCTGTACCACATCATTGATGAATCAAGCCCATTTTTTCATATGACAGCACAAACCATTCAGCAGCAGGAGTTTGAGTTAGTGGTGTTTCTCGACGGCACTGCAGAGTCCACCAGCTCCTCCTGCCAGGTCAGAACGTCCTATCTTCCTAAAGAGATCCTGTGGGGCTATCAGTTCCTCCCCATCATCTCACGCAGCAAAGAGGGAAAGTATCATGTAGATTTTTCCAACTTTGCCAAAGTGGCTCCTGTAGAAACAGTGCATTATGCCAGTTACTTTGCAGAGTCCTCAAATGGCTTCCATGGCTTATAATCCTCTCATGGAGACACAGGTTTCAGAGGACAAAAGTTAAAAACCAGTTCAGTGCTACCTCTGTGTAATGCATGTATGTTTTGTTTTGTAAGTATAGATTTACCCTTATTATAGGGGTACTTTCTTCTTATGCCAATCACAGAAATGTTAAGTATTTATGCTTTATTGCCATGTAAGACAGAGATATAGCTTGATCATTTCTCACAAAAGACTTTTACACTTTCAACATACAGTACCCAAATTTAGTTACCTTTATGATTAATTATGGTGTTTTCAGTGCAGCAGGTACCTTCACCATGTTACACATGCAGGGTACTTTTTTATCACTGTATTGTATCTGGCATATTATTAGTCATCAAGACATATTGTGATATTGATAATTAAACATACATGTAGTGTATTATAATTTTCATGACAAAGTACAAAGTGACCTCCGTGAAGAACTCTAGAGCTCTGATCTGAACTCTACAGTATGTACTCACCCCCTTTGGGATGAACTGGCACAACAACTGTACATTCACATTCCAGAATGTAGTGGAAAGTCTTCAGAGAAACTAAATGTAGAATGGAACATAATTCAACAAGCACACATTGATTAGGGTGATTGCTTCAATGTTAAGGATATTCACATTGTAAAGTGTAAAGCTTTAAAATATAGATCTTTATTCAACAGATTCAATAATACTTGCTTTTTCAAATTATCATCATATTGTTTGTATAATGTTTAACCATTAGTAATTGTTTAAAAAAAAAGAGTTACTAGATGAATTTCTGTGCATTAGTTCTATATAGACCTCATAATATGCATGTAGGAAAAATATCTGTAATAAAAATTTATCACACACTGTTTGTAATTTATTTGTAATCCTTTTTATAGGTTATAGTCTGTGTAGCCAGAAGAGGGCGTAAAAGGCTAAGCAATGGAAATCTGGTCTAGACTTTGTGGCTAATTGCATCCACAGTGTACAAACTATCTAATCTATGTATAATGATTAAATGCAGGACCTGTTTATTGCCTGTAGTTGAATGTTGGTTGTGTTACTGAGAAGCACTAATTTAACTCTTTAAATGTAATATGTACATATATTGTATATGTGTGCTATATACGTACGTACGTTAGAAATGTAGTACATAATCTCACAAAATCACTTTGGAAAGTGGATATAAATAAAATGACTTGCAAAAGTGAGGTGGAAAATCCTGCAAAGTGATGATGTTCTGTAAGGTGTCTATAAATGCGAGGTTGGGTGGTGCACTGTGGAATGCTCTTGTTTAAAAGTGCTGCTCTCTGACTCACACCATGACACTCAGAGTGACGCAGAGGCTTTCCAGTAAACAGGAAAATGTGTTCATGGCACAAGTAAACACACACAGACACATACACATACATATATGCATGGTCACGTACACACTTGTATACATGTATACATGGCTCACCTACAGTACATACAAAATAAATTTGTATGTAGTAACAAATCACCTACTGTACATACAAAGGATTTTTTTTACATAATTTTATGTAATAAAATAGTATGTAAATCCAGGTATGTAAAAAAATACAATTCCATATTTCCTGTTGTAACTTAACAGACAGTAACTTGTTATTGTGTTATTGTCTAATAACTTACAACAGGAAATATGACAAATTTGTATTTTTAGTTATTTTTACTTGTTTAATTTTCCTAATTCTGCTTATTATTATTCTTAGTATTGCATTTCCTAAAATAAAATAATAGTAATAAAAAAAATACATACTGTTTCCTCATCCATTTGCATTCATAAGATGTAGAAATGTAGCTTATATATCTGAACCAATCGACTACAAACATCCACTGGTAATATGTGTAACGACATCAATCAATCAATCAATCAATCAATCAATCAATCAATCAATCAATCAATCAATCAATCAATCAGGCACATTTCAGTAGTTTAAAATGTAAAAACATTTATTTTTCATCACATTTATCTACATGGCCCTTTTATAAAAGGTAATAATACATTGCAGGAACAACAAAAGTAAAAAAAAAAAAAAAGAATAATTGCAAAATTATATATATATATATTTTATATAAATTCATATATTTCAAATTCAAAATACATTGCATATATGAAATAGCACAATTCCTTCATATTAGATAGTGATTTTAAAAAGAAATGGATGGGTTGGGTATTTATTTATTCATTTATTTAAACATAAAAAAAAATTCAAGCATGGAAATATCAAACCTGTCTAGTTTTTGACCCTGCAATCATTTGTGAGGCACATTTAAACGGTGACTTTGGGATTCGAAGCTTTCTCAAGAAAAGTATTTTTATTTTGGCACTTACAGTATTACAGTTCTGGTCTGTAAAGCAAATGATTTTCTACAAGGCATCTGTGGTATCTTTTAAAAAAAGAACAAAAAAACAAACAAACAAACCAATAAATCAAATACTTTCACCTTATCACAAGGCACAGAGCACATAACGAAACAAAAAACATTCATAAATTTATTGCCCAAATGTACAGATACAAAACACTAATGCTGTACATACTACCTTCAACACCGGCTTAAAAAAGTTTGCATTTGACCGAGGTCAACTCGTATTCATTCTCTTGCTCTTTTAATACTGTCACATATGAAAATAACTCTGCATAATTTATACAGTAAGATGCTTTTAATGCCTAGTTGACCGTTGATTAAAAAATAATAGCAAATAGGTCTGACGAACGCACAGCATTCGCGAATCTGAGGATCACACTGGTTTCAACCTTTTGTGTTGTTTTGTTTAATTCATTCAATTTTCATTAAAGAGGTACTTTGCATAATGTCCACATTCAACTGTTCAGTGATTTAAGTAGCTTCAGGTAATGACTTAATAAAACAAAGTTACTGTATTCAGGAACATCATTTTACAGGTAATGACATTTGATTAACACGATGTGAGATGAGCTATAGTTGAATGAATTCTTACTGGCAGATAAGATACAAATACAAATGTATGAAATGTTATAAACACAGTGAGGTACAGCGGTGAAAGTAAGACCACTTTGGGCTTCTTTCGAAAAATTAACACTAAGCGGATTAAAAACATATCGTCTGCTTAACGGTCAGCTTTCACATCAGCGCTGATTCCGAGGTTTGGCTTTAAATACTGCATGTTAGTACTACTGCTTTTTACAATCTTCGATTGGTTTTCACAAGACCGGACACGAGCCTTTGGCAGGGGATCATCTTTCACCCGTGGAGTGCTACATTACACTGAAATTCATAGGAATCACTGTAAGGCTTTTATTGACTTTCCGACTTTATAGCAATGTTACTTTTGAGATTGTGCTGATTGATGCCTTGGCTAACCAATAAAATATTCCTGGCTAGAGGGACCTGCTTGGGAATGTGACATGTGGGATTGTGGTGACTGACGGATGAAACACTGTGCAAACCTACACTTGTTTTCCTCGGCCACGGCCAATGCGTCAGAATTCCAGTTAGGAGGAATGGTGAGAGAAAACATCTCTGAACCTGAACGTTCCAGTTGCCAAATATATATATAGATATATGTTGCCAGATATCCTTCCTGTTATGCGATTGTTATTTGTGGATAAGCTTTAGCATATGGTATAAACAAAACAGATAGAGGAACAAACACCATTTTCCTGAAATCATTGGAATGGTAATATTATCTATATTAGCAGAGAGAATGTTGTCACAGTGTCACAGTGATTCTTTCATTTGTCATTTCTTTTGAATATTTTTTTTGTGTGTGTGCTGTAATGTTTGTCTAAAACCGAGCATGGCATAAATTATACCCCAGTTCACATTTGCACACCATGAGCATTTACTGTTGTGGAATTTATGAGCGTTTGAACCCATATTGAGTAGGTGCATGTGTGTCGAGGCGTTGCTTTGGCCCATACTGTTTAAAACAAAACAGAGACTCAAAAATGTATGAAAACGAAAATAACAAAAAAAACAAAAAAAAAAAAACAGATACTTGTCTTGTGAATAAGTAGTACTCCATTTCAAAGTGGATCAACACAACATCCAGTTTTTGGTTCTTTCTTTCTCCTTTCCTTTTTTTCCCTTGTTCTTCAAAAAGTTCCTTGCTTTAGTGAATTTAGCCCTGATTCTCCTTCATTTTACAAATTGAATCACTTTCATTCCCTTCTTTTTTCTCAGTTTGCCTTCCTTTAGAGTGCAGTTTGGGGTTGGCACGTGGCTTCTAGAGAAGACTGATAGGATTTAGTAGTAACTGCCCAGGTGAGAGGGCATGTGGGAATTAGGATGTCTTGGCACACTGGCACTGGGGTATATGCCTGGCGTAGGGGAGTTCCAGTAAGGATTAGAAGGGCTGAAAAAATTGGACGACGTGACGGGCATAGAAGGTGGGTGCGGCGAGACGAAGTTGATCTTCTGCTGGTGAGTGTGGTAAGAAGGCACGTAGGCCAAGTCAGACGGGTACTTGTACATGGAAGGCTCGGTGGGGTGAGGCTGCGTGGCCTGGGCGATGCCATGGAAGTCAAACTTGTAAGCGTATCGCTTGCCGTGCACCTTGGTCATTATATTTTTATCGTAGTAGTAGCGCAGCGCACGGCTCAGCTTGTCATAGTTCATGTTGGGCTTGCTCTTGCGCTCTCCCCAGCGCCGCGCAACCTCATCTGGGTCGGTCATCTTGAACTCGCCATTGGTCCCTTCCCACGTGATGCAGCCAGCATTGGAGCTGTCGGATAGTAGCTCAAGAAGGAACTGCCACAGCTGGATCTGGCCAGAGCCTGGAAATGAATACACAGATATGTGTTTTATGTATATCAAAAGGTATGTACATGGTTTAAAAGAATGCTAGAATAAGATGGACTGTGCAATGGTGTGTTAACCAGTGCAACATTATTTTCTTACCTGGGTTGGCAAGTCGACTGCTTGCTGGTCCTAAGATCTGATATGGATCTGAGAAACAAAAGGAGTAAGAATTATTCAAAACCTTTAATATCTGATTAGTTTCTATACTCGTTCTCTTAGTTTTGCATGATGCCAAATTGTCAAATGATTACAAAAGTGCATTTTTGTTACCTGGCTGAGGCCGAGTTTGTTCAGTGCTCTTAGAAACATTCTGTGAGACCACAGTAGGGGAGCCTGGGAGAGAAAAACACAGGGTGAGCTCACATTGAGCTGATAACACTTTATATATTGCTTCAAAGGGGAAAAAAAAAACCTAGAAGCTATCACATCAGTATAAGTGCTTCATACAGCATTAAAGTGAAATGTCATATAGAATTGACATTCAATGTCAATCCTTCCATCCAAGCCATCAATTCATACAACTTATGCTGTACTGTATACTAAATATGTAGCAAAACAGTTACACAATCTTAGTTAGAACCCTCTCTGGATTATGGTTTGCTTTAAAGGGACTGAAAAACCATGTAGTGTGCTAGATCGAACTTGGCAGATTTGCTCATTCCTGATTCTTTAAGACTGTCTTCAATATTTTTGCATACGCACCTTTACCACTATGCACGTTGTTTGACCAGCCTGTCCTCCGTACAGCATCATATGAGGTGTCTGACAAGAAGAAACAGATCATTCTGTTGTTATTATTATTATTATTATACAATTTTGCTAATTAAGATGATAATATATACAGTATATAAATCTCACTTGATTAATATTTACAGTACTATTTAAACAGCATTTTCAAATCCCAACTAATTAAATAAAAATAGGTAGGTTGTACTTTCTTCTTTAAATGTAAGATGAATAAGGGACAAAAATATAGAGCTGTCTTTATCTGGCTTTCAGCATTGCCAAAAAAGGCTACCATAAATCATACTTAAGCAGATTTCAAAAACACGCAGCACACAGATACTCAGGCAGAAAAGGGCTCATTGAAATATTTGAAAAAAAAAAAAAAAAAAAAAAAAAAAAAAAATATATATATATATATATATATATATATATATATATATTTCAATAAGCATTTTTCTGCCTGAGTGTATATGTGTATATATATATATATATATATATATATATATATATATATATATATACAGCACTGTGAAAAATATAAATTCAACTCTAAATGGTCCTTCTTTTCTGGTGTACTTTAAGTCGCAGACAGTCTCATAAGCGAAAAAGGAGTGAAGAGGGAAAAATCATCAGACGGCAGAAAATCAAGGAGACACCTCTATATTTCCCATGCACGTTCTGGACAGACAAAGCATTCTGTTGTAAAGTTCAAAAACAGTCTCAGTGTGCCTTCAAGCATAGTGCTGTTCCCTCTGTTCCACACGGAAATTAGCCGGCTATCATTGCTAATTATTATCCCCATTCATTCAGACGAACTGGCTGCCCTTCTGGCCTTAATGATGAAGTGACTGATCGCTTCAGGCATCAAGTTGCACAAATTTTGACCAAGACATAGTAGTGAGGCCACAAAAATGTACAAAGACTAATAGCCAGTATGCAAAATCCAGGACATAGGACATTTTTTTTGTGTTTTCTTCAAGGTTAGACTATTTCAATCTCTGCAATAAATCATTGGTACAAGATAGAACTGTAATAAAATTGTAGGCTTTTTTTCCTAGGAAAATAGTCATGCATGAAATCAAACTGAATTAAAATACCTGCAAATTACAGTATGTTTACGCATTTCTTGATTTGAAGACGTTTCTCCAGTCTAAGCAGCATCATAGTTACTCCTGATGGAACCTTATTATCTGTTACTCTCTGGATTAACAAAATCCACATGCACAAAACTCAATACTGATTGTAACTCAACTTTCTTAATTAAGAAACCTCATCGAAATGTCTTTCCCCTGACTGAGCACCTCGCAGCTGCCCCTGCTGACAGGTATGATCCAGCACTGCCATCTCCTGGTGACCATCCTTAAAACCCTGTTCTGGGTGGGTCCTAAATACATTAACTACTGAAAACAAAGTAAACGTTTGGCTTGGAATGAGTTAACAAAACTAAACGGCCCACTTCTTTCAAAATTACAACACATCTTCGGCCAACATTCCTCAGTGAAAACAAAACTGAGGAATAGTGACCCTGCTTCAGAAGGCTTTCTGAAACTTACAGACGAACAGAATAAGCACGGAGAAAGTTTGAAAAAAAAAAATGTTTCATTCAAAACTGCATGCATCAGAGCTGCGAATATATAAAAATAAACACATCATGATGTAATTCAGCAAATTACAGTGTTTAATTTAGTTGATATTGCACGTATTCACAGCTAGTTATGCCTAATATTAAAATTGACTCTACAAACTGGTCTATTGCTGTTTCACAGTAATTATTTTTCATCACTCTTTCTGGTCCTCATTACAGTTTTTTTTTTCTTTCTTTCCTGCTCAACGTCTCAATATCCTCATGTTTATCTTTGTCTCTGGAGTAATCTAGTATAAGACCTGGTCCAACAGGGTAAAGAAGGATAGAGAGATGGAGGGAGCGAGTCCTGAGAGAGTTACGTTTCCTGCTTGCTGAGCCTGCACACACAACCTCTCTTTGTTTTCCTGGCCCCTTTTTCCCTCGCTTTTTTCACCCCCTCCACTGTGAAAAAACACACACCAGTCTACCTCCTTCCAGGAGAAGGCCCACAATCCAGTAGGGAATGAGCAAGAGAGAGAGAGAGAGAGAGAGAGACGTAGGGGGAGAAAAGAGAGTGAGCAGACGAAATACGTCGTCGGAATTTGAAAAGAAAACAGCGGTAGTGGATGTTACTACTGTCTGATAGGTCCAAAAGTGCTGGAGGTGGACTGATTTCGAATCTAGCCAAGGAAAGCCCGGCAATGGCTCCTCAATAAGCTCCCAAAGCCCAAACACTGGAGATCTGAGAGGCTCCTGCTCCTAATTGACTTCTAATTTAAACTGACTCAAATGTCAGACATCTTGATTCAGAGAAGCTTACTTGCCATTTTTATGTAACAGCTTTGTTAAAGGTAATGGAACTGTCTGACCACGAGCTCAGAATTTTCTCACAGTGCTTTCCCAATGTGCTCATTTTGTTCATCTCAGCTGTGCTGCTCTGGGTGTGGTGGTTCCACAGAGACCAGACTGCAGTGCGTCGAAAAACTGAGTCATTACACAACTAGCCAGCCATCTACCACCGTGTGCTTCGCTCAGCATTGCGTAGTTACCAAAAAAGTTTTTGATTGCCTGGTTTGTCCTGCGTGTTCTATTTTACTCCTGAAGACATGATGCAATCGATCTCACAATTTCAAATGTACTCTACTATGGTAAAGTATGAAAACTGATTTATAAGTCGTATTTTTATTCTACTGTTCTGTGATTCCTTTAAATGGGACATTAGTGGCTCAGTGGTAGGTTTCTCGCTTGCCATGGCCCAGGTTCAATTCCCAGCCACTGGATGTAGTGCCGGTCCCAATACCAGATTAAAATGGGAGGGTTGCGTCAGGAAGGGCATCTGGCATAAAACCTGTTCTAAGCTTGTGTGCGGATCGGCTCATCCGCTGTGGCGACCCCTTGCTGGGAGCAGCCAAAAGACTAAAAACAACTATTTCTATGATTCCTTTAAATATCAAACTAGATAAACAGATAGCTACAGTACTATGTGAAAGTGACATGCTTAGTGCAGTACTGAGGAATAGTTCTCCACACTTTCTAAAGCTCTCATTTTTGGCAAGTCTTTGTCTTTCATTTTCAGTTTAGTCCCTGTACCTGAGCAGTTTCAGAGGAATGTTTTTTGTTCGTTTAACTACACAGTGACCAATGAATCATTCAAGCATTAAAAACTTGTGAGAAACAGCTGCAGATGATGACAGATGATGCTGCCGGTGATCAGTATGTATACTGGTGATGTTGTATGCATTGCTTAAATGAGGTTGCTGCTGGGTGTTACAATAACAACCAATTTTTTTTATTGTATCTTTAGGTGCTATTAACTTCTTGCAGTAAACCATTTGATCTCATTTCTCGAATTTAAGCTACATCTTCTAATTTAATAAAAAGAAATGAGGACTGGCTCCCAAATCTTTCACATTAATGTACAGTATATCATATATGTAACCCACTTGTCCAAACCAAAAACAGTGAACTTATGGTCACTGTTTACTTTTCTATAATGCATACTTAATAAATTCTACAATTTGTGCTTAATTAATCTATTTAGCGCGGCGCGGTGGTGTAGTGGTTAGCACTGTCGCCTTGCACCTCCAGGGTCTGAGTTCAATTCCCGGCCAGGCTCGATTCCCGTCTCTGTGTGCATGGAGTTTGCATGTTCTCCCCGTGCTTGGTGGGTTTCCTCCGGGTACTCCGGTTTCCTCCCACAGTCCAAAGACATGCAGGTTAGGCTAATTGGCATTCCTAAATTGCCCGTAGTGTGTGATTGGGTGTGTGAGTCCGAAGTCTCCTGGGATAGGCTCCAGGTCCCCCGCGACCCTGAACACAGGATTAAGCGGTATAGAAAATGAATGAATGATAATCTATTTAGCCTCTCCTTCAAAAGCATTTTGGGGCATTTTGCACCTTACACAGCATTCTTTAAAGGTTAGCTGGTTAATGCCTTTTTTTCTTTGTAAAAGGTTCAAAACTCTAAACCTTTGCGCAAACAATGATGAGAACATTTATATTCACCATAGAGTATGGACCGTAAAGGCATTTTACATTTACAGACAGCCAATGAACACAATGAATGTTGTTTTAAGTTACACAATAATTAGCTCCAACAATGTTCCAGCAGTGGCCTCTTTGTTACTTTCTAATCAACAGTCATGTTTGCACTAATGGCTCTAATGAGGGTTTTAGACGGTCCTCAGCATGGCTCAGATATGCAGCTTTTCCTTCGGTACTTATCAACAAAAACACTTTTTGCACTTTTTGTGCAATCAGTGTTATTACAGGCCTGACAAAGTGTTTAAGTACTACGCAGGCATGCAAGAACAAAGACACCTTAAATTTAAAATTACCAAAATGTGTTGCCAGTATTATGAATATTACTCGATTTCTTCTTTTCAGATTAGACCCATCTTTAAGCATAATGGACTGTTGGTCACACTGAGTCTTGGAATCTTGAAATGCCTCCTTCTACCATTAAAACATACAGTATGCACAATATATAAACCTCTTATATGTGCCGAAACAATTAGATAAAGTGGTCAAGCGAGAAAAACTGTTATACACTGTTGTATTCTCTATACTGATTGGTCAAAACATGCTCATCACAAGTTTATATTAATGTCATGTCTCATTCTGTCACGTCATGTCATTGCTATAACAGTAACTAACACATACTGTAATACATACTTGCATATTGGACACTTAACAGACACAGAATCTAAAATATGTGTATAAACAATTATAAACAAAGGTAATAACAGGAAATGGCAGACATTAAATGTAACTATAAATAGAGTTTAAAAAAGAAACATAAAACACATTTGGAGATGCTGTGAGAAGAAAATAATTAACCTCAGTGTGACTTCAATCACTTCGCTTTGTGCTGATCCTCATTATTGATTAATATATTATTTTCCTATAACAACATTTTCCTATTGTTTTAGTCTCAAATAATGTCACTAAAGATTTAGAACACACTCAGAACGTCATCAGAAATGCTAAATATTACTTGGAGGGGGATTTTATCACTCTCATTTTCTCATTTTATTTCCAGCTTTAAGGCAAAGTTAAAGCCTGCCCCTCGCCCTGACCTTAACTACTGTATATGTAACATCCCATACAAATTGCCTTATGCAAATATTCCAATTTTTAATTTGAGACCATGCTAGGAATTATAACAGAAGAGAATTACTCAGCATCACAGAACAATTCCAATAAGAGCGCAGAATATCATGGGATAGTTTTATACTGAGAAACGCAATTCAGATCAACACACTCTAAAGAGCATTTAACAAAAATTGAAATGGTCATCTTAACAAAAAATAAATAAAACAAATATAGGACCTTTAAAGATTATTTTGCTTGATGTACATAGAACCCAGTATATGAAACAAGCACACAATAATTTAGTATAGCTATATTGCATAATATATGTTTGCTTGATGATTTAGATTTATTTCGATATGGAATTACCTTTGTGGCAATGAGAACGGATTAATTTTTATTCTTGGAAAATTGGTTATTCTACAAATCTTCATCATCGCATAATTTCATAATGAACAATTAAAGGGAAAAAAAGCCCAAAGCAACTTTCTAGTGCCACCTTAAAAGACACAAATAATAATAATAATAATAATAATAATAATAATAATAATAATAAAGCACCATGATGCACGAACCATTGCTTTTCACCAAACCCACACAATCTAAAACTAATATTGTCTAATATATACAATCAAGGGAACACAACAAGCCATTTAACTAAGCGGTTCTGCTCTGTTATTGTGGCCGGGACCTTCAGCATTCAAAACTACACAAACGCAAACCACTCACTCAAATCATATTCCGTCCCTTTTTATTGGGGCCTATGACACCTGTCTCTCAACTCCGTATCTGTTGCTCTCAGTCTCTCTCTCTCCCTCCATCTCCCTCACTGTTTGGCTTTGAGAACCAAGGCACGTGTCTTTTGTCTTGCTAATTCTCTGCCCTGTGAAAGGTCCTCGACCTGCACTTCACATTCAGGTGGAAGCTGAATGCCTGACTCAACAGCCACGCTCTCTTTATTTACACGGAACAAAAACAGCACCTGCTGCGCGCCCGGGCCGTGCCCATTGTACACACACTCAGACAGAAATAGAGAAAGAGATGATGGAGACTGAGAGCACATTGATCGGTTATAGCTGTATTACTCTCTACTCCTTTAACATCTGCAGGTATTGATAAGAAGATTAATGTCTTTGTGTTTAAAGCTGATGAATTACGTTCACCTGTAATTGCTGCTGAGGGTAACGAGTTGGTCTCAAGTATTAAACTAAAAGAAAATTCATTAAGAAAGCATTTATGCAGGAAATGTGACATTCATGAATATTCAGTTAGTGTGGAAAGACATTTGTACTACAGTACATTACATTTCCTGAGACTAGGTGAATTTACAGGTTGGATACGGTCCATGTGAACGACAATCGTCTTCACAATTGTGTAATTACTCATAGATTATGGTGTCAATTTAAAATAGCTAATTTATTTCAATTACACACATAAATATAATGTAAATTGTGGAATAGATTTGCAAAGGTATCATATTATTGACTTGAACATGCAATTTAAGCCAAATCCAAAAATTAGGAATAGGACAAAAGTAATGGCACCATACTGTATACGTACAGTACACAAAAAAAAGGCAAATTTAATGTGGGTCTAGCTGATGTAATATAGTACAATAGCTGAACTGGATTACTTATAGATTTGATGCACCACCATCACACATGGACCCCCATCACAAGTAAAATTATATTGTATTATATAAAATAAAGTACAACAGCATAGAAGACTATTGCTATGATTATTTCCGTAATATTATTGCCATGAATGCACGTTGTAAAAGCTGACTAATTGGCAACAAAAAAAAAAAAATCAGTTTGGTCGCTGAGAAAATGTATACCAAGCTTTACAAATTAAATAATAAATAAGTCAGATGCTTTTTCTTTTTTTTTTTAAATCTATTTAAACATAATTTCAAGCACAACAGTAAGCTGTAAAGAGTAAAGCATGCTTACCTTCTTTGGCAGCCAGACGAGGAGACTGGTCAGTGTGAGATGGTGCATTATATGATATTGATGAGCTACCTGCAAAATATAAGAGAACAAACTATTTAAAGATATGTAACAAATGGTAGGAGGTTGCTAGAAAGCCTAACATGTTTATTAATGTGTTATAACAGAGTAAGTACAGTGTAATTACTGCTCACTGGGTGGAGCTTTATGCCACAAGATTTGTCACAATTCCAAACTGCCACTGAGTGAAATCCATCAGAAACAAGATCATAATCCACAACAAAAAAGGCATAATGAAAAAGCACTGTTATTGATAGACACAATGTACAGAAATGATACTGGTGGTACATTTTGGGTGTGTGCCGGGGATAAAGGGTGCCTGAAAGCGTATGTCTTATGGGGAAAGTCGAGGCGACTTTGCACACATATTTTAACCTCCAGGCCCCTCACCCCCCAACACTGCGGTGTTGAGACCCCAGAACAGGGCAGCCATTGTGTCGGGTGCGATCCCCATGCAGCAATCAAACACTGCTGCCCCAAAAGAAAAATAAACCCCCACATGGCCGTCGGCAAGAGAGAGAGAGAGAGAGTCAAAGGAAAGGAAAAGACAAACAGACACACAGAGAAAAACAGATCAAGTGTAACACAGACTGGTGTAAGATCTAAAGGCTAATTCACACTGAAAACATGTCTGTTTTTAGCCTTCTGTCTTTGCACTCTTTCATTTACAATCCACACCAACCACATAAACTGCACGAATCTGTCAAAAAAAACAGCTTGTTCCTGCTGTTCTATCGATCTAATGACACAGTCACATTTTAATCCATTTAGAATTATGTTTAAATTGATAATTTACAATGTTATCTGTGATGGCATCCCATACAGGGTTTATTCCAACCTCTTAATCAGTCTACCTGTGATGAGCTCAGTATCCACAATGACTATGCCTCGGATACATCAGTTACTTCAACTTAATCAGCAAACAATCTACATCATCAAAACTGCATGGATAATAGATCTGCAGGGCAAAAGAGGGTTCTGTAATTAAAACTGGCAAAACTAACAGTTTCCCAACATTTTATACATGGGCAGTGATATTAAAAAAATTGGATATACAGTACTTGAAAACTTCAGTTATATTTCAGTATAGTAAATATATACAGTATATGTGTGTTCCTGTGTAATTTTTACATTTCTATTTAAATTCTATTTTATTTTGTAACTTTTATACATTTAAAGCCTTGGTTTGTATTAAATTTTTAAAGAAAATTCTGTATTATGTTTAATTTTATTCTCTAGCTTAATATTTTCAATGTAGTTAAATCTTTCTATTTTAGGTCACAGACAGTTGTAAAAACATTACACTGGTTGATATTTATAAAATCGTGATACTTAAAGAATCGAATGCAAAATGAACCAACACCTAAGTATCATGATAATATTGTATCGGGTGCTCCCTGGTGATTTCCATCCCTGCAATAAAGCATATAGAAAAAAATATAAAAAGAGCTGTAGTTCATGTGCATTTACTGTATGTTTTGCACATGTGTGTATATACAGTAGATATATATACACACACACAGATCATTATCAATGTCATCATTATCATCATCAATGACTGCTACGGTACATCTCGGCAATTTACTCTAGCCAGTGCACCTAACAACATATTACTTGGGAGATGAGAGGAAACCTGAGAATCTGATGGAGACATATGTAAAGGGACATTAGCCAGAGCTCTAAAGTAAAAATGTAGGAATGTATGAAAGTAGTTAACATATTGACACAGAATCAATAAAACAGCCAAAAGAGTCATGATTTATCTTCGAATCGGCATAAATACTGTATACTGCCATACAAGCTTTTGAGAAAATTGTTTGTTTGTGGCTTTCCTGACAACGTTCTACAGTTCATTTTCCTTTGTAGGACGAATTCCAGAAAGCTTTGATGATGTTCTTTCAGAAAAATGGCTTGATCCTTTTAACAACATGTGTGTAACAAATGATAATGATGCTCCTACAGTATGTAGCAATGATTTATTATTTTTTCTTTTCAACTGATGTGTCATTTGCAGTGACCATAAAAGAATATTGTGAACAATATTGGGTATCTACTGTAAATAGTTATCTACAGTGCATGTCTTTTAGAGAAACAGAACTGTCTGCCATGTTTGCTTCGACTCCATATGTATATAGAAGAATGCCAAGACCCATCTGCTGAGGATCTGGACACCTGCATAAGTCATCATTACTCCTCATAATACCAAATTTTGTCTTCCCCCTCTTTCTCCTTATTGCTGCTAAGAATCAGTTCTCTTTTGGCACGACTCCTTCTGCTTGGCTCTGAGACATGCAAGATATGCTCTGACACACATACTGTATACACTCGCAGTCAGAGCATTCTGTTGGTATTTATTTCCATCGAATCCCAGATACAAGGAACACACACTCATTCGAGGATAACACAGATACAAGGAACACACACACGGATTACAGAGAAATGTGCTAATTTTCCCAATCATCAACAGCTGGTTAGCATTAGTAGGCAGATCAATAAAATTCAACAAGCGCAAAAAATAGGAAAAGAGGGAGAAAAAAAAAAGAAAAACAGAAAGAGTAAAGCTGCACACATGTTTATGGGTTGTGTAAACTTCCAAGGCCTTAGAATGCTGGACACTGAGTTTGTCTCAGCAGTGTGTCCTTTCTGTTACTACTGTCGCAGAGTGTGTAAAAAATTAAATCTCACACTCTCTCTCTCACGCGCACACACACACACACACACACACACTCACTAACACTGTTTTGTCTGCCGATTGTTCTAAAGAAGCTGATACAATGCTAGCGGTTCACCTCCGCTCCACTCTTGGCTGTAATTTAAACAAATTCTCAAATTGCAGCCAAATTGAAAGCACATTGGTGAGTGGGCGGCAATCGCGCACAAAAATCTGGATAAGTGACCGACGGCGAAACCAAAATAATGCAGGAGCAGGCCACGCTACTTTACTCCAATATGCACTAGCAGCCTGCAGCGTCGGTGCATGCGGCAAGAGATTCAATCTACTTTCCATGAGATCCAGATTTGAGTCAAGGCCTGGTGATGGAGCACATGTTTAGATTTCCTGTCTGCATCGGACTGTATCTGGTGCTCTGTTTAGATCAACGTATGTACTCAAGTACTCTTTCTTGCGTCTCAATATTCTAATTTGTGTGCGTGTCTACTAAGCACAAAGATGTCTGTGTATGTGTGTGTGTGTGTCTGTGTGTGTGTGTGTCTATGTGTGTGTCAGCAGCAGCAAAGCTGTTCTAGCAGTGTGGCCTGAGGCTGGAGGACTGGTGACCTTACCCTGCTCTGTTGTGTATAAGCCTAATGGCATGCTGGAATGTTAATCGGACTTTCAATAAATAGAACTAAACACATACAGATTTGTGTAGAGAATAATTATACAGTGTGCCGTCAGCTTTAGGAGACACCTTACAGACTGCGCGTGTAGTATGAGGGAAACCAGAACGTTCTGGACAGATTCCTTATTTGTCTGTGATTGTGTTTGTTTGTGTTTCCAGAGGGGAAGAAAAGATTAGCTTATGTTCCATATCTCAGGGGTCTGAGAGTCAGCCACACCCTGGTAAATATATACACACACTCACAATCATCCCTACACTATCAACAGCGATCTCGGATCACACTCGAACAGAACTAGAAGCAACACAATGCGCATTTCAGTGTACAGTGTACACACGCTGTAACAGACAACGCCACTATGCCTCTGTCTAGTAAATAAAGCTAACCGAAAATTTCAGTGCAGGTTTGTCTTTTTATATTTCTTATGTTTTTTTTTTTTTTTTTTGCTCAGGAGTCCAGCCAGGGCGATTAAAATTGCCAAGCAGTGGATTCTGAATCATTTCTTCACTTTCCAAAGTACACACAGGCAAAATCAAAAGCAGTTTCAGGCAGATCCACAATGGCCCACACTTAAGCTGTGCCTCAGTTCTGCAGCAACCGTCCTTAATGAAAACTCCAAACGGCAGGCTCTCCTGAGAAAGGAAAAAAAGCATCCAGAAAATGCTCTGCCCTGCAGCTCACAATGCCTCCGTTATGCTCTCGATCCATACGCAGGCCCTCGGCTCAGCTAGCCACACAAAAAGTGTTGACACCCACGGAATTAAGTTCCCATTACCTCACGCTGCTGATTCTATTGGCCTGTTTTATTTTTCCTCCTTTTTTTTTTTCTTTTTTAGAACGGCTGCTTTTAAGCACCAGGACTCCACCCGCCTTGGTGCTGAGCTGCTGTCATAATGTTGGGATGGGCCAGCTGTTTCTCTCATCCCATTTTCGTCCAACACCACTGGGGCCTGACCTACAGTATTAGAGGATGCTCAGCTAACACTCAGGATGCTTGCTCTGCCTTTTTTTTTTTTTTACAGTAATCTGTACCTTGTGCTTTCATCTGACCTCAAAAGCCAAAGCGATCAGATTGAACGTCTGGACCATAACCTCAAGCAACTTCCCCAGCTTGATCCATATGACAGCACATGTACAGATGCGCCACCTCGGCAATGTGCTGCTCATAGATTACACTGACCAATCGGGGTTGGGGGTGAAAGCCGCCAGAGGAGCTCCGCCAAAACATGAAGCGCTATAATGTAAGAAAGCCCCTGGAAGAGAAATGAGGCCGACTCCCTCCGTTGTAAATTAGGGATAAACTTTACCGTGCAGTACGGAGACAGGGGCCTTGCCTGGCAGGCTCCTGAGGCCATGCACCTGGATCTAGTCTAGGCCTGCCCATGGCTGAGGGCACACAGAAGGGGAGTAAATTTGGTTGGGATAGTTATCAAAATTCTTCATGGTTGCGGCAGCTCTGCCAAGCAAAACGTGGCTGTCCTAAGGAGTTATGGGGATGAGAACAGCCAGGAGAATGGCCACTAGGCTGAAAACTATTAAATGGAAGAATGGCGCTCTAACTACATGGTCTAACGTGCTAAATCAGTCTTTTATGTCTGATTCCACTACACTGCGGTTTAGATTATCCAGAGAAAACCTGTGTATAGTTTAAATTTGTGGTTGCCATGTTCTGGCACTAATTTAAATTTCTATGCCTTATCTTGTAGAAAAGAAATTCATCCATGCCTTAAAAAAAAAGATACTGTTATAAACTCCGCAGCCGCAGGAAGCCTGGAACTTATCTTTGGGACTTGGGGCGCAGGGCAGCGTACACCCTGGACATGTACTAGTGCTATAGTTTATTGCAGGGCACACGCGCTCACAGACGAACTCGCTCACTACGGGAAATTTACAAATGCCAATTAGCCTAATCTGCATGTCTTCGGACTGTGGAAGGAAACTGGGGTACCTAGGGAAACCAACCAAGCACGGGGGGAACATTCAAACTCCATACACAAAGACCGGAGGTGGGAATAAACTTCATCCCTAGCCCTAAAATATCACATTCTTTTAAGACAGCAATTGAGAAACCATGTTCGGAAACATAATTATTCTGGCCAAATTTTGTTTATTGCTATTCCTTCATCCAAGAACTCAAATCACTGCCAAACACTGTACAATTATAACTTTATTACTTATGGAGCTTGGTTTCTCAACACCCCATTAATTCTTACTTGCTTTGCTTTAAATGTCTCCTGGGACTATTTGTAATCATTTGACTCTGGGAAAACGATTTAGCAGGTGACAGTACTGTAAATTGACATCAGTGTCTATGCTCTTTCCACAAGCCAAACAATTATTTAGCCTCTATTCTGGCAGAAATATGAGCTTCATTGAACCAGGACATTTGATATCAGCATTAGATTTTCTTTTTGTTTTCTATCAGTGCTGTTTTCTATTAGACATCTCTAGCAATGTGCTCCTGAGTTCAAAGCGGCGCTTTAATGTTCAGGCTTCTATTGTATTTCAAGTGGTTAGCGATTTCACATGGCAGGCATTATATCTGACCACAAGCCCTGTCACACTCGCTCAGAAATGACAACATATCAGCTAATGCCCAATATGTTGTACTGGAAAGCCTAAACTGTATTCCTTGGTGTTTCCTGGTATTTCATTTCCAAACAAGATGCATGAAAAGGACCAGAGTAAATAGTGATATGAATAATTATAAAATCAAAAATACAGTATTTACGTATGAGAATTTGTTCCTAAAAACTGCAACTATAATTATAAAGAATTTCCTTTTCTTATGTCCTCAACAACAATCAGCTCAACACACTCAGTTCTGTTTGAATTTACATTTCTCCACCCGAATGTTGTAATGATTTGTGGGTTTCCTTTTGAGCTTTAAGGTTTCTTCCTCATGTTATCTCAAGGGGATCGTCCTTGACACTGTCACCTCTGCTCATTAAATCTATATCCAGTTTTCTCTAAAGCTTCTTTTTGACAACAGTGCTTTATAAATGAAATTGAATTTGGAAAAACAGGCATGGAGTGAAATGTGCCTACAGGTAGACACTATTAATCACAAAGTAGCCGAGACACACTTACTTTCCCTGAGGTAATTAAGATGTGAGAGCAGGACTTCGGCATTGTAGGCAGTGGTGAGTCTCAGGAAATCCTCTTTGCTCATCTTACACAGTTCCTTGCCGTCCGTGTTTTGGAACATGGCCGTGTCGATTTCCTGGAGGCCATACTCTTTTACAGCCCAGTCGAGCCACTGCCGTACATGATCGGGGGACCACAGGGAAGGATCTGGAAAAAAAAAAATGAGGTTGAACATCACTGCTGTATATTTTATACTTTGTTTCTCTCTTAAATTAAACCCATAAGCTAGAGCTAGCAACCAGAAAAAGTGCACACTCATGCTAATTCTGGTAAACACATGAAATGACACTGACTGGACAATCATGGACACATTCATACACACTTGCACTACATATTTATATATCTGGACTATTGCACAAGACACTTTAATAAGTCACTTTTTATGCATATTTGCACAACCACTTCCACTTTCAAATTTTATATATATCCTTTTATATATATATATATATATATATATATATATATATATATATATATATATATATATATATATTTCTATATTTTGTAATATCTCTATCATGCCCTTACTTGTACAGTTTATCTTACTAGTTAAGTTTATTTTCTTTACTATCTCTTTTTATTCATATTTATTCCTTACGTATAAGTTTTATTTTACTTTATTATTTTTAAGGTCACTGGCGGTCGTATAAGCATTTCACTGCATTTCGTACTGTGTATGATTGTGTATGAGACAAATAAAAATTTGAATTTGAATTTGACATTATGCAGCTTACAAATGCCCATGAATAGTGTCACTTTGATTGACAGGGAGGATTCCTTCCCATCCAGAAAACAGTGACAAAGTAGGAAGCATGAGTAGAATTCATTTCTGCCTAATTACATCTCCTCTTCCACCACCTCAAAGCCATTCTTTTTTATTAATTTCAATGCCTTTTACAATCCGTTAAAAAACAAAACTTTGTTCTTCCATTCTTCCAATACAGCTGACTTTAAATATCAAACTGATCCGTTTCTGTTGCATAACTGCAGCATTTATCAGTATTCCCTAAGCAGTTACTGAGGATAAACGTATGAATGGTCTTCAGCCATAGTCGTATGACAGCATGCACGTACTCAAAGGTTTATCACCCAGTATCATGAAGTGCTGATTCATACTCTAACCTCAGAATACAATCATCATTATCATCCCGAGAACACTATACTGTATATACCCTGCATATTCTTTGCAGTCTTATTAAAAAGCCGTGAAATCCAGGCATTTGGTACCGTACCTGCCGGGACGATGACTCTCCTCTCGTTTGTGGTCATGTTCGGTGGTGGGGCAGTCTTCTCATCCATGTAGCCTCCGTAACCCATCTGTGACGTGTCTGAGCTGCTTACCAGCTTATTGCATTTCCCCACGCTGCAGTCCACTGGGGATTCTCTGGAATATGACATTACGTGATTAGAGAAGGATATTTTCATAAGTTAAGTTACTTAAGTGTCTACTGGATATAAATCACTACTACAGGGCAATCAATTCTTGTTGGATTTTCTTTGCATTTGCACAGCACATCATTATTGGGCCGCACTTTTGACAAGTAGGAAATCTTGTTTTAATGAACGGTGCCAATAAATGTATAGTATGAATGACTGTGACAGTACCTGGTTCCGTTGAGGTGGTCGTATTCACGTTTCACGCTAATGCGGGCGGGTTGATTGATCCACTCCTGCTGAGGCGGGATGGGATTGATCTTATGTTGCTGTCCGTAATCCTGTGTGCTGGATGCTGTCATGTCTGTTTTGGGAAGCGGGGCGGCAGCAGCGTAGGGAGGCTCAAACAGAGACTGGTCTTCACTCACCACTGATAGCGCCTCCTGGAGGAAGTAACAGAAAGCCTTAGGTGAATCAGGAATTGCATTCAATCGTTTCATGAAAATAGTTAAACATACATCAAACACACAGATGACTTTTGTTGCTGCAGGATGTAGAAGAATAATTCCAATATTCCTAAGACGAGAGGATTACTTATGAGTGAGTTAATAATTTCTTCTGAATGTTTCAACACTTTTATTAAGTAACATTTGGATCGTGCTCAGTAACATATTTTGCAGAATGCCTAGATGTAAGTGGGATTTAAAAAACTGGAAAAGCAACATCGGTTACAGAATGTAATCTTGCCTCTTTGTCCTGTTCATGACTGAAACACAAGCAGGTTGTAAAGTCAAAACAGATCCGCAGTAACTAGTCTGAGGTCACTTCTACGTTTGACCTCGTTGCAGGAGCTCAGCTGGGGTGATGTAGCTTTATTAAAAAAAAACAAGCCAATGCCTTTACATAGTCTCACAGTGTCTACATGAGTGGGTGCTCATAGTGCTTTTATTCTACGCTTCAACATTATTGCTAATAACCCTTTTTATTCAGTCATACAAGAGTGTTCATGTTTCATTCACATCTTTCAATGACTCCCCCTCTATTCCCTCGCTTTTTTTTTTCTATTTTCCTTTTTCTAAACTTTGTTCCTGTGTAAGCCAACACAATAGAACAGATTTCCTTCAGCTCCATTCAAACACTTGCCAAGACCTGCACCTGTTAATGCTGGGCACTGGCACTGTACTTACTCACTGTATGTTATAAGAAAACTAAATGAGGGACTATAAATAATCTTTACGTTTTTGATCTTCCAAATAATGATTATGCATGACACCAAGACTCTTCCCTGATGATGATGACGTCATCAATGATATATTTGCTTTCAGGCCGCTTTCCTTGGATTCAGTTGAATGCATCCATGCAACACTAAAACAAGCTACTGTAATCTTAATCTGACCAACCCAGAGTCTCCAGGTTAAAACAGCTTGCTATCATCACTTCAGAGCAGGCTTCTCACATAATCATGCAGTATGTAATCAGGAGCCCTCTTTATTCGCTTTTTCAGCTTCTTGACAGGCGCCGTACTTTTGACTGGCAGAGCCAACACAGCATCTGTGGACACTATCAGAGGGACCCACAGCAGTGGAGCTGGTAAAGGATAAGTATGACACAGTGAAAGAATGCTACGATGGTGCCAGATAAGGACCATTCTGACTGCTGTGCACTACTTACGCTGAGACATATCAGACTGCACCATATAATTCATGATTGGCAGTCAGGCTTTCCCAAGATTACAGAGGGGTTTTAAAAATAGGAAAATCTAATTCCACACACACACACACACACACACACACACACACACACACACACACACACACACACATATATAGACACATGCACACACAATGTACTGTTGGCAAAAGGCAGCATTCCTACATTTATACAGACGGGTGATCTCAGCAAGGCTAGGGCATGGAACCAAGGCTTTTATTACAACAGGGTTAAAACGCTCACAAAAGTGGCATTTTCTCCAGACCATAAATTAGCTATGCCTACATAGCCCAATTCATCCACGCAGAACCGCAGGACTGTGCTTCAGAATCTGACTGCCGGGTGCACCCACAGCATTTCTTTTCACAACTGGAGGCTCAGACAGGAATAAAGGCCAGGTTCGAATTTTCACCCAAGACTGACAGTCTGGGTAATTCCTGTGTCGGAGGAGAGCTTAAGTGTGGGGTATGTCTGGGCTCAGCCAGATGCATCATGACATTATGCTGGGATGGGCTCGTTCCCATTCTGAGCTATGCAAGGTACAGAGTTCGTTCCATTGTGTTTAAGGAGGAAAAGGAAACCTGACAGGAAACCAGATTGTGTAGAACAGGAAACCCCCAGACCCCCCCCCCCCCCTTATGGTGCTGTATGGGCCTAGAGTTAATACTTAATAAAAAACTGTGCTCTTGTTACGCTGCAAATAAAGATATATGGTTTAAGTTTAATTACTTAAATGTTCTTAACAATGACAACAATAACAACAACAACAACAACACCAATAATAATAATAATAATAATAATAATAATAATTTTCTAGCATATTATATTAGAAAATCTAGACATTTTTAAATGCCTCCAAAAAAAAGGATCATAAACCTTTCTCCAAGTCACATAAAAAATTATGACTCAAGACAAAATATAAAAGGCAAAATCTCAAGATATTCAAAGACCCTTCAAACACACTCACCACACCCAAAAAGCACTAATATGACCACAAAGGTGGGAAATCAGACAGCACGTATGGATAGACTTTCCTAAACGTATTCCCTTTTTAATTGAAAACTGAATATGGTCAAATTCAGTGCATTTAACATTGTTATCATTTTATCCAGCAAGGCTTTGTTTTGAAATGACCTAAACAACAACAACAACAATAATAATAATAATAATAATAATAATCTAAATAGCTTATCATGAATAACAGGTGAGAAATAATTCGATTATTTGAGTGCAGTGTTGTTTTCTCACCTTCTCTTGGGCTTACTGTCACCAATGAAGGTGTTATAAAAAAAAGTTATGTCTTAACTTTTTTTTTATTTAAAAACAATAACACGGTCAAGAAATAAAGCAGTCTTGAGTTTCTCCAATTAATAGCCTAACAATATCAATTAAAACCATCTGTTGCGCTGGCTGTAGTGGGTGGGCTGGTTGTTTGAGGAGCCCGGGCTCTGCGCCACATATGGAACCTCCGTTATATGATTTATAGAAAACACTAGCGGCGCAATCCCACACAACCTCCACGCAACCTCACCAGCCGATTAAACACCACTGCATAATGCGAGTCCAAGATGGAACAGGATCAATATGTAGTTTGTAAACAAACAAACAAACAAAAAACAGTTATCCAGAATGCGACTTATTCCTTAATCCCAGACGCGCGTCTGCATACACTTTCTTTTTGCGTGTGCTTGTGGATTCCATCTGAAAGTCGCGTATCGTCCTCTTTCCTTCTCGAACAACATTTTGGCGAAAAGGAAAAGGAAACCCGGAGGAAGAAAAAAGAAAAACCCGTAGGAAACCTGGTCGCCTGCGATCGGACGCGGTTTTACGCAGAAGTTTTGGCGAGCCGAAAGAAGAGCGCGCAGACCGGCGCAGTCCGCCTACACGAACCCGACCCATCCTCCGGCCTTACCTTAATAGTTCCGTCCATTTTGTGGAAAGACCGGTCGAACCCGACGATATCCCACACATGACACGCGCCTGAACGACTTCCAAGCCCCAGTACGCGGCAGAGACACTTCAACCCGATGGGGTTATGCTTTTCCCCCCCTCTACATTTGGGAAATGAAGTCACTCTCGCGCTTGAGAAGGGAAGCCGTGTGCGTGTGTGTGTGTGAGTGAGAGAGAGTGTGTGTGTGTGTGTGTGTGTGTCATTGCTAGCCCTGCCTTCAAGCCCTTCATCGCAGCCCCCGAAAAGCAGGATATTGTCCCGAGGAGATAAGAGGCGAAGACAATAGAGTTTCTTTCCTCTGCAAAAAAAGAGATGTTTTTGGCTGGGAAATATTTACAGGATGGACGCCAGCTCTTTCTTTATACGTCTGACGCATTTTAAGCAACACACCAGTCTCAGTGGGAAAAAAATGTGTTATTGCAATAACACCAAACCTTTGGATTGTGTGTGTGTATATATATATAGGCTATACGGAACGGAACGGTGTGCTTTAGGAGAGAAGCCTGTAGAGTTGAAAAGAAAAATTTTGCCATGCAAAAAGGTTCTTTGATGCACAGAACTCAATATGCCAACTCGATATACCAGCAATCCACACTGCATGCAATTCTAGAATTTCTTCACTATTTTTTCTCTGCGCAGATATCCACCTCCTTTGCGCAAAAAAAAAGATTTTTTTTAAGTGACTACCTGCTCCCGCGCAGCAATGCTCGCTTCCCTCAGTGCGCAGAGTATAGGGCACCGCGTATCCCGGAGATGTCCAGAGATGTTTAGAGGTTGTTTTTTTTTTTTTTTTTTTTTAGAGAGAGATAAAATCCTGAAAGCAGCAGAAGCGGCGCGCGCGCGCGGTGCTCGGACCCGTCACCGCTGCGGTCTGCGCTGCACGTGCGCGCGGAGGCGACTGCAAATGCAACTGCAACTGCGTATTTCCACACGTCCTGCAGACGCATACGCACACGCACACGCATGATGACTGACAGGCTACCAGGTTTATTTTCATTTCTCACACGATTATAGTGTTTGCAGCATATGGTTTAAATATTGTAGTGTACAGGGGTTCTTTTTTAGTCCCTACATTTTAGAGGTTAAAGGCAACAGCTAAATAAAATTAAAAGTGAATAATTCAATATGTTCTCAAATCAATGTTACAATGCTTATATTCTCTTCAAAGCACCCCCCCACCCATACACACACACAGACGCACGTGCATTCTTTTTTTTCTTCTGCTTTCTTTTCATCAATTACACCAATTTATTACCAATCAGATTGAAGACAGAGTCGCAGATCGTGACCAGACCCCGAACTTCCAGACCCCCCCCCCCTCCACACACACACACACACACACACACACACACACACACACCTCTCAAACCCCCAACCAACCACCGTGCCTGAGGGAGCAAGCCTCAGTCTGAGTTGAATGGCCTGTCTGCTCACGACTTGGGGGTCTGGGGGGAAAGAGAGAGCTCCCCTAGAGACCAGCACATCTGGATCCTGCTAGGGGTCAAGGCTTCCCCCTGCCTTGGGGCCTGTGCAGCTCGCCCTAATTAAGGGAGACACCTTGTTTAACCATTTAGAGTCAAGGCGCCTACAATGGTCTCAGTGAACAAAACAGCACTGTTTTTTAGTTTTCTTCAGATAAACCACCTTTCTTCCGCCTTTTATCCAGACCCATCTCTTTTTGGCAAATGTCAGTTTCGGTTGAGGTACAGCCAGTAAAACCTATAGTTTACCCCCCCCCCCCCCATGTCATTGCTCTTTGATTGTGATAGATAGTACATAATTGTGATAGATTTTGGTAGTCAGGGTTAAAGACTGTCACTTATCAGAGTATTAGATAAATGACACGTGCATCTGTGCAGTGTTCAGTGACCTTTTAATTAAAACGAAATTATATCTGAGCTCAGACAAGGTTCTGCCAGATGGTCTTTAATAAAAGTACACCAAGTCAAAAGTAGGAATGCCCCTCTATACACTCTATACAAAAAAGTGAAATACCTTTACTTGTCTGGTATCTTTAATAGGTAATTCCTCCACACGAAAATATAAAAATAATGTAACTTTATAATGATATAAGGTATATAAATGTAAAAACTGTATTTTCCCAAAACTATAAAGGTACACTTTGTGCACCAAAGAGCAAAAGGTATACTTCTGATGAAACCAAATGAACAACATGGAAATATACAGTTTGGTAACTTTTTTTGTTCTATAAGTGAAAACAAAGATACCCTAAGCAATCACTCACTCACACGGTTACAGAAAAAAAGTATATATACATTTATATATAGTTCAGATTGAACCTTAGATGCAAAAAGCTAATTTACATATAAATATCACTGTATGAACAACAATGCAATCTATTTTATGTGGGAATGAACACGAAACATAATCCTCCACTGAGGTGAAAAATAAAAGAGAAAACTGTGGATTTCACCTTGTTCAAAATACTCAGTGAGTGACTCAATTCAAGACTAAATTTTAAGACTTGAAGGTTTGATTTCAAGCATAATCACATTTATGTAGTTCAGTCATAAATCCTGATCTTTGTAGGGCATGGCTCCCAGCATGCCACTTGCCGAGTGGTAACAAACATGTCTTGTGGGCCAGTAAACAGATGCATGACCGGTTACATACTGTAGCAAGGCGCAAAACATCTGGCGCAGAGTCCCAGTCTGACAGCCAGCCATTCCCTCCAACCACAAACTGTGGGGAGAACTGGGATGTGCTACACCATTGGAAAAGCACTGAAGTGGGAAGGATTCTTCGATCAGGGGTGACGTTTGGAAATGGTTACTGCTATAAGCACTGAGCACACAACCTTGAGTGACACAGCATGAGCATGAACATCTGTATAACAAACTGCTTTTCTTTAAAGCCTACAACAATGATATAATCGTATAACTACACTTGCTTTATCTTCTTCTTAATTCATTCATTCATTCATTCATTCATTACACAAGTGCATGTCTACAATCTACCAGTGTAATAAATACTGAAATTTTCTATTCTGATTATTGAAAAGATTTGATTCATCTCCTCCTGCAGCTTTGACACCAATTCCAGTTGTTACTCAAATCACAGGTTTATATATTAACACTCATTCTACAGCAACAAAATGGCAGATCCTCCACACTTAAAATGTATTTGTAAAATGACAAACATGCTAATATTCAACAAATAAAAGTATATTTTATTAGTTTAATAATGTCATTGTGCATGGAAGTGTTTGAACATTCATGGAAGGATTTTCCAGTTTCAGTGCTTTATAACAGTTTTCCAACTATTCTCCACGACAAAGAACTTAGTTGCACTTTAAGTTTTCTAGTGTAAGTGACAAGCTGGTGAAGGAAGGACTGTTTATAGCTGCTATAATATAATGATAACAGTAACTAACTTGTCTCCCAGACATTCCAAAACATTAACTGTGACGATGAATGGATAAAACTTATGACATTCTGTTTATTAATAAAGAAAAAAAATAATTGTTCCCAAATCACTGTGGTATTAGAGAGATTGATTATTTTCCTATAATAGCACATCCCCGGGTGTTTTCTCGTAACCTATTTATTTAGGTAATTACAAACTGTGCTCCTACTGCCTTACTCTTTCTGCAAAGAGAGAGAGAGAAAGAGACCCTGAATTAAGATTTTTGTGACAAACGTTTCAACTATATTATCTTAACCGTGACGCTGCCCCTGAAGATCGTGTTTCTCAGATTGTTCATTAGGCTTCAAACTTCCAGTCTCACGCAAAGAGAGAGAAAGAGAGAGAGAGAGAGAGAGAGAGAGAGAGAGAGAGAGAGAGTTCAGACTGCTGCACATAAGCGCAAACTGTCTGGCCCCCTTGCTCGGGGCTATAATTAATTTGAGATTTATTTTTATTGGAAAGCTCGAGTCTCGCCTGGCCTTAACCAAACAAAACCGCAGCTACGCAGTGGCTTCGGTCGAATGGAGACGAATATTTCTCTAACACTGCTCTTCAACCGCGCCTGGGCCACATTCGGCTTGGTACAGGCCTGCTGTACTCACTTACAGCTCAGGCTTCAGCAGTGTAATGCACCAGGAAAGCGCTCTGAGTTTAGCAAAAACAGCATTTTTAAGGGTGATATGCAAACTTCAACAAATGTGCATTTCTGTAGTGCTCTAAAACAAAATTGCTTACTTTTAGGTTAGTTGGGTCTGCAAATGTCAATACATTGAAAGTTTAACAAATATATATATTTTTTAATTATAATTTTTATTGGAAGGCACAGAGGGGTAAATAAGAATCTCTCTAATTGAATAATCCAGTATAAAATATTTTGGTCAAATTATCCAGTCCAGTCCTTAACCAAATCCCTATTAATTTATTATGTAAAATTTTTATTACTGAGAATGGAGGTGTGCCAAACGGATTAGACATGATTACCTTCCGTTTATCTCACTCAACTGCTTTTAAGTGCATGAACTGTCTCTATGCATCTATGTTCACAGCTCGATTTTGCTTCAAAAGAACTGATCTAATGGCACCCGATTAGCTAATGTTTATCCAGGCCCTTCATTCAGTGCTATTTTGTTATTAAGTCCGAATGGGGGAAAGCTGGATTAAGAAAGTTAAAATTTTCCTCCAACATTTCAATTTCTCAAACAAATGTCAGACTGTTCGTGGCACTCTGGCCTTTTGCACACTGTGAAACGGAGCAACACAAACGCGGCGTCTGCATGAAAAGATCCCTTATGCAAAGGGGGCAATAAGTCTCCGTACCATAACAAGTGGGACCTGGAAAGTATGCTGATTGTAAAGATATAATGAATGACTTCGCCAGGCCTGATATTTCATTTTCATGGCGCACGTGAGCGCCCAGAGCTTTTTTGATATATGAGGCTTATTGCATAGTGTAGTGCTACAGTACTTCTGTCATAAATAAAACTTTAAAAAAAAAGGCACTGCACCTTTTAGAACCTAAGGAAATGAACAACAATGACAGCTACCTTTCAGGAATGCATTGACCATATACTCAAGCTATAAGCTATAGGCTACAGGCTATACAATGGCTTTAGTCAACAAAAAAAACGAGATCTTCGTGAAGTGTAAACAGTGGCGCTTCCAGGAGGAACCTGCTACATTTCTGATCTGAACAACATCAGGCCAAGTTAATCTCTGCACTTGCTTTCTACATACAGAGCTGTCATTTCATCAAGTTTCGTGCTTTTGCAAAGTGACAGCCAGATGTGTTCCATTGCTAATGTTTGCATCTTCAGAAGAACAGGAAAGTGAAAACCCACAGTGTGTCAAATGAAATAACATTACATGAAATGACCTAAGAATAGGTCAGACCTCTTTCTCTTTTAGTCAGTGCAATCACAAAACTTCTTTTGGTGTCAAGAATAAAGAGATGCGCTTCACCTGAAGACTGGTGTACAGGTGGAGCTGATATTTTTTTGGATAGAGTCCAAGCCAGATCATTCAGTAAAGCTGCACCTAATACATATATGAAGGCACAGGCTTTAATTAGGCTCTGTGACTACAATGATGTCTTACCTTGACGTATGACGAAGTGTCAGGGACAGTCTGAAACATTGTCATTGGACAAAGGGCCAAAAATGGGTGACTCCCCTCTTCACAGCCCCTGTTGAAATAATAATAATAATAAATATAATAGGATTAAGCGGTATAGAAAATGAATGAATGAATGAATAAATATAATGTGCTAATAGCTTTTTATTGAATTGTAGGCAATACATTAGAGTACGTAATCAAGAACACTACACATATCCAGTCATGTACTGTATGTAGTGTACAGAATTACATAGAATGCAAAGACAGAGTACACAACATCACAACCCTTAATCATTAAAATTTTTAATATGTGAGACCTGAGTCACACGGCAATATTATTATTATTATTATTATTATTAATAATAATAATAATAATAATAATTATTATTATTATTATTATTATTATTATTTCCCTTTTTGCCATACCTTTAACAGAATCTGACTTGCACATATCGAATGCTTCTAGACTTTACTATGTATTCATTTATTTCTTCTTCACTAAAATCCTTCCGCATATCTCCTCACGGAGAGGCATGAATTTAAATGTTTTTCTTCCTGCTTTGACTATTATCAGCTTGGTGGGTTTACAGTGGGCAATAAAATGCACAAAAACTTTAAAAATCTTGTGCTCTTTTCTGTTCAGAATTTAAAAAGTCACTTGAATATTTTATTTCAAGGAAGTTGGCTCACATTTGAGCAAATTATTATTAAATTATTATTATTATTATTATTATTATTATTATTATTATTATTATTATTTAGTATTAATCAGAACTCCAGTCATAATATACACTTTCTCATTTCAATGAAACAGTCAGATGGCAAAAAAGAGAGGCCCTGCCTCCCATGGCCTTCCTCCTGCACATGCTGAAACACTTTTCTCTCTAATAAGTGCAGCTTACAAAGTCCTGGGTGAAAGGGCAGCTCAGGGCCGGTGGCTTCTGCGTTCCGTTCAGTGCGCAATTACAGCCACTATAGTGCTATTAAAGCAACTGCATCAGTACAAGAGCACAACGCAAACAACAGGAAATTGTCCACACAATGACACTGTGTAAAATTTATTTTAAAGGATATGCTATACACCAACAACACAAGAAGCAACCTCCAGACATTACACACAGGACGGGCTGGACGCACTAAATAGCAGGGTTTAGTTAAGAGATGGAGGGAAGTGTTTCTAATGGCTGGAAAGCAAGCATGCACTGTATGTGGAAATAATGTGGACAAATTTAAGGCTCATGCAAACTCATCTAAATATAGCCTAGCCCTAAGTTCTGGAAAGGGAGGTCAGAACAACAATAAATAAATAAATAAATAAATAAATAAATAAATAAATAAATAAATAAATAAAGGAAAGAAGTCAATTCGTTTAACAGTGGGAAAGAGAACAAAACAAATAAACACACACAAACAAACAAACAAACAAACAAACAAACTAAGAACTATTTAGTTAGTTAATTAATGAAAAAACAAAAACAGCTAAACAACATGCAAATGAGCAAACAAACATGCAAAGAAAAAAATGAATGAATAGATAGATAGATAGATAGATAGATAGATAGATAGATAGATAGATAGAAGCAAACAAAACATTAAAACTTAATCAAAGGCAAAATACAAGAAAGAAACAAATAAAAATGCTCTTTTTTAGACAGTTATGGAAACAAAATAGCAAGAAAACAAATAAACATGCAAATAGATAGATAGATAGATAGATAGATAGATAGATAGAAGCAAACAAAACATTAAAACTTAATCAAAGGCAAAATACAAGAAAGAAACAAATAAAAACGCTCTTTTTTAGACAGTTATGGAAATAAAATAGCAAGAAAACAAATAAACATGCAAATAGATAGATAGATAGATAGATAGATAGATAGATAGATAGATAAATAATTATCTGCTTTTGCAATGACAAACTATAACATCTTATTTTTCACGCCTCTGTGTGTGGAGAAAGGTTTATCTGACAGATAAATAGGGCAGTGATTAAGAAGATCTTAAGGTATCACTACACCTCATAAATCAACTGAGTCACTGAGAAATTATTCCAAACAAACAAACAAACAAACAATATGGTGACGGGCCTCTGATAGATACCTGAGCGCGCGCCTCTACCTCTGTACCTGAGTGCCGGAAAACCTGAAAGCCTTCTAATGCTCTCTCTCTCTCTCTCTGTCTCTCTCTCTCTCTCTCTCTCTCTCTCGGTTTATTCCTGCACAGGACCTCGGGCTCGACACATAAACTCTCCCAAATGCGTTTCTCTCATTCCTAAACGAGCAGTGAATTCCGCATCTGCAGCCAATTACGCTACTCGAGACTCGGCACGACTGTTAGACTGTTACTCCAGCGACTTTCTCCTTCTCTGCACAAGCTGCGGGTCTCACAGCGTCACACACACACACACACACACACACTCTCTCTCTCTCTCTCTCTCTCTCTCTCCTCGCGCCTCCTTCAGCGCATGAACGTGCGCAATTTATAAACGCATTGCATCCGATATGAATTCATATTCAGTCGATTGACAGTTCTAGGACTCCACACTGTCTCCGCTTCTGTGTCAATCAACAATATGCACTACATGACGCGTTTGTCTCTCTACTCACCGTTAAAAGTCCGATCACTCGCTTTAATTATCCTCCAGACGGAAAATAATTAGTCCTTTCTGCGCGAGCGCCGTTGCCATGGATGACAGTAGTTACATGTGATGAGGCGCGTGAACAGAAGCGCGCGTATGAATGGAGAGGCTCGTGCGCGCTGCTGACCAATCAGGGCCGAGGAGAGGGGCACGCGCGCACCCCTTGAGCCGCAGACCGCTGAACCGTGGAAGAAAAAAAAAAAAAGGGAAGGGAGCTCGGAGTACGATTGGAACAGCACCATAAAAACTTTTAGTTCGGAGCAATACATTATCCAAGCCAGGACCGAGGCCTCTGACATCTGCGCTTATTTTTAGTATCAGACTCAAGTTTAGTGGTTTGAATTTTAATTTCAATTATTATAACTACATGCTTTGAGTAATAACAGTACAGTACAGTAGAAAATGTGCTTTCCCTTGTTGCATCAGTGGTAGACCTTTTCTTCATGCATCTTCATAAACATAGCTCAAAAGCATTTTAAAACACCACACTGTCCCTGGTCAGAGAAACTTGCTGAATTAAACTCTCAGATGATCAGGTAAAGTATAGTCTGGTACCTTTATTTCTATGAATGCCAAGTAGAAAAAAGTTTTTTTTTTTTTTAATAATTCAGATGCCTTATTACCTGTCTAAAGTGGTTAATGAACTCTATTGCTTCCTTTCCTGTCCTTTTGGGACATTCAGCTAAAACTAGTCTCTTTCCTGTGTGGATTGGGCCTCTGTCTACTTCACTGACTCCATTTCCTATACAGGGTCATATACCCTCCAAGCGAATCCCTAAAACCCCAAACTGTGCGGGGCCCTTTACGCAGGGCTGAACTTTATGATACCTGCGCCTGGTGTCGTTTTCCCATAAACAATAAAATCACATTTATGGGTCGATCCTTAAAATAAAAAAAAAAAAGCAACATCAATAAATACATGAGTAAACAAACAAATAAATAAAAAGTAGAGTATAACAGTTAGAGCATGTGCCATATAAAACAACAACAACCACAACAACAACATTAATAATAATAATAATAATAATAATACATAGGCACATTTACAGTATATTACCTGTATTTACTATGCACTAATGATAATAGTATAATGATGGAGAACCTGTATTTAACTTGCGGCTTTTCATTTTTTAACTAGCATTAACCAAAAGAAGGAATCCTACACCGCAAAAAATTCCCAATGCTGCTATAAATGTTGAAATTTTGAAGGATAGCATTATTTGAACCCTGCACCAGAGTCTCTGAAATAACCATAACCAAGCTCAGTAAATCTTTAAACACAAAGCCTATAACAGAAAGCCCTAAATAAATTAAAAGCTACTTCCCAGCATGCATATTATCACAAAAAACTTTTTTTTTCCTTCTGTTCCTTAACTCCAGTTAAATAAATGATAGAAAACAAATAAAAATAAAGGCATTCTTAAGAATAAACTATGGATTTTGGACTGAGATCAAATACATATTTATCCCTAAATTATGGCAGTCTCAAGTCTCTCACTGGAGCATGAGAGCAAACAGTTAACAAGGCCAAACAAAATATTCGACTGGGATAAATACGAGAAGTCAGGACAGAAGAAAAAGTGGCACAGAGGAACAGAAGGCCTAATGGGAATAGCAGGACACTTGATCAGAACAGGAGAAAAAGAGAACATGGTTTTGTAAGATAAGGTCGACTGAACAGAGCAGTGCTGCTGGGTTATTCACATCAAGGTGGGAATAAAGATGTTAGTTCATGGCACACAGAGTGCAATATTATTTTTGGGAAAAAAGAATGATTTTGTTTATGTGGAAAAGATGGAGGATCATTTATTATTAAGATAAAACAAAACAACTGGTTTGCAAATTAAGTGAGCTGTTTTAGTGAATGAACACACACTATACTTTGTACTATATGGAGTACTTTGCATATACAGTTGTTATAATAATGGAAGTAACAAGAACAAAGCAATAAGAGTATAAGAGTAACATAAAGAGCATTGGAGTATAAGCGATAAGAGTAATGAGTAAAGCAATCAAATTAGTGTTAATTGTGCTATTCTTCTTTGTGGTTAAAATTGTACCCAGTCTCTTGTGTTAACATGCCATGCAAGGCTGATTGGTTCAGCCATCCATTATGAAGAAATGAATCTTAATTTTATGTCTTTTCTTGGCTTTTTCTTCTCGCTGTTCCAGCGTCAAAGATTCCTGAGATCAGGAAAGAGAAAATTGCGAAAGTAAATAAATAAATAAATAATAATAATTATTATTAATAATAATAATAATAATAATAATAATAATAATAATAAATTACGGTCCTATTTGTCTTCCGTATCTTTTTCCATATACAAAATATATGTCCCACTGGTATAAGTTATAGAGAATGTATGTAAAGTTTATATATATATATACATACACACACATATATTTTACAACCTATGTAAATGAGATACATAATTTTTACATTATAAAACTTCTCCTTTACTCCAGCTCACTAGTGCACTTTATCCTGAAATACTGTTTAACCATTAAAATACTTCAGAAATGTTGTTCCTACATTAATTTGCATTAATGTTTTAATCTGCTCAACTGTGAAACATATATTTTTATCCATGAGTCTCCAATAGACAACCTTCACTCAGCCCTGGTACCTGAAAATATTTACTTTATTTGGAAAACTCTAACAAGTTCTATGTTACGTCGTTTGAAATTCCAAATTTAAATGAAAATGACATGAAGAAAAGTGCATTTTCTTTCTTTCTCTTTCTTTTTTTTATTTTATTTTCAATGATATTGTGATACTACCAGACACTTTAAAAGTACAACCCTGTTATTACTCATATTATAGATGTTATCAATATGTTTTTTTTTAGAGTTAGTAAATTGTTTAAATTACCTTAAGGGTTTTATACTAATATTATAGATGAAAATGAGACACATTTTCTGTTTTATCATTTTGTGATTTAAAATAAATAAATAAATTAGTGATATGGTGTAATTCCTTGTATTACATTGGATTTTTATTAAACATCCATCTGAATGCTCTACCTAACTTAACTTAAATTACCTAACAAAATACTTTTATTAACTTCTAATTAACTGGACAATACTTATTTTACTTTCAAGAAAGACCATTGAGCATATTTGTTTTCTTATAATTCAAAAAGGCAAGCTTATAATTGTTATATATTTTAATTCAATTTAAATTTACAATGAATATACAACAAAATATATTAGTACTGCATGCAAGCAAATTCCTTTACACCATGTTCAGTATTTTGTACTCGCAATTCCCACCAAGATCAAGTAAATTCTTTTCAACAATAGGAGGAAATTGCCATCTTAGTGTGACCGGAAAACATATCTGATAACTAAATGTAGGTAGGCTACTGGATCTCCCAACTGGGACATACACATACACATGTTTACTCTTGATTTATTTTAAACATTGCAGTTGTTATAATGCAGACTATTCAGTGTTACACGAAAGATTGTCTTTTGGTTCTGGTTTGTCTCAAGGTTTCTTTCTTATTTCTGTTTCAGGAAGTTTTTCTTGCCACTGGCCTGCTCATTAGGGATTTACACTAGATCAAGAGCAAAATTTCTGTAAGGCTGCTTGAAGGAATGACAAAAACAAACAGGATTTGCAGGATAATTCGCATGGAAAAATAACAAGGCTACCATATTTGCTTTCACAGTTGTCAATTTCCATAGCCTTATTTACCCTAGGACAACATATGTGTTTGATTAAGTAAGGACTAAGAACTGACAGGACGCACTGTGGCATGAGGCAGCTCAAAGCAGTTATACTATTGATAAAGTTAATATTATCATTATAAATATTACCTTATAATAATTACTAATGTTTGATTAAGTTTAGGGTATCACTTGTCATTTTTTCATTTAATGATTTTTATGTACTTCTTCTGATCATTTACATCAAATCAGCTATAATATTATAATGATGATGATGATTATTATTATTATTAATTATATTTTTTTATATGATGTATAAGATCTCCCATCCAAGTCCCTATGAAAGAGTTGTTACTATAAAAATTGTAATATATTGCAGTAAGTATATTTTGAGCTACTTTCAGAGCTGATGAATCAAGACCTTCTCCCCAATAAGATATAAAAAATTCTATAGTGTTATAGTAAATAGTGGTTATTTTTTTTAAGGGTTTACACCTCTAAAAGATAATAACCCATACTAATACTTCAGAAAAAACCCATCATATTACTATCTCTCACCAGCACTCATCTTTCTTTAGAGCTTATACAATTACAGTATGTTGACATTAACATTGCAGGCCTGTTTCAAAGTCCCATTACCACCTCAAGGGACCTACCCCGAAAATATGCCTATTTAGGACTATGCCGTAACGTACAGACATCTCTGATTACATCGATCCTCTGTGGTAATCAAGGCATGGACCATCCAATTTAATGTCTTATTTATTTAACTGGAACAGCGAGACAGCAGGAGAGATGAAGAGGAGATGGAGATATCTTGCTCTCTAGATCATTCTCATCTCTCCAGGGGGGACGAGGAAATGAGACGGCGGCACCAGGGAAGGCAGGGCGGGATCATTTTTTCACGCTAGCCCTGTCAAGGCCCACATGCGACAGCGTAAAAAAAATTTTTTTTTCTTTTAAAAGGCCAACATGGCCGACTCGGCAATCATGTCACCTCTTTGAGACCAATGCATTCATTGATAACACTGACCACCAAAGTGCAAAGCCCACATTCCATTAATAATGCCGATGTCACAGAGTTTTCCCTTGTTTTTTTCTTTGACCTTTTCCTTAACCCAGACTTATCATTTCACAGCTAAGCAGAAGCTCTCCTGATTCATGACTCGCATTATAAATCGTCAGTAGTGCCTGGAAAAAGGATCCAGTCTACTCGAGTGTGTCCTAATCATTCGCAGCAGGAAGTATTAAAATTAAACCGCTGCAGCCAATTTACGAGCCTAGCATCCACATAAATTAAGACAAGCCTTCAGAACACCACCTGATGAAATGCTCGCTCATCACGGCTGCAGGCTGTAGGTGACTTAATATGATGTCAGATGTCCTGTTGGTTTAATATTACGGCTCTGATGCAGAGGCGTGCAGTGCCCAATGGACCACCCTTTAACTTAGAATGTAGTTAAGACCTAAATTACACTCTCTGTATAATTACTTTTGGTATACAGAACACACCCAGCAGCTCCAGTTCTCCCACTGGTCAGTCTGGAAAGAAGAAGACTTATATCTTAGTCAACAGTGGCACTCTGGCAGCCATGGGATTTAATCCCAGCGCACATACTTTTAATCCCTAGTTAAATAGTCAAAACTCCTATCTTTCCAGTGTAACAATCTCACTGGTCTCAAACAAAAAAAGAAAAAAAATATCTCTCGTTTTCAGCTTAACTCTCTTTAATATTGTTTTTTTTTTTTTTAAAGCACCTAATCATACATCACCTTCATTCCCTCTATTAGAAAATCTCCTATCTGCTCTTAGTGAAAAACAGGACCATCCGTCTTGGAATGTATTAGTATCTGAAGGAAGGAAAAATGATCCCTCAGCAGAAAATTCTGAAACTGCACATGGAGAAAATTGAAAATTACCTCCCTTCAGTAAATCTGGTAAGCACTCATCATTCACCAGGCTTTTAGTATGAGCTTCAACGGGAGGGGGGGAAAAAGCATCTGAAATGAATACTCTGTCACCTTTCATTTGACTTGCCGCTCACTCCGTGAGAAAGAGTGTTGTTTCTGTAAGAGCGACTCGGGACTTTCGGGTTTTACCGTACCACACTCTTTTTCTCTGGCATTTGCCTTGAGGCCTACCCCTCCTTCACTCTCTTTCTCCTCAAACCCCCACCCGACAATGTCTGACAGTCTGAACTCAACGCCGGCCGCTCACCAGACTACAAAACTCATTCATCTGTGGCCTCCAACGGTCAAATCTGGATCTAATAAAGAAGCACTATCGATCCCTTGTCTGGGATAGCGGCTGTGATGTTCATTCACCACTAGAGGGCCCTGTGGTCCAGCTTTGACAAATTTAGCATATGAGCCTTCTTCTTAGTCATTTTTTGCTGACAATGCTGATTACACGTGGGTGCTATGACCTGTGGGTGTCTGGGTAATATCAGGTTAAAAGGAAACCTCCTCTCTGAAACACGTCATATGTTTAGATTCAAATACCTTCTGTTGTTTATTTAAGTTACTTAAGTTGTTTTATAGTTGTTTTTGGTGCTTGGCCAATTACCATGATGTCTAATAGGAGAAACAAGCTTTTCAGCGAACTTAAACACAAAAGGTATGGCTTTCGAGGTTAGCATGGTCGCCTTGCACCTCCAGGGTCTGGGTTCGATTCCCGCCTCGGGGTCTGTGTGCATGGAGTTTGCATGTTCTCCTCGTGCTTGGTGGATATCCTTCGGATACTCCGGTTTCCTCCCACAGTCCAAAGACATGCAGGTTAGGCTAATTGGCGTTCCCATATTGCCTGTAGTGTCTGAATGTTGACCTCCTACAGTATAAAGTCCTACATAAATACAACGGTCATCACTGCCCTTCACAGTCCCTAGTTCGACTCGAGAGGTTCCTAGATAAATGGATGGATAAACACAAGGTATAACCATCTGGTATCCTTCTGCAAGCGAACGAGCAAGAGCAGTGTCATCACTGATGTCATATTACTCTGACATCCAGTGTACAAGTTGTGTAATCTAGTGCAATGCAGCTGTACAGCTGGTGACAGTTGGCTCGGCTAGTTAGCGATCAACAAGATGACAAACATAATAATGTCGGTGGTGTTGTTAGTATGAAGATTGAAGCTTTGGGAGTTAGAGAGAAGGTGAGAGAGCTAGACAGACAGAAGGATCCAAATTGTTCCTTTTAAGAAGCAAGGACTAAATCCCATTAGTGCCAGTATCATTATGTGGTCAAACAGCATTAGGGATAATGTAGGAGAGCAAAAATAGACCGAAAACACATAAAACCAACTCAGGAACATTCAGGGTGAATTTCTTCCTTTAACCTCTTTAGCCCCCTCTCCCCATAGTGCAAACAAATGTGTGAAACCGGAAACAGACGTGGCCATGCCTGAGCAAGCATAAAGTTCATTTAATGTATTGTCTTCTTTCATTCCTCAAGAAAGTACATTAAGGAAAAGAGAAAAAAAAGGAAGGTGTCTAAACACAACAAAAAGTTTTGCAATGTGTTAGAACTTCAAAGATGGATGATGGAGTTGTTTTGGTGTGTGTGTGTGTGTGTGTGTGAGCATGTGTGTGTCTGCAGCGGCACTTCTGTGAACACCCCCACATGCTGCAAAGCATCAGAACCAAAGCCAGTGTTATATAACAATCACAAGAAGAACATTATAGTAAAGTTTGCAGATGGATTTCTTTGCACTGCTGCCTGTGAACCACATGCGTGTAAGATCTGTGGACTGTCCCAACTGCTCTGTGCAATGTTTTTTTGTTTTTTTTTTGTGGAGGGGGTGGGGGGGGGTACTATGATAATTACATATGTATTTGCTTTTCTTGGTGGCTTCCATAGTGGCTTATTTTGAGTTTTAAATTAATTAAAAAGACATGCAGAGCTGAAGACTGAAGAAACCTGGTGTTAGTATTATGTCAAGTGTTATAGCACAGCAGGTGAGACAATAGGCATACATGTATTATGCATACACACGCACATGCTCAGAAAGTTTATCACACTAAACCAGTGGTGTAATTGACAGATAAGGAGCTAATTAGTAAATCACTAATAAGTAACTGATGAGCTCCAGGAATCTTCTACAGCCTGGGATAAAAATAAATAAATCACCCCAGTCTTTTACTCTTTCTTATTCTGTGTATTGTTTAGTTTAGTTAAAACCAGTGGTAATGTTGTTGTTCTTGGAAACATGAATGCAAACTAATTATCTACATTAAGTCGTTTATGAATGGAAAAATTTAGCTTTACATTTATGCATTTTGTTTTCTAAATTGGGGTGAGCTCATAGTCATGCTAGACTGTTTATACCTTCCTCTGTTTCATCACTAACAGTTAAAAAAAAAATTTCCAAGAAGCCTGTATGATTAATAACATAGTAAATATGGCTTGTGTAGTTGGGTCAAGTTGCAGACAGAGGGCGCAGTTGAGCTTCAGAAAGCATTGCTTCAGTCTGCTTATGTCAGCCAACACTTATTGTTTCACTGCATTCAACAACACTACAAGCACAGACACAAGGAAATATCATTTCATTATACACAGCTTCCATGTGCAGTTAAATTAGAAATAGAAAAAAAAATAAATAAAAAAAAAAAAAAAAAAAAAAATATATATATATATATATATATATATATATATATATAATAAAAAAGAACAGATAAAACACAACATGGAATAAAGAATAAAGATAAAAAAAAGGAATTTCAAAGTTCTAAAGGACGCATTTTACATAAACCTAGACAGTCTCTCTCTCTCTCTCATATATATATATATATATATATATATATATATATATATATATATATATATATATATATATATATCGAAAACTGTTATTCTGGCTATAATTGACTAAATAGCTGTGTAACTGTATTCTTAGTTTTTTTTTTTTGTTGCATTAATTCATTTATTCATTCATCCATCTTCCATACCGGTTATCCTGTATAGGTTCGTGGAAGGCCTTTATCCTATCCTAGAGGACCTTATGACAGAAGTCACAAGGAGGACGACACTCCGGATGGGGTGCCAACTCCGTGCAGGACAAAAATCACACACATTTATACACTACGGACAATTTGAAAAGACCAATCAGCCTATAATGGTTGTCTTTCCACTGTGGGAGGAAACCGGAGTACCCAGAGGAAAGCCACAAAGCACAGGGTGAACATACGAACTCCACACAGACAGACCGGAGACGACATTTGAGCCCCCAATCCTGGAGGTGTGAGATGACGCTGCTAACCACCGAGCCATCGTGCCTCCACTTATTTGCTTGTTTGTTCAATCCAAAGCAGCTGCACATGAAAGAATATAAAATAAGGTAAATGTAAGACACAGGTACGCCAGTGCATGAGCACAGGTCTCGCACCTCCCACACACACTCTATCAACCCCCGCACACACCTGTACATTTTAGTGCATTGTTTATCTCTAGCCTATATCTTACACACAGGCTTCGGCATCTTTTCTGGGTCTACGGTAGCTGCTCTAACAACCATCACAGGGTTTACGCTTAACTGAAGACAGTATAAGTTTCAGTTCATGAAAAGAAAGAAAGAAAAAAAAAGTTAGAGAAACTGAAAAAAAAAAGCAGCTGTGTAATGTTTTGGCTCAGAACAGAATAGGTTGATGAAAGCTGAAATGAAATGAAGAGAAACAAACTGTACTGAGATGGCAAACGATAAGGAGTGGAAACTTTTCCTAATCAACAGAGAGAGAGAGAGAGAGAGAGAGAGAGAGAGAGAGATGGGGGAGAAGAATAAGGAAGAATGGAGCTCAGGCTGTTTCCTTGCTGAATATAACAGCACAGGATGGGCTCTATATCCTTAAAACATCAGCTTTGAGAATAAAAATACCTCTGTCTCAGTGGGGTACGTGCAGGTCATTTAGTGTGTGTGTGTGTGTGTGTGTGTGTGTGATTTGTTCTGTAGAGAGGATGTGGGAGTTCCACAGCTCCAGACTGTAGCAATGATAGTAGCAGTGAGAATTGAGGCTGATTATTTATGTGGTTGTAATCTGGGCCCCCTGCGCCCAACTCCCGTCTCCCTCTCCCAAGAAACAGCCGTCCCGATGTTAATTACAGCGCCGCTCCGTAAACAAGGCTCCAGTCCTGGCCCTTAGATTAGGCTCCTCTGAGCTGCTGTAAATGAAGCTTGTGCTTAATCCACATCTGGCATGAGGTAGTGCTAAGACTAACACTTTAAGCTTGCTGTAACACCTGGACAATGGTCACAAAAACAAACAAAAAAAAATGCAACAGCTTAGTATCTAAATTATTATTACATTTATATTTAAGCATTTGGCAGACGCTCTTATCCAGAGTGACTTACTGTACATTTTTATCTCTTTACACATCTGAGCAGTTGAGGGTTAAGGGCTTTGCTCAAGGGCCCAACAGTGGCAACTTGGTGATTGTGGGGTTTGAACCTGGGATCTTCTGAACCGTAGTCCAATGCCTTAACCACTGAGCTACCCCTGACCCCTGTAAATAATTACATTTACAGCATTTATCTAGAGCGAATTACATCTTATTATACATCTAAACAGTTGAGGGTTGAGGGCCTTGGTCAGGGGCACAACAGTAGCTGAGGTTTGAATCTGGGGCTTTTTTTTATCAGTAGTCCAACACAATAACCACCGATTTGCCCCTGCTTGTTGTTGCTGGTTTTAGAGTCCATTTCTACACATTGATGTACATTAAAGAATAAAATAAGTCAAATAAGGTCATTTCTACACATTGCTTCAGATAATTCAGGCAGTTATTTGATTAAAATGATAAACATCCAGCTATTTAATAAATGTATTATTAAATATGCCATTCAACTTAAGTGACCAGTCAACTGTGTTAATAACTAAAATACATTATACAGTACATTATAATAAAATAAAACGTTTGCATCTTGCTGGTTCTTCACAGAGTACCACCTGTCCTGCACATTTTAATGTTTTTCCTGCTCTGTCACACCCACGTCAATTTAAAAAAAAGGCTGTTAATTAGCTGATTAGTTACATCAGGTGTGCTGGGAGTAGAGAAGATGCTAAAATGTGCAGGGGAGGTGTTCCTCTAGGACTGGAGTTAATTAACTGAGAAATGATTGTTGCTGACATGGTTTGGGTCGACTTGTCCCCATAGAGGAAAGTGATCCTCTTCTGTTTGATCACCTTTATCCTATAAACATTTCTTCCTTCTGGGAGCTGTCCATCTCTTCCATGCCCTCAGTACTGTAGGTGTGATTCCATGGACCCTAATAATACACTGATCCCAAATAAAAAAATACAAATAAATAATATATATATATAAAATCATGTAAACGCCTCATTTGGAACAGTCTGACCCAATCTGGTCTGATCGAAATTCATTTCTAGTTTGAATATGAGGTTCTGTAATCCTTTGATAATCCAGGCAAAGGTAAATATTAGTCATGTAAACACTTGTTTTTCTCTTGTTGGAATAACTATATTCTTTCTGTTCATATTCGCCTCACATGAGGGTAACATTGGGCGACATCATGTGTTTCCGGGAGGGAATACATTTTTTTCTACATTTGTGATCTGTAAACTCTGTGTAAACAACTCTCTCCTATCAGCCATTATTTCAGGCTTTCATTCTTTGGGCTGTTGGAAAGGAATATGCAGAAATTTGCTTACATTTCACATGTAGTATTGCATCTAACTACACATGAGACATACATGAGACCGAATTCTTGTAACCAACCATAATGTGGGATTTGTTGGTGAAGATGGTGAGAATTTTTTTCCCTCTTTTTCTTCCTCTCTTATATATCTAGTAGATAAAATTCTTCAAAGTGGGTAGAACCATTATGTCATTCATTCATTCATCTTCTATACCGCTTTATCCTGTATTTAGGGTCGCGGGGACCTGGAGCCTATCCCAGGAGACACTGGGCACGAAGCAGGGTACACCCTGGACAGCATGCCAATCCATCGCAGAGCACACACACACACACACACTTTATCCTTATATACAGGGTCGCGGGGGACCTGGAGCCTATCCCAGGAAACTTAGGGCACAAGGCGGGGTACACCCTGGACAGGGTGCCAATCCATCGCAGGGCACACACACATACTCACATACACACACTCATTCACACACTACGGGCAATTTGGAATGTCAATTAGCCTAACCTGCATATCTTTGGACTGTGGGAGGAAACCGGAGTACCCGGAGTAAACCCACCAAGCACGGGGAGAACATGCAAACTCCATGCACACAGAGACGGGAATCGAGCCTGGCCGGGGAATCGAACCCGGACCCTGGAGGTGCAAGGCGACAGTGCTAACCACTACACCACCGTGCCGCCTCCTGGCTAGCACATGCTTTGGGAAAATATTTTCTTCTGTTTTTAACAAACCCAGAGTGAACGGGTGCAGTTATTAATTGTCTTTGATTAGATGTGCTGTTACACTAAGGTCGTTATGGTTACGTACTGATACCCAGTGGTCTCAGGTAAGTGCAATAAAAATAGCTTTTGCCAACTGCTTCACTTTCACAGTTCCCCTTGAAGGTAACTCGAGCACTCAACGTCCATCTAGAAGCTTTTTATAAGGAAACTTTGCTGTTCAGCACACCTGGTGATGTTTCCTCAGTCATCTTACTGTCCAACACACCATTATCACACACAGCTGAGTAAGTGCACTGAGATTATGGGAAGCCATTAGGGTCAGACTTGGTCCTTAAATTTCTAGATTAACCACTTGCGTTAATGATTAAATGAATGGAATTCCTAATCTGAATGATTACAGAAATACTGTAGAAGAGGCTTTAGTGAATGATTTGAGGAGACTGCAAATGATGTTAAACATGTGCTCTAACCTAATAAAATACCTACAGTATGAGATTTGAAGCAGCTCCCTCCACCACTAGACTCAAAACACTGAAGGAATAACTTTTATAAGAACAGTATTTATCCCTATAGAGACCTGTAGAATTGAGTTTATCAAGACACTTTATAGTCCGGGTTCGCTTCCCGGCCAGGCTCGATTCCCGTCTCTGTGTGCATGGAGTTTGCATGTTCTCCCCGTGCTTGGTGGGTTTCCTCCGAGTACTCCGGTTTCCGCCCACAGTCCAAAGACATGCAGATTAGGCTAATTGGTGTTCCCAAATTGACCATAGTGTGTGAATGAGTGTGTGTGTGGGTGTGTGCTCTGTGATGGATTGGGTGTACCCTGCCTCGTGCCCTGAGTCTCCTGGGATAGGCTCCAGGTCCCCGCGACCCTAAATACAGGATAAAGCGGTATAGAAGATGAATGAATGAATGAATGAAGAGACTTTATATAGTTGGTTTCTGTTAATAACATTACTGTCAAAAGATTTTAGTCGTATTTTGTTTCAAAGAGTCAGAGTTTCTTGCATTTTATTTTAATGTAGTCTTGAGGAATAGTTCTCCAGGCTTCCAGAAAAAAACTTTTTGAGCCCTTATTTTTGGCTCAATTTTCACTCCAGTCCCCAAACCAGAGCAGTTTCAGAGGAATGTTTTCTGTTTGTTACGCCACACAGTGAAGCATAAACCAGTGAGAAACAGGTGCAGATGATCAGGCCAGTGATTAGTGTACTGATGATGCTGAATGCTCAGGTTGGAACAGACAAGAGGGGAAACGAGGTTGCTGCTATGGTTGCTACATAAACAACCAATTTATAAATCTTTATCTTTGGACACTTTGCACCCTGTTGCAGTAAAACATGTAGTCCAATTTCTTTAATTTAATCTTCATCATTTGATTTGATTTAATTTGAAGAAATGCAAGACATTTTTTTTTCACCATACTGTACGTACATTATAGTTTTCGCCCTTTCCCACTGAACTCACAGAACCTTTATTTCCCAAAACTACATATCCCTGTAGTTCATTACAAATAATTCATATTAAGTCCAAAATTGTATTATTTTAAATAAGCTTAAGTTAAAGAAGCTAACACATCTCCCCCTTAACTCAAGGTGTTTTCCATTCTATTTATCGGTAACTTCTTTCTAGTTAGTCTGTCCCGCTCTTGCGGCACAGTTTCAATTGCTAGTGAGAGACTCCACCACAAGAAAAAAAAGAAAGAAAAGAAAACCCTATAGAAGAACCTTTTGGGGTTCTTTAAATTTGTTCTGCAGGGAAACGCACGCCCCCTTTTTTTTTTTTATACAGAAACGACAAACCCGAGTTTCACAATGATCATGGTTCAGAATGGTGCATTATTATGATCTTTTCCCTCATTGTTGTGTTTTATTCATATAAACCACGAAGATCAGCATCAGTCATTTTTAAAATAAAATAGCTGAGATTGATTATTTATAATGTGAGTAACTTATGTGAAATAACAAACTCACATACCCCCTTATTAGTAGTAAGCTACTGTAGGCAGTGTAACTAATCTAAATGAAAGAGGACACTTGCAAGTCTTCAAGTGACATACTGTATTGTTAGGTTTTTTTCTGTGTTTCTTAGAGTTCCTCTGAGAGATGCAAAGACGAGGCAGCTGGAAGCGCTCATTTGAATATTAATCATAATTCTCTCTCTCTCTCTCTCTCTCTCACACACACACACACACACACACATACACACAAACACACACACACACACACACACACACACACATACCTACACACACACACACACACACAATTTATTTTATAGGATATTTTTGTCTTTGTCTCATGGAGAATTTTTGTACAACATACTTTCCTGTCTGGAAAGTCCAATGAGAACGAGAAGGGTAGATTTCAGGAATTTCGACGTTTCTTGACGCCATTTCTAAACAATTGCAGCTACACAGATCAGTTTAAACTATTGCATGCACTGTAAAGTGTAGACACTTTGTCCAGGCCTGGAGGTCTGGAGGAAGACCCAAACTGGGTTTACTATAATAAAAATTGGTTTGGATAGTCAGGAACAACCCATAAACCACCAACGCACAGGCTTGCCATGAATTAGCAGGTGTTGGATCATCTCTGTTTATAGTAAAGCAATCTTTACATCACCATGAAAAAAAAAGACTGCGCCTGCTTCAAAATCAACAACTTCAAGCTTGACTAAAGTTTGAAAGCTATCCACATGGACAGAGAAAAAGCTCTACTAACCACTCTACCAACGATATGCATCATGCTTTGGGCTGTTTTGCTACCATTGGAACTGGTGCATTACACAAACTGGATGTAACAAGAAAGACTACCTCAGAATTCTTCAGTATAACCACAAATTATCAGCAATACAGCTGAAACAGAACAACCCGAAATGCATGCCAAAGCTGGTTCTGGATGGAGTGGATAAAGCAGGCTTTAGGATAAAAGTCTCAACCCTATCAAAATGTGAATTAGATAATAATATGTAACCATAGATGATTATACTGTTAGATGATTTGCTACAATTCCAATATATTATTTACTGTAAGAATGGTATTTGGGTTATATACTGTACATTTTTGGTTTTGTTTTCTTTATTTTTTATTTATTCAGTAACCACTTCCTTTTGGTCATGGTGGATCTCGAGTCTTTCCCAGGAACACTGGGTTTACTGAACACTCTTATTGAGATTACTGTACACTCTGATTGAGTTTATCACAGGACACTTTACGTCAAATACAACCACCTTTCCAGAACATTTGGCCAAGCATACAGTATGTTTTGAGGAATCAGAAATACCCTCTGCACTACACAATATTGCGTCCTCTTGGTAGCACATTTTTCCCCATCAGATATGTTGAATGCACATGTGTGGTGCCCCTTAGCAGTAGTCTGTACAGTTTCTTTATGACCCTATGGCCTAATACAAGCATCCCCTTTATCTCTAATCCCTTTGTCTAACTGAAAATTGTTTTTCAGTGTGTAACATATTTAGCTGTGTTGACGCTTTGTATCATCAGTCACTAATGAAGAGTATCACCAGGTGCTGGCTGCTTGTGTATATTTTGTATTGGACTCATCCCAACATCTTATCAAGGCCATGTTGAACCCGAGCTCCTTAATTTCACTTCCTTTTCTCAATCTCCTTCATTTTTACCTTTCTCTCCTCACTCTCCCATTCAGACAAAATGCAGCCCTTTACTGTGATATTTCACCATAAAGATGTCTTCTGAGCATAAACACCTGTCTGGTGTGACGTTAAACCCATGCAGAAACATGTGCTAGATCTGCAGGCAACGGAATACAGGCCATATCCTCCCTGCAAGCTGTAACACTTTACACATTTTGTAACACTCCGTAAGGGCTTGATCCTTGTGGCCTTGTCTTTCTGTTGGTCATTGTTTGTACCTCAGTCGGTCAGTCCAACATCCGGTGACGGGTGGACTATCTCAGGGATAGACCTCAGTTGGTTTACACCACTCCCTACTCCCAAACCCCATGTTAGTCTTGAAAGACAATAGTCCTAAGAGTGAGTTCCTGCACATAGGTTCAGTCTTTATGTCAGGCTTTGACTGAGGGTCCTTTTCTCTAGGTCCAGCCCAATGGAATCATCCTGAAACAAAAAACAAAAACATCTGGAGAAGGCTGTGCACTCTTCACAGCATCGAATTTGGAGAATGTTTGTGTGCCTTGTGAGTCCTATTTTTTAGCTGTTTGCACAGCTCTTAAAGGGGATTGGGCACTTAATTAAAGATAATATTGAGGGCTAAAGCCCTTCCCTGAGAGTGCAGCTTCTCAGGGTGCAACAAAGTCTTAGTTCATCCCCTGTTCATGGGAGTTCTGCCAGTATCCAGTCATGAACCTGTGAAAAGCAGGGAAAATACCAAGTCACTTTACTAACAGAGTCTCTATGTGGGCTGTAATTGCTATAGAGTCACTGTGAAACCAAATTTCCTTCCTTTCTTCTATTTTCATTAATTCCAGGAGTCATTTTGCTTAGATTACGCTGGATGATCACAAGTCAATTCTGTCATAAAATATTACCTCTTTGCTTTTGTCTTCGCAGCAGAGGCTTTAATCTAAAAATATCAAGAAAGAATAAAAACAAGACTCGAGAAGGGGGAAAAAAGGAGCGGGTTCTGCACCTTTCAAAGCCACACAGCTTGGAAATGCAGTGGATCCAAAATAGACTCACTCCTCATAAAGGCCTCCTTCTTTGTAGTCTCTGGAGGAACATCTGTGGGGCAGTTTCTCCTGGAGAAAGTGTCGGGCAGTGAATCAAAGGGAACTGAGATCTCCTGTAAGAAAGGAGTGGAAAGAGGTCTCTCTCTCCGTCTCTCTCTCTCTCTCTCTCGTTCTGTTGCTATCTCCCCCTGCTTCCTTTTAGAACGGCTGACAAAAGCTGCAGCAATCGGCAGAATAATAAAAGCTCATTAATATAACCTGTCAGGGGTTATCTTTGGAAAGGAGGCATGAGGGAAAAAAAAAGGAAAGACGGAAAGATGTGAGGTCTGCTAACACTCAGCGGCCAGTGAGACTCTGATTAAAATGTCTCTGCGACGTCAGCCGCATGTGCAGAGATTAAACGAGGACGTTGTGATCGACGTCCAATGCACGCTTTGATGCAATGTGGTTTTGTTGAGTATTAAACAAACAGATACGCTCACTGAAATCTCTGGCCAATCTCTGCAAGATCTGCAGTTTTATTTTAAGCACAGACTTGAATTAAATGGCTACTCTCAGTATGAAGTCTACAACTAAGTCTGATTTGCGTCTGGAAAACAGGTTGTCTGTCTTCATGCATGATGTTTAGGATTTAATTCTGTTAGGGGCGAAAAAGAGACAAGAAGAAGCACATGAGAAATGTGGTTTTACATGGATCTTTGCTCTGGCACGCTCTAAAGGTGCCATGGCAGTGGTGGGGTGGACATCTGCAGGAAAGCAGTCCCACTGTGCGAGTGATGACGGCTACCTGTTTAATGTAACGCATGAACATAGAGCAAAGAGGGACAAGAAAGGAGTACGAAAAGGAAAAGAGACAAAGATCTGGTTGGGAGTTGAGATCAACCATATTAGAACATAATGTGACAGGTTCACTAGCAAGCACTTTAGTGCGATAAAGGAAAATGTAAGACATAGTTCAGTCCATGACAGATTCAAATTTTTTTAAATCAAAAACTTTAAGTGTGACTGTTGCCATGATGCTCACCCAAAAGCCACCAGCTGAATGGGCAGCGTGGGATTATGTGAAACTCACAGGATAGCTACAAGTACGAAAGTTTATATCTTTACTGTATATATACAGAAATATATCTTTAACTACCTCTGGGTCACGTTTCCAAATTTTGTGAGAGCATCCCCCATGTTATAATCTGACATGGAAAATCTATTTTATTATTGTGTCTGCTATAGAAAAATCACTTAAGGTTTTATTGGGATCTCATCCAATGTGGCAAGTAATAATCTGTAATCACTTTTCTAATTAAAATGATTGTATTAATAATCTATCAGCAAGATTGGATGCCGTCGTATATAGGCACGATTGCACAACCCGAGTACTGAAGATATCACAGCCATGCTGATATTCAGTACAACACTTAATTATAAATGTGGTTCCAGTAATCTCTTAAGATTATGACTTGCCACCAGATATTGAGGGGTAAAATTGCTTTTATACAGCAGTTCAGTTCTACAAACACCATTAATTATCAACAAATTATGATTTGTATGTTAGTTTAACCAGTTGGTTTGCTCCATCAACACATATCCTTCTGCAACTGGTGGAACTAGTGTTGAGCTGGCGACTGACGGTTATTGACTAACAGTCAATGTCAGTGGAATTAATTCTTACTGCTACTATATAGCCAAAAGGTGAGGAGAATAAAACATGGAGGTGGTGGACACACCTGAGAAATGTAAAAGATTTACTTTATATTTCCACTTATTCCACTTCAGAGTACTGTAACTTCCAGGGTTGAATCCCGAATACTGTTAAATAGAAAGCTAGTGCACTATGTAGGTAGGGTATGCAATCCCTTGCACCATACAACCAAAAGTAGACTCAAGACGCATCTTTTTAATCTGGCATACACATAACTCATCCCATAACCTCATACTCCAGTACACCTATCCCGAATGGCAACTACGCTAATTTTCCCCATCTGTTCTGTATTTCTCTACCCATCCCGAGGCATCTGGAGATTGTGCCAGCTTCAGTAGACAAAGGCCGACCCTGCGAGGTTCCTGAGGCATCCAGAGAAGGACCAGCTCCAGCTGGATTCAGCTTTATGATGGTTGGAGCTACACATGCTGCTCCTGTGCTTCCAGTGATCCAGACCTCATCTGCCCTCTGCACCTACTGACTCGTCCCTATGCTGAACTGGTCTTCATGTCAATTTAAATAATTTCTGTCATATTGAATTTTCACCTGCACAACACACAAGATGTTATATCATTTCTATCTGTTATCACCCAAATGAGGATGGGTTTCCTGTTGAGTCTGGTTCCTCTCAAGGTTTCTTCCAAATGCCATCTCAGGGAGTTTTTCCTTGCCACCGTCGCCGTCACCCTTGGCGTGCTCATCAGAGACATTTCATTCATCATTCATTCATCTCATTATTATCTAGACACATTTTTCTCACACATACACACTTCCAAATATTTTCTTTTCTAAATTTTTTTTTTTTTAATTTTTTGTAAATTTTCTTTCATTTTTGTGAAGCTGCTTTGAGACAATGACCATTGTTAAAAGCGCTATATAAATAAAATTTAATTGAATTGAATACACTAAGTAGTGCCCTTGATTAGGTGTTAGAGAGGGTTTAGCCTTGTGCTAGGAGTTTGTTAGCTTTGTAGCTTGGCTGGTTCAGAGGCTATTTGAAGCAACTACTAACATTATCAGATGTGTTTTCTTGCTGGCTAATTGGCTAAGTGTTAATTGGCTAATTGGCATTTCCAGTGCTTCCGTGACTGGTTTTGAATGTGGGTTTTAGCAGGCTGCTGACCAACGATCTTTCCAGTACAACCTTCTTTCACCCATGCTAGTGACTAACAGTTAGTGTAATTAATGTCAGAACACCAAATTGTTAGAACACCTGTGATGTGGGGTGGTACAGTATATATGTTTTATTATTATTATAATAATTATTATTAGTAGCAGTATTTATTTTTATTTTTTATTTTTTTTTACGTTCCAATGTTGTTATGCTCTAGGTTTTTTTTTTTTTTTTTTTTGCTTAATTGAATATTGATGATGACGATTTCATCAATAAAACTGTGTTCTTTGATGAGCTGGGTTAATCAGGAAATCAATGTAGTTTTATAGATATTTTGGATAAAAGACGTGGAATGGAAAATAGAACGATTACCAACAATTAACTACTAGTGCATCAGTAGGGATTACAGCAAAAAATGAAGTAATACAATTTGACTTTTATTATATCTCTTTTTTTTTACGCACTGGAATATTCAGTGACCCGCGACCCTGAACACAGGATTAAGCGGTATAGAAAATGAATGAATGAATGAATGAATATTCAGTGAAGCATTTCCCACTCACATACTACAGATCTGTTCTTTGCCAGAACACTACCAGGATGTGCTCACACACTGACAAAGTTCTTGAAATCTAAATTTAAGAGCCTGAGAGATAAAAGTTCGCAGAGTGATAACAGAGGTGAAAGTCATAAGGGGAGGTGATGAGATGTGGATCATGTCCAGCTGAAGTGTATCAAGGTCTTGCCTTTGAACCAGACAGCCTGCTAATTGGAACAGCATTGTAGGCATCCAAGGAAGATCTGGATCTCATTTATCCTCCCCTTTATTCAATTTGACTCCTCTGAGGGCCGTGCTTCTGTCTGTGCCCGTCCACAACCCCCTCTCCGCTTGACAATAACTCATCTTCCTCCCCTTTTGCCCCTGATGTGTTGCCCATCACCAGGCGCCCCCTTTACCCCGGCTTCAGACAAATCTGTCCCATCAAGACAACACAGGTTGACATGGCATCTCTTCACGCCTCTCACCTTAGACATGAAAGCAGCTCCAGATTTACTTGCAAGGAGCCGCATGGCCAGTCTTTGACCGTGCACTTTGTAATTCAAACAAATGTTTAAGCGAGTCAGCCCAGGGGAGTAATCGCACAGGCTCGAGGTGTTGCAGATGAGAGGCAAGTGGTGGCCTGATAAACACACAGTGGCAAAGCTAAACGTCACAGTGGACATTGTGCGGGAAAGGCCAGAGATAAGTACAAATTAAGATAAACAGTAAAACTAGTTGGAAAACTGAATACATATATATACTGTATTTTTTTTTTTTTTTTTTTACATTTTGAGTACATCATAACACTTTTTACATGAATCCAGGGGGCCTACGTAACAGGCATTTTTTTACTGTATATTTACACACATACATTTAAGTAGAGTGATTGATCAGTAGATAGATAAAGTATCCTTCACAACAACCTAAATACATGATAGCTTAAAATGTTAATATAAACCATTGCAGCGCATTGAAAACTATATTTCCTTAAAATATTTTTTAAAATACAGTAAAAAATTGTATACTGTATCAAATTATTATATCTGCATTAAGGTGGAAATCCATCTAATTTAATTAAAATGTCATCCTTCTCCATAAGTCATTGTTTTCTCATTGTGTCCTATTTAACAATGCTGCCTAAACACATTCATCCCTCATTAAACAGATCAACAGGAAGTTGTGTCATCTGAATTTCCTGAGCACCACAGGAACAAGAAAATTACATTCTCTCACATTTTTTTCCCATTATGTCCAAAGGCATTGTGATATTTTCTGAGGGCACAAATCAAACGTTACTGACTTACAGTATGGTTAAAACAATGAAGTGCATCACTAGCTATGGTTACATGGACACTCACTCTCTCACTCATTCTTATGCATTCTCGCTTATCTTGTAGAGAGTTTCGGGAGCCCTGAAGCCTATCCCAGGGAACTCAGGGCAGTAAGCAGGATACGCACTGGATGGGTTCCAATCCAACGCTTTATAATAGTTCTTCAATCAGAGTTAGATTATTCTGTTTAGAGATTTCAGTTTAACTGATTTAATGGTTATATTATGTATATTAGTATTATAATATATTATTATAATATAGTAAGGTTATATTAACCACATTAGTATTATGGTTAATAAGATGTGGTTTGCATGCTCAAAGCATTTAATAAGAATATAACTTTTTTGATATGTTCAGAGTGGAAGACATCTGCCCAGTGAAACATTAACAGAATGATTATAATCAGTGCCCCCAGCTTTAATGGGTTATAAATCCCTACTTCTGCCTTTTGTTTGCTCACTAGAATTGGTGCATATTTTCAAAATGCTGCTCATGCAACACAGGGGATAGTGTTGAGCACTAATGCTATCCGCCCCGTTAGCTGGCATAAACTCACAGACACCCATGATTGGCTGTTGTTGAGGAAGTGTGGGTATTCCATACTGTATCTCACCGCCACAGAGGACTATCAAAGGTTTACAGAACCCCTCTCACAGCTATTAAGACCTTGCAAAAATAATTTAAAACATGTATTGTTGTCTTGGATGGGTTAACAATATTACTCATTATTCATTGGTAAAAGAATTATTAAAATGGGAAGTTACATTTTTGGAGTTCCATAATACTAATGGCAGTAAATCACGAAATGAATCTTAAATTTAAAAAAAGCTCTTGAGCTACACATCTCCAGCAACACTGTTGCTAGTCATTACTTCAGACCAGCACAGCTGCACTTTGGACAGACATTAGAGAAATACTCTTTCTTTCCCCCTCACTTGCTGATTTTCACTGATCTTCATTCAGAAACACAAGGCTGACCCTTTACTTCAGCGGAACACACTTCCTCCCTCGGACATTATGTCCAAACCGACCACACCTTAAACTCTCCCCACGTTCCGGCTCAACAATACACACGCTAGAGTGATGCAGTGACCCACTGGACACGCTGGCCTGCAGGAAATCCACTGATTGTGACCCCCATCATCCAGGCTCTCTTTTTTCTCTTCCTCTTTATATGGTCACCTTCCTGGAGCCTTTCCACCACTGGATCAATGAGTTCCGAGCAGCTTCTGCTAAAGCAATAACTCAGAATAGCTCACTCATAGACATTCCTGTACAAGCTGGTGGTCACGTAGTGGTTGACTAACATAATCAAGCTCTTGGTTTTGCTGTTACACATAAGCGTGAGTCAGGTGAAGTTCAGTGATAAATGGAATGTGTGTACAGTGGTGTGAAAAACTATTTGCCCCCTTCCTGATTTCTTATTCTTTTGCATGTTTGTCACACTTAAATGTTTCTGCTCATCAAAAACCGTTAATGATTAGTCAAAGATAACATAATTGAACACAAAATGCAGTTTTTAAATGAAGGTTCACGTTATTAAGGGAGGAAAAAAACTCCAAATCTACATGGCCCTGTGTGAAAAAGTGATTGCCCCCCCTTGTTAAAAAATAACTTAAGTGTGGTTTATCACACCTGAGTTCAATTTCTGTAGTCACCCCCAGGCCTGATTACTGCCACACCTGTTTCCATCAAGAAATCACTTAAATAGGAGCTACCTGACACAGAGAAGTAGACCAAAAGCACCTCAAAAGCTAGACATCATGCCAAGATCCAAAGAAATTCAGGAACAAATGAGAACAAAAGTAATTGAGATCTATCAGTCTGGTAAAGGTTATAAAGCCATTTCTAAAGCTTTGGGACTCCAGCGAACCACAGTGAGAGCCATTATCCACAAATGGCAAAAACATGGAACAGTGGTGAACCTTCCCAGGAGTGGCCGGCCGACCAAAATTACCCCACGAGCGCAGAGACGACTCATCCGAGAGGCCACAAAAGACCCCAGGACAACATCTAAAGAACTGCAGGCCTCACTTGCCTCAATTAAGGTCAGTGTTCACGACTCCACCATAAGAAAGAGACTGGGCAAAAACGGCCTGCATGGCAGATTTCCAAGGCGCAAACCACTTTTAAGCAAAAAGAACATTAAGGCTCGTCTCAATTTTGCTAAAAAAACATCTCAATGATTGCCAAGACTTTTGGGAAAATACCTTGTGGACCGACGAGACAAAAGTTGAACTATTTGGAAGGTGCGTGTCCCGTTACATCTGGCGTAAAAGTAACACAGCATTTCAGAAAAAGAACATCATACCAACAGTAAAATATGGTGGTGGTAGTGTGATGGTCTGGGGTTGTTTTGCTGCTTCAGGACCTGGAAGGCTTGCTGTGATAGATGGAACCATGAATTCTACTGTCTACCAAAAAATCCTGAAGGAGAATGTCCGGCCATCTGTTCGTCAACTCAAACTGAAGCGATCTTGGGTGCTGCAGCAGGACAATGACCCAAAACACACCAGCAAATCCACCTCTGAATGGCTGAAGAAAAACAAAATGAAGACTTTGGAGTGGCCTAGTCAAAGTCCTGACCTGAATCCTATTGAGATGTTGTGGCATGACCTTAAAAAGGCGGTTCATGCTAGAAAACCCTCAAATAAAGCTGAATTACAACAATTCTGCAAAGATGAGTGGGCCCCTATATTTTACTCTTATAATAACTTTGTTTTTTTCGTTGACTCTGCTCTCAGCTATAGGAGCAAGTGACGTTGGGTGCTGATGTTGAGCGAGGACGCCCGTTGTAAAGACTCATCATACTTTACCCTAAAAGTGTTTTACTGGAGTTGAAGTCAAGGCTTTGTGCAGGGCACTCGAGTTCTTCGCTTTCATCCTTGGAAACCATGTCTTTATAAAGTGAGCTTTGTGAACAGGATCAGTGTCACCATAAAACGCATTTGGGCCTTGTAGTTCGGTGAAGAGATATTGTAATGCTACAGTATACAAATACTGTACATCCAGGACAGTTGTGTACTTCTAACTTTGTTAGAACAGTTTAGTGAAGGACCACAAACGTGGGTCATTGTTAAGTGTCTGGATTCTTTTGGTAGGTAGTATTTTTGGCATGTAGTGGCTTAGTGGTTAGCACCGTCACCTTGCACCTCCAGGATCCAGGTTTGATTATTGCCTCAGGTCTGTGTGCATGGAGTTTACATGCTTTTCCTGTGCTTGGTGGGTTTCCTCTAGGTACTCCGGTTTTCATCCAAAGACACGCAGGTTAGGCTAATTGGCATTTCCAAATTGCCCAGAGTGTTTGAATGACAGTAAATTTTCTGTTCTCTTAGGAAATCTATATAACATTTTACTGAGTTTACTCACTTAAGCACAGGGGGAACATGCGAACTCCATGCACACAGATCCGAGGCAGGAATCGAACGGACCCTGAAGGTGCAAGAAAACAGCACCACTTTGCCGCCTATCTAAATTTAATTCAATGATATCATGGTACTATTTTTTTCTTTTATGTTTGCTTCCAAATACCTACTGTCTGGGCTAATTGAAGTGAAGCAAAGCAAGTATAGATATACACAATGCTTCATAATGAGGAACAGGAAAGAATTTATTATCCTAATATTACTTTTTTTTTTTCTCAGACCAATGACCTGCTCAGAGTCAGTTTATGCCAATTCTTATGTTTCACTGAATCCTGATATTTTTTCCCCCCTTTTCACACTTGTGCATGCTCGTACTTCCTCCTGCTTCACCATACTTCCAACCCCAAGCATGCACCAGTTCTGCTGTGAGAGAAAAGAGCTTTTCTGGACCTCTAGGTTCTCCCATGCATCACTCGCGAACTGTGTAGTGAAAGGAAAAAGAAAAAAAAAAACTACTGAAGTGAGTTATGAGCGGCGCGCGCGCTAATTGGCCAAAGGGCGGGAGCGCGCGCGCACTGAGCGCTCTTTATCCCTCTGTTCCCAAAAGACGCGGCGCGCGCTCTTCAACGCCAGGTAGAACGCACGAGCGCACCGAGTCGATCAGATCCAGGAGTTTTTATTCTCACCTTAAGCACGGTAAGGAGAGGGGTCTGTTATCACTGTTTTTCTGAAGTGTTTTCATGTGTGTTATTAAGCTGAGAGAAAGAGACAGCGGGGATTTAATAGGCAAGTGGCGCTGGAGTCGGAGTGCATGCAAACTTGGGTCTGAGACATGCAAACGATCCTGGGCTTGGGTGTTAAAATAGCTATATTATTGCTAAATATTGATAGTAATATGCAATTTAATGCAAATTCACTGATTATGCTACCAGTTTTGTTTTGCATTAGTTTACATTGCTTATCTATCTATCGATCTATCTATCATCATAATAATAATATTCTGATCTAATTATTATGATGGAAATTTTCACTTGAATGAGGTTATTTCTATAATAATAATAATAATAATAATAATAATAATAATGTCTTATGATCTAATTATTATGATTGTCATGGTCATTTCACATTAATGAGCTTTTCTTTACAAAATACCCACATGAAAGTCCACATATACCTACTTTTAATATGGACTCTTCTAATTGCTGTACATCTGTACATTTATAATCATACTTAACAAAACAGCCAGGGAGATTGTTGATCATTTGTTTTGCACTCAGTTTAGGATCAGTTCTCTGAAAGAACACCCTTTATTTAGTCTGAGATGACTGAATACCAGGGCAACCTCTAGATGACCCAAGTGTTAAAGTCACCTCAAAACTTGTCTAGGAGTTACATAGGTAGAATCCTTAAGCAGTTCAAGATGTTCACCCACACACACACACACACACACACACACACACACACACACACACACACACAGATTCTGCTGCTTTAGATGATTCCTACTTGTGTGTGTGTGTGTGTGTGTGTGTGTGTGTGTGTGTGTGCGCGCATCCCATCCTCCCTCCACAAACAGAACCCTCACAGCTGGGTTCCAGCCCTCTCGGCTAATGCCTCCACCACTAAACAGTGATAAAGGGATGGCAAGGGATGAGCAGAGGGAGGGAGGAAAGGAAAACCAAAGACAGGGCTGGACATACAGGAGGCGCTCAAGTGTGGACTCTAAGCTATTAAAACTTTTTTTTACGGTTTCTGACATGTTTACTGGTTACTGGTTCAGAGCTGTGAGCTGTGCAGTGAGGTAATTAAAGTTCAAAGCAATTTCGTGCAATTAATTAATTAACATTGACAAGTGCATAGAGTACGTTATAGTAAGACATTTAACAACAGGGTAGTATAAGATGTATTGAAAGCAGTGTGTATAAAATGATTTTCATTTGGGGAGCAAGATGCAGCATTGTATTATAAGAAACTATGTGCTGCTGTGTTCATACTGAGAAAAACTTGCAACATATCGAACAGCATAATCTATAAGCCATGAGTTCCCCGGCTACCTTATTAATAATAATAATAATAATAATAATAATAATAATAATATTATTAGTTTAATGCCAGAATACCTTTTTTTATGATGCTGGGACTAATGATGTGGGATAATTAATAATTTTTCTTTCTTTAGACAGGACTAAATAAATAAATACTAGACAACATATTTAGCCAAAATCATGAGCAGAAAACAGCATAAAATTAAAATATAATTAAAAGTAAATCTATATCCATAAAAACAAGCAAACAATATAATCAAGTTTCTTCATGTGTAAATTTGAATTGTTCCCCCTCAAAAAATCTTTTCCAGATCCAATTGTAGTCTTTTCCATTTGTTAGAGAATAAGATCAAGTTCAATCTGTTTTCTCTGATATCCAAGCTCCAGTACATTTTTTTTTTTTGCAGATTGTGGACTGACGTCAGTCATGGGTATTGTATTAGTGCCATCTCCAGTTATAATAATAATAATAATAATAATAATAATAATTGGTGGGTTTCCACCAGGTGCTCTGGTTACCTCCCACATTTCAAAGACAGACTGATTAGGCTACTTGGTGTTTCCAAAATGCCCGTAGCATGTGAATGAATGTGTGTGTGATTGGCACACTGTCCAGTGAGTACCCCACCTTACGCCAAAAGTCTCCTTTTTTCTCAGTATTTATACAAAAAAATTATATAACAGTGCATTTGTGTGTGTGTGTGTGTGTGTGTGTGTGTGTGTGTGTGTGTGTGTGTGTCTTTCACTATGCCATTATTGTAGCTGTTCTGCATTTGAGTGACAGGTGATTAGAACTCCAGGTTAGCAGCGTGTCTTCTGTGGGAATTGTGTCTCAGATAAACAGGGATTGATTGATGGACATGTCCAACAGACTCATTCAGGTCAGACTAGTGTCTAAATAAAATTGAGTCTTTGAAAAAAAATGTTTGTACTTGCTTACATTATAGTCATTATTATTCACCCATCCATAACAAGTTTAAAAACAAATTCTCTGAATCTGTAGGAAACTTTAGGACAAAGCATAACCTATATTATTTCTGAAACCTATTCAGTGTACTAAGATGCAACCTATATATACAGCTTTGCTCTTGGCTTATTTGAGGAAATAATAACTTCTTGCTTCAGCGATGTATATCGTAGATGTCAAATAATTTTAATTTTGTTTTAAGAAGGCTATCTGCTCTTCCTCCACTCCAGGCTTGCAGTGCACCTCCACAGACCACCATGAGTTACTATATGGATCCAGTTTCTTCCTACCAGCTTCATCATCCGACTGACCATCTGGGCGTGATGGTAAGACACATCATAAATTACCCCTGTTTGCCCGGAGCAGACTATAGCATGAGGTTCATTTAAAACAGAGTGTTAACACACACCTCCGAGTTCATCCTAGAGAGCGGTTAGATTAGTCTGAAACAAGCTATCCAGGAGTTGAAATAAAATTGAATCCATTTGCAAGATTTAAAAAAAAATCTATTTAATAGCTACAAATGGATACAAAATCCTTTTTTCTAATAACTAGTCATGCTCTCTTTATGCGGTTGTCTAATAGTGTCATTCACTAATTGAAATGCCAGCGATTTGACTGTTCTGAGGTCTCCTATATTTATCCAGGCTTCTGTTTATTGTGTGTTACAACTTTATCTGAGTGTAGAATGGCAGAATGGCAGGGGTCACAGCCATGGCAGTTACATCCGATACATTAAAAATCCCTGGCAACATGTTATCTTCCCTATAAATAAAACAACTGCTGAAAAAAAATCCTTTAAGCCTCAGCAAAGATTCTAAGTGGGGTGAAACGAAAACGAAACACATTCACTTCTGTGAAAAAGCGCCTGTCTGCCGCCATGCAGGGTCAGCAGGGTTAAGGCAGTTCACGGATCCCACGCTTGCGCTCTGAGAAGCACGATCAGCTGAATGGAAGTTGCGTGATCAAAACGCTGCGAGAACATTTGGCAATCAGTATGCACGGCCTCGTCCTCGAGGAGGCGCTCGAATGGAGCCCAAACGGGTCACATGCTAATCCGCAGCCGACCCGGTCCGCGCATACAGAGTCCAAGCACTCGGCTAATGTGCCCAGACGCTCTGCGTGTCTTTTGAAATTGAGATGAGACTTTGCAGGTCTCTTGGCATGGTCAGAGGCTATGCTGAGTGTGCCCTCGGTCGGATTCATGAATTTACATGGATTAAAGAAGAAAAGGGATGCTTTCAGGTCTCTCTGTGCTCACATTATGAGAGGAAAGACTCAAAGAGAGAAAGAGGCTCTGGGAGTTCAGAAATCGGATTCGCAGAGCGACCATCCAAAATAAAAGACCGAATAACAAGAGCGCATGCGAGCCTGGAGCTTCTAACAATAAGCAATTTCTGCTGAAAGACAGGTTTATATGATGAGACCTACTTTCATTCTTAGAAATGTGGAAGGAAGCCCTAAATAAGCCAGCATTCTATTATTTGCGGCGGTAAACTAACAAGAGAAGCGAGTAGCTTGACAGGAGGATTGGACTGGTGAGAATTTTGAGTGCGCTACCTCCTCTTTTGACTATCAGCTCATCAGGACTACTGATTTCACTACTCACTTATCAACATCCTGTCGCCATGCTTTAGAGAACATGGGGAGAGACAGCGATGCCCTATCTGACTCCAGCATGCCGTCTTCCAACCAATAAATCCTCCTCTTCCCTTTACAATCCCCTCATCCAGCCTCCGTTTCTATCCACAACTCCCTCTGTCCATTTGTCTTCTCTTCGCATGGCTTCAGAGTCTCAGACAGTCTCCTCCTGCTGTCAATCCTGCCAGTACCATAACCTTGTAAAGCTACTACCAGGGCTTAGGTTGATAACAGAGGCTCTGCTTTTGCAGCAGGCTTTATCAGATGAACGGTCGTTCAGAGAGTCTGAGCTTCACTCCTTTTTGGAGTCAGGTTTTAGTTCACATATCAGGGATCCTGTCACTGAGACGCCGTTCCAGAATTTTGATGGGAGGAACTGACACTGAATGAGAAGGATGATGGTTCCTAAATTAAGTAAGAGCTCGCATTGACCTTTTACTGGGAATTCCTCCTACGCGGCACATTCTCCTGAAGAGGACAAGAAAACAAAAAAGAGATTTTTATATATGCATTAAACACAAAAGCAGAGAGCTGTAAGCAGCAGCTGTAAATATTTGAGATGTTTCAGTCAGCAGGAGGAAGCAGAAAACCTTTAATACATCTATTAACTCAAAGGAGTCATGAGAAGACTATTATACATCACCATACCTTGTCCATCACTGGTCTTAAATGGCTATGTTAACATCATACACAGGATTGTCGCTGTTTTAAATAGTTCTACCTGAAAGCCAGACGGCATGGTGGTGTAGTGGTTAGCACTGTCGCCTTGCACCACCAGGGTTCGGGTTTGATTTCCGGCCGGACTCACTTCCCGTCTCTGTGTGCATGGAGTTCTCCTTGTGCTTTGTGGGATTGCTCCGGGTACTTCGGTTCCCTGCCAAAGATATGCAGGTTAGGCTAATTGACGTTCCCAAATTGCCTGTAGCAGTATAGAAGATGAGTGAGTACCTGAAAGCCTTTTTGATTGATGAAATAATTGTTTTAGGATAAGTATTAAACATAGATAGAGTAGACAGAGGTTAAAAGTTTCCCCTATAAAAACAACAAGAAGAATGTTTGTACTGGTGCTGTACATCAACCGGCCAAAAACATTATCATAACCACCTAGGTTTTGAGTTCTTTGTCTGGTGTAACCAGTGGGTACTCTATCAGGATGGGATGTGGGAAGTTTGGGTTCTTTGCCTGCTGTAAATTTTCTGTTACTGTTCAATAATTGCCCACAATGACCAAGAAACCATTAGCGTTTTACTGTAAATTTAACATTAGCTGATTTGTATAAATCATACAATCATACATGGAATGCAGCAGATACTTTAGCAAATCTGAACATTGGTGCCTCTTTGTATAAATTATACAAATCTGCCATTCAACTCAGCCTCTCCCCCGTGCCAGAGGTACCAACATCACTCATAGGAAAATGCAATCCTAACAGTTTCTATCATCACAAAACCTCTACTTTGCCCTTGATAAAGTCAGCACAAAGCAAAAGTAACTGTGTGAAGCTCCTTTGTTCCTTTAATACCCCATGCATTTCAGTCAATTTGCTTTCGGTGGCCCATAAATCTTGTGAATGCAATGGCTACATCGTAAACGCTGGCACCTCCGATTTGCAAAACCAGTTCGATCGGGACAGAATTTCCCTTTTAACATCCTCCTATGAGATCGAATCACACAATGCCCTGCCACATTTTAAAAGTGTGCTCTAACCCAAGAAAAGTACATTTGGTCTGAGATCATCTTTTTTTTACACGGTGGGAATTTCCCAGGCACCAGTGTTCAGATTTGCTATCTGCTGCCTTCTAACAATCTTGATAATCTGTGCTGAATTTTTATGTAACCAGTGGAGTCAGCAGAGAGCTGAACCCTCATCTCTCTCTCTCTCTCTCTCTCTCTCTCTCTTACACACACACACACACACACACACTGTCTCTAACTTCCCCTTTTGCTGGACTGACGTCAGTACCCCACTGAGATCAAAGACACGAATATGCTGTTCAAACGCATAAGTTCTACAGAATTTCGAGCTCTTTTCAGGCCACTCAGGGGATTTCATAAGTCACAACTAAAGTGTTTTTTACTGGTTGCCAGTGCTGCATGTTTGTGAATGAGATTCCCTTAGTGACAAATAAGACTGTGACTCATTTAGGTTTTTACGTACAAGTCGGTCATAAAACTTCGTCAGAATTTTCACCACATTATTTGCAGTTCAGCACAGAGGATGTAACCAGTTAAATTAACGGCGGTGATATCCAACGTTTATCTGTATCTGTCTGAACTCTTGCAGAGACAGACTGGTGGGATGGCGGTGTCCATGGTAACGCCGAGTCAACTCCCTGGGGTGTGCCATCCCCAGCATGCACTCCCCGCCAGGACTGCATATGCCCATGACATCACGCTGCAGGAAGTACCCAATGGCCCAGAGTTCTGCCCCAATGGTAAGCTCCTTGGGAATGGACACATGATTCATACGTAGCTGTAACAACTTTAATGAACATTCTTCTCCTTCTCCTCTTCTTCCTTTTTTTTCCCGCTAATTGATTCTTAATCTTTTTCTCTTCGTAATCTGCATAGATTCGGTCCAAACTTTAACATTTTAAGTACTTAATGTGGGAAAAAAAAGTCCTAAAGTGTCCTGTGAATTGCTGCATATCTGAAGTGTTCGCTATGAGGTCATTCATGTCATTATAAAGCATAGAGCAGCAGATTGTTCACGGCAAACAGAGGCTGTTGTATGAGTGCATGAAACGAGTGCACACACACACACACACACACACATATACATGTCTCTTGAGTACAAGACAAGAAAGCATCTGGAAAAGGCATCGCTTTGGGGTCAATGTCCGTGTCGTCCCCAGAGAACAGTGCTCTCTCTCTGCCACATTTGTGTATGTGTGTGTGTGTGTGTTTCTAAAAAAAAAGTGTATGGAGTCAGATGAAGGGGTGGGGGGAGGGTTTGCACATGCCCAACATTTTTTCGGTTATGACTTTTTTTTTCGACTGTCGTTTATTTAAAACGGGAACATTCCTCCCAGTACATTGCCTCTGTTTGACATCACCCTCTTTGCTTTTCACATTGATATACGACATCGACAATGATTCATGCCATGTTAGCATGTACGAGTGTGTGTATGTGCGTGTGTGCAGGAGTTGCGTTATTCAGGCATCAGCTCTCGTCCTCCGTCACCTCCCGGGTGGGACGCAAGGGCACAAGGGTGCAACAGCGGCTGTCCTTTTCCCAAGCCTTGGGCCTCTGGGGGACCGTGAAGGGATGATGGGATTTGCTGATGTTTGTTGGCGACACACATGCACACACTCTCACACACTCACTGAAAGCCTGCAATACTTCCAGTGTATGACCATTGACAGTGCAATGCGTGAGAGAACCCAATGTTCCCGAAAAGAGATTGCACAAGCCTCCATTCCATTTTTAAACATACTGTTAAGACCATACTGTATAAGAGGTCTTTTTAAATAATATTATTTCCATCTGATGTTAATTAACATTCTTTCCTTGAACTTTACATATAAGGCATTCACCAGCATTAGAACATTGCATTAGTTGGTGGACAAGTTCAAAGTTGTTCAGAAAGTCTGGATGCTAATCTAAAACCATTCTCAGTTTTCTGAATGTGGTTCTCGGTAAAGTGGCACAAACACTCTGGCAGTGTGAGAGGCAATCATGTTTTTACATTTTAACTCCGCCATCTTCAGTAACAGCTTTATCCTGGTCTGGTGTTCTAGTGGGTCCAGAGCCCATCATCGAAATGATGGTTACGGGACAGAAATACAACCTGACTGGGAGTTCCAGTCCATCACGGTGTAACATGCACTGATATTTACACCTGGAGCAATTTAGCATGACTACCTGCCAGAGAAAACCAGATAACCTAGAGGAAACCCACATCTCAAGCCCTTGGCTTGGAGAGCATGGAGAAACTCCACTCGAACAGTAATCTGAGCTCATGACTGAACCATGGTCTCTACATGTCAGTTTATACTCCGATCATAACATTTAAAACCATTAATATTGAAACAAGATCTCCAACAAGGCTCCTCTTCTGCCACCAAAATAGCTTGGATGCCACGAGACATGTCTCCAGAGGACTTCTGAAGGTGTGCTGGGGTTTCTGGCAGCATATTCTTGAAAGTGTAAGATGTGTGTAAGGTCCTCCATCGATCGGACATATTTGTCCGGTGCAACCCATGGAGGCTCGGTTGGATTGAGATCTGGGGAATTTGGAGACTGAATCAACAACGTTGAACTGTTTGCCTGCTAAGCCCAATACCCAGCAAGCTGTGATGCAGTTGGCTTTCTTGTGGAATCAGTCTAGACAGTCTGGCCTTTGGTCCCAAGAGGCATAAATGAGTCGTGCGTGCCAATGATCCTGTCATCAATATAATTGATAATAAATGTAATTCAAATCATCTGGCGGTGGGCATAATGTTACGGCTGATCGGTGTATTTCAGACGTCAGATCGTACCGAACTGCGATTAACAATTTCAGAAGGTGAAGAGCAGCTACGCATAACCGTCATATCTGGCTTCATTTTATTACAGGCTGGTTGTTTGTTCAGTTGAGTCTGATACAGCTCTGCTTAGTAAAGCCAAAACCGAAAAATGAATGGATGTAAGACACTATGTAAGACAAGTAACCTCAAAACAGGTTCACGTGCTTTCAGCCAGACCACCAAAACCAGAAACCGTTGGCTTGCAGCAGGAGCTGTTAGTCAAACTGAAACAGTCTGACCTTGGCTGTTAAAGAGCAACCACGAGCAGGACCAGTTTACTCTCTGACTCCCAGAGACCTCAATAACCACTGCTAACCCTGAGTTAAATAATAACCCCAGAGCTAATAATTCAAATGTAATAAGGTTTAAGGAATTTGATGCAAAAAAAAATAAAAATTGCACTTTAAGGGCATAATAGTTAATGAATAGTCAATTCCATGCTGCATATTTGCTTGAGGATCAGTTTTATTTACACTGGGGACCAAAAGTGCGTTATTTTCTAATTTAATTAACACCATTTTTCCATTACAAATGCTATTATGAACTACAACTCAATTTAACAAATATTTTTTTTGCGTTATTATTGCAGTATTGTGCATGTTTCCTTTTTTGCTTTAAGGACAACATGGATTCTACAAGTTTATAAAAAACCTGATGTATTTTAGATCAAATTCACTTACATTAATTTATCTACTAATTAAGAAAATTATATTTTTCAACAAATGACTATAGCTTGTATCAAAAATTATGACCTGTAAAGTCATTTTTTTCCCCCTTTGTTTAAGGTCTTTCAAAATTCTAATAGTTTCAGGTTCATACTAAGCAAAATCTTTGATCTCAGACTTTCGGACCTTGCTGTATATCTCAATTTGCTTTCAGTAGGATATTTCATAAGGTCGTTTTCTTCTTACGAGGAAACAGGTTCTCCACCTGCTCCTGTCTTTTCTAGGCCTCATTCAGCCGGGTCTTTGAACAACTCCAGCGCAGACCATTTTGTTCCTTTTTTCATTTTGTTCACATGTAGATGACCTGCTGTAATTAATCAATGCCATATTTCTCAGAGAAACATGAAGGCCAAATATTTTCCCGCTTGCAAAAAACGTAGATAATTAGAGCAGGAGGTCTGGTCTGAACTCGTTATAATACTACTGGAAATACAGTCAGCCTGCTTCCCTTTGGTTTCCAGGTGTGTCATGAAACACACACCCTTGGTATATATAAGTGTATACTGTGAGCTGATGGCTGCCTGCTGGTGCTGCAGGTGCGTGCAGTTAAACCAGATCACGGACTATAAACTGCTCCCCTGTGACACGTGCGAGCTATATGGGAAACATGAAACGCTCCACTTTGGTCTGCATTGTGTCAAATTTTTCGTCCCATTTGCACAGGGTGTGTGTGTTTCATCAAGGTATATAAAAGTGTGAGAATGTTTTATCTAGAGTACGGTACGTAGTTAGTGAGCGAGTCCACGCTATCTACACCAGATGTAAAGGATGTGCTGGGCTGGAAACACATTGTCACACACATTACTTCCTGACATGCTCCATGCCACGGTCATGTTTACACCAAACCTCCTGTCTATTTCTCTAACGCGCTAAACACACGCTCTCGCAGAGATAGCACTGCAAAGGCTCACACACTTACAGATGTGCACCATCTTTACTCAAGGACTATTCAGAAATTATGAGGTATGATGTTGGTTGAGGATAGAGAGGTGTATCTCAATTGCATGCAATTCTGACCTTGGACTTAAACTCAGTCTGAGTGAGGAGAGGTATTATGTCCCGCGCCACTGTCTGACAGTTTGATGTAACTACAATATGTGATGTTAAACTTTGATTTCGGATTTTACTTACACTTATGTAGAAAACAACTGAATGCCATTTAAAACCAATTTTATAAAAATGGCACTTTAAATTCCATGCTTCAATTCCACTTTAAGTCCACTGCTGGGATGATCGTAAGAGATGCATATTAATTTTAGAGTTTTACAGATCATGTTACGAATTGCCTTAAAGTGTGGATGGTCAGCTAGTCCTTCAATCTCCGGTGACGTTTTCTTTGGAAAAATATATTGGAATTAAATGTGATATCAATTATGCAACGGTTGCTATCACAAACGACTCTGATTGGATGAGATTGGCATTCCACGAGTGGTGATATAGAGCACAACAGCACTGTGTCACTCCACATCACATCCAGGATGTGTCACTCCACATCACAGGTATTCCAACAATCGTTAATTACACTAGATGTTCATTGCAGCATGGGCCAAAGTATGTTCGTTCCTCAGTCCTGGAAAGAGGAGAGAGAATCTGCCTGTCAAAACCCACATGACAAACCAGTTACAGAAGCACTTTCAACAAGAAACCACATCTGATAAGGTTATGTCATCTTTAACAGCACTTTGTTTCCTTAGTATTTGCTTGAAAGTCATTCTGAAGTTCCCCTGAATCATCTGTGTTCTTCTGTTCATGGCTAATGCGAGCTACAAAGCTAACTAGCTTCTAACACATGTCGGAATCCCCGATCTCTCTCCATCCCTTGATGATCAAGGGAAATACTTGGTGTGTGGAACCATGGTTGTAGACCCTAGCACTCTATCTTTCCATTTAACATTATTTGGGAAACAACCCAGGAAGTTAAGTGGACAAGTAATTTATCATGATATACAGTATATATTTTTCAACATTTTTTCCCCTCTAACAGCAGGAGAAAAGGTTTAATTAAGTTGTACTCTGTTTGAATACAAATAAATAAGGATAGTGGAACAATTACAGACACATTAAATAAAGATCGCACAAGTATGTTGATATATTATATGATCTAGTAGACATATAACTTTAATATAACTTTCAGTCAGTGGGGGTCTGGAGGTTATCAAGTTATATGTTGATATATTATATGATGCAAATAGAAATATAAACTAGTGATGGGTCGTTCATGAACGATTCAATCTCTTTGAACGAAGCTTTAATGTGACTCAGAAGGACAAGTAGTCTCAGAGAGTGATTCGTTCATTTTCTACTGGGCGCACATGCGCAAATCATCGCAAAACCCCCGTAGGTTGTGTACAGGAAATATAAATCAGTAGTTAACTTTGAGCCTTTTGGTCCAAATCTTTCGTTCTTTTGTCACGTGACTCCCATAGACGCTATGCAGTGCAGTAGATTCAAAAGAACGAACGACTTGGACCAGAAGATATTAGAGGTGAGCTGCTCGTTCTGTTTATCATAATATGTTCTTAGCTGCATTGTAATATTTTCATTACTGGAACTATAGCCAAAATTTGTGTATGTAGACGTACTGGAGACTTTTTTTTATTGAAAATGCAACATTTTATTTTATTTCTTATCAAAAGAACAAAATTAAATAAATGACTCAAAAAAAGATTCGTTCATTTTGATGAACGAGATTCAAAGAACAGAGTCACTAAAATTATTCAAAAAGTTACACATAACTGTGCTCTGATCTTGGTCAGCACAAAAAGAAATACTATATGGTTGAGCTAAACTTTCTATTTTTATTGACCATTTCTTCCTTGCTTTCTGCAGTCGTCTTCTCCTTCGCGTCCCACACTGCTTCTGTTATTGTGTGTGTAGGTTCGTGCCCTGAAATGAGATGTTCAGGTCTATATGGAGCCAAACTGTCAAAGTAGTAATTTAAATTTAAATTTTACTGGTCACAAACTGTCAGTCGCCAGCTCGATGCTACGTTGTTCTGCCAGGCCCAGAAGGATAATTACTGTCAGTGCAAAATAACTGGTTCATTTAACAAACAAATCATAAACTGCCGATAAATATTTTCCATTTGTAGGACTGTTGGATAAAAGCAATATCACACTCGAGCACAGCTGTGATACTGAGCACTCGGCCGCAACACAGCAATGCTGATAATCGGCACAACAGCACTCAACGTTTTGCGTGATAATAGCACTCAAAATGTCACGACCTTCATTTGGAATCTTGATTTGGTATTGCAGTAATTAAAAGGATTATTATAACTATTCTGTGTGGTGATCTCAGGGGCGTGGGCCTAAATCTGAATGGGCTGCACAGAAGTTTAAGTCCCTGCCAAAACCACAAAACCAGATCTGATTATGGAAAACTTTCCTCCGATAAAAGTATCTTTTGAACTTTTTAGCCCAAAGATTAGAAACTCCCTCACTCTTTGTAGCACCGTTACTGCTGCAGTGACACCACTATTTTAGTGTCTGTAATACGTATGCTAATACATGAGCATCAACCTTTGACTGGCATCATCATCATCATTGCTGTAGTCTTTTTTCAGTACAACTTTCAATTGAGTCGGGATTTAAGCTACATCCTGAATATCTCTCTCTCTCTCTCTCTCTCTCTCTCACACACACACACACACACAATCCTGACTTGAAGAACTTTGCGAATCTGTGAATCTTATGTACATACTGTATGCTCGTTCTGTGCCTGTGTAAATGAGTGTTAATGAGCGCAGTGTAATTATAAAAACTTTCACACTTTCATCAATTACAGTGACACATTTTTGGGTTAGCTTTTGCTACAGGAGCTCAGTGTGAAAGCATCATCCCAGCTACACACACCAGCAGCTTGCGTGTACTTTTGGAAGCACTAACATCCACTCTGTCTGAGCTAGCAGCTGTGTTTGGGCACCCTGGGACCAGTCGCCTGGGTTTCATGAGATGTGATTTGACAGCTGGACAGTACGGGAGAAGACAAATTGCACGTTGCGTAGCTGATACGGAAGAGTGTGTGAGTGTGCTTGTGTGTTTCTATAAGTGCATGCGTGGGCGCGTGTGTTTGGAGGAGTGGGACGTAGGGCTCTCTGACGAGGGGCACGTCCTTGTGAGTGAAGGCCCCTTTTTTGGCTTAAAGTAAACAGGCGGTCGGTGGGGGTCTGGGGGTTATGGGAAAGAAGGAAACAGTGATGCTAATCAGCCCTGCGCACACTTCCCTCCACTATACACCAAAAAACACGAGAGAGAGAGAGAGAGAGAGAGAGAGAGAGAGAGAGAGAGAGAGAGAAAACAAAAGATTAAAAAAAAGGAAGATAAAAAATATGCTAAAAAAATTTTATGCAATCAATATTCACTCAGGCGCATTATTATTATGATTATTATTATTATTATTATTATTATTATTAGTAGTAGTAGTAGTAGTAGTATTGTGATCTTTTTTTGCTCAAATATTAATCCATTGACTGCTATTATTAGCCCAATTATTACTTTAACTTTTTAAGTAAAATAAAAAAATGGAAGTATATACAATCTATAGAAAAATTCAACACCTTTATAAACCATGTTTAATATAGATAAAATATACAGAATACACAATATTGCAAAGCATATAAACTGGTTTAAAGTCATTTGAATAATTTCCAGTTTGAACATATGTAATCAGTTTTCCCATGGAGTGTAATGACTACTCTATGAAGCAATGGAAAAAGGTTATTTGGTCAAATGAGTTCAGATTGACCCTTTTCCATGCCAATGAACGCGTTAGGATAAGAATTGAAGCGCAATCCTCTGGAAGCAGTGTTATGATCTGGGGTTCCTTTAGTTGGTCAAGTCTAGTCTCAGCAACGTTATATGACTGGGCTAGTCTCAGCAACGCTGTTTGACTACAATAAAATGTAGTCAGCTGATGACCTGAATGTACTGAATGACCAGGTTTTCACATCTATAGAGTTTTAAATATCAAAGAAAATATTGGAGTGTGCGACTTTTCTTTGGGCCGATCTTTGTGCAGCTATACCATTCAGATGAATCTGTCATGTCTTGATGCCAAAGAACTCTATTAATATTTCGTTAGCTAGGTTAAATGTTGCTTGTAATCTTACATGGTGGACTTTCCCCAGAATTGTACCTAGCTAAATACAATGCGTGACAACCTAAACAGGTTAACAGTGCTATAAATACAGTGCAGAGAACAAACTCACTCTATGGTTAAAGTGCAAATTCCACAAAAGTCTTTCATGTTCAGCCAAAAAAAATAGTCTACAACCACCGTAGCTGAAACTCTCGCATAGCACTGTGTATTTGGACTTCTTCTGTTTCTAAAGTCGGAACATGTTCGCTTGATGAGTTAGAATTAAACTAGTTGTAGAAATGTATCACCAAAGTACCACCAATATTCCAAGTTTGGATTTATTTTGACATTCGGCATTCTCTTTTCCAGAGCGCCTTACAAACGTAGTTTCTAGCATGAATCTTGAGATTTTAATATTATGAAATAACACATGTCATTAGGCAATGAAGTGCCAAGAACACAACAGTCAGTTGTTATTTTAAGCCACAAATTTCAGCTGTTCTCAAATACAGTAGTTCTTGCAAGATCAGTATTGCCAAGTGCGTTTGCAAAACCCATCAAGCACCAAGATGAAAAAGGCTCCCAGAAAGATCGTTTCAGGAAAGCAAGACCAAAACGTACCTGTGCTGCCAAGGAGAAATGCATTTCGACTTCTCAATATCATCTGAAATAACACATCTCAGTAGAAACTATTCAAAGGAGATCATTGCATATTTTGGATTCCTTCAGCATTGTTTTTGGATTCCTTCAGCATCAAACTTCTGACTGTTAGTGCATGTGTATACAGTATATTTATGTTTGAATTGCATATGTTATTATATTTACGAAATGCAAAATCATGCACAGTTATCTTTCTGCCAAGATGTTTTCACTTGATATAATTTTTTTTGCAGTGTGACCAAACATCTAATGATGAAATTCTTGACTTCCCCCTTTCAATTTATTTCCTCACTTGAAATGTGTATTCACTAATGAAGAAATATGTCACACTTCAGTATATACAGTACATGGAAGGTGAAACTCATTTAACCCAGCAATAGAAGGAATGACTCACATGTTGGTACAGCACAGGGAGGAAGAGAGAAATAAGATCATCTCAGATGTTCTCAGATCTCATGGGGAGTGTCGTGTGTCAGTACACTGTGTGTGTGCATTCCTGCATTCTATGAAATATTTATAATGATCCTGGCCTTCTGACCTGACAGATCAATGGCCTGAAGAGCAACAGTACCAAGGACAGGGTGAGCTATTAAAGAAAGCAATAGGCCAAATAGGGTTTTTTTTTTGGGGAGGGGTGTCTGTGTCTGTGTGTGTGTGAGAGAGAGAGAGACAATGAAAAGGTATATAAAGTAGGACTGAGTAGATAAATAAAGAGTAGGAAAGAAAGACTGAGGCACATGATGCTTGATGTAGATGGAGAGGAGAGGGAGAAAATGAGGAGGAGGAGGAGGAGGAGGAGGAGGAGAAGCAGGAGGGCTGTAATTTAATTAGTTCCACAATGGGGTGAATGGACAGACACATGGCTGAGCTAATGGAGGACTGAGATGTGCTTTTCAGCCGTGCTAATTGTTCTGAAAGACCTGGGCCTTTCTTTAGACAGCCTGTTCCTCTGTGATGAACCCAGCAGGAGGGAACGAAGGGGGGTTGGAGGGGTTTTTTTTTTTTTGGGAGGGGGGTGTCTGTTCCAGAATTAACCCTGCCTCCCTCCACACATGCTCTCTACCAGCCTCAGGGTCTCCATGTCCGATGTGAGCAGGACAGCATGGCTGGTGGTTTCTTTAAGATGGAAAACGTGGTTTCAGGCTAGAAGAATGACTGAAGATGTGGTTCTCAGCGGTCCATGGCGTATCCGATCACTAAGCTACACTTAGCTACTGATAAGGCTGTTAGTTTTAGTGTTATTTCGTTGGTTATTATATCTTTCTAATTAACTGCTCAGTTTAATTGAATGGGTTTCAATCCAAACAGATCAATTAATGTGGTGCTTACAGGAAGTTATTCATTTCATAATCGAAACTAATGGTTCTCAATGTGAGATCCTGGAGCACCCCGGAACACACACACACACACACACACACACACACACACACACACACACACACACACCAACGGGACTGTGATTATTAAATTCCGTTACAGTAGTGGGAATCACGACCCATCATCAGAAAAGTTTTATTCATCATTGAGTTCCTACAGTAGCTTGTTAGGCTGGTCTTTTGAATGAAATCGGTTTAATCTAAACTTAGTAATGCAAAAAAAAAAAAAACAAGTTCATCCATCCATGCACTGATCAACATCCACTTCTCTAAGTGACGGTTAGCCGCAATGACCTATGATTTCATGTTAGTGGTCACTGCTGTAAGGGAAGTTACATTGCTGAGAATATCAACCTCTGGCAACCCACAGGCATACATGCAATCACACTCATACACTACACAGTATGAGTACTTGGAGGAAACCCTCACTGGACACACAAGGAGAACAAGCAGCTTCCGCACACATACACCAGAGGTGAGATTCGAATCTCCAGCCCTGAAGCACAAAAGGCCACAGTGGAAGGTTTAAAAAGAGAAAACTATTTGGCTTTATTAATAAAACAGTGTGTAATTGTACACATTTAAATAATGTTCAAGAAACAAATCTGTGCCCTGTCCAGGGTGTACCCCACCTGGTGCCCTAAGTCTCCTGGGATAGGCTCCAGGCCCCCCGTGACCCTGAATACAGGATTAAGCGGTATAGATGATAATGAAACAAATCTGTTCAGAGAATATATTTAGGAGAATCCCTGATCTGAACCCTAATAATTTAAGAAGAGACCTTGCCCTTCAGTAGGGTCAGTCAACTTTCCAGTTTTATGGGGGGCGTTCAGGTCAAACCAGGATTTTGTGGTGAAATGTCTTGTGAATGAAGGTATAAAAGCATTTGACATTTACTGTACCAGAAACTAAAAGCACAGAACAGTGATAAGACTCTTAGCTGAAGAAAAAACATTTGAATGGTGCACATGTTTTAAAGAAGTCTGTGAATGATGATCCCAGAGGTTGATCAGAGTCCACTGCAGGCGTTCCCGTGAAGATTTAGCGAATGGAACGCCTGATCACTGAAAATCAACATATAACTTGTTGCCAACTGTATACACAATCATTCACTAACACCACGGGAACTCTGTGCACTCCTGACCTCGCTCCAAGCCATTTCATGTTTTACGCATTAAAGGAGTTCCTGGGAGGCCAGCATTTCAGATTTGAAGCAGTCAGTCCGATCATGGCTCCGATCTTGAGTGTATCCAAGCACTAGTGAAACACTGAGATAAGTGAGGCAGGGGGTTATATAGAGAAATAAAGCGAGTTTTTATCAAGCCTTGTAGGTCTTGATCTTGGATATATGCCTATATTTAAACAAAAAATGCAAAATGATGTTTATTTAATATTAATAATAATTAAAAAAAAGTTTTCGACACTCACTTTAAATGGTGGATTTAAGGAATGGAAAATTCAGGAATAAAAAGCTAATAGGGCTTGCAATTATATCATATTTATATAATGCATGTAGGATTTGAATGTTTGTACCTTGATCAGTATATTAAATCCTTTTTACAGTGTATTTGTGAATCGTATCTCAGTGTATGGGTAGTGCTATATTTAGCTATATTTTTTGCAAATTGATCATAATGTTTATGTGCGTGCATTCCTACATGTTATTAAACATTATATTTAATGAATGAATCAGCTTTAATAGTGACTGCATTGCAACCTAGAATGTTTCATGAGTCATTTTTATAATGTTCACATACAGTATACTGACCTGCTCAATTGTTTCTGTGCCACATAATGGCTGAAATTCATCGCTCAGAAACCATGACAACAGCACTCTTAGCATGAGAAAGGTAGACATCAGAACCTTGTGGTTATACATGTCTGACCCCAGAGTTCTCCAAGTTACAGGGCTCCTACTATAGTAAAGTATAATTTGCTAAAGGGGCTAGCACTTCCTTTTTTTTCTCGACTAATTCCCATACAACTAAGGGCTCCTCCGAAGCAGAGCACATGCTTTCCATAACATCAAACTCTTTTTCCATGGCCGTATCGAAGCAACAGCTTTGTTTTGGGGAGTCAACAAGCTCAGGAGTTATAGTCGCAGTCCAGCTTGGGAGGAAGAATGAATTTTAGATTTTGTGAATCAAACTCAACGCTCCCTCATGCATGTGGCGAGTGTGTGAGTGAAATCAGGATCTCACTCTTACACAACAATGGTGGGATTTCCCAGATCTTTCGGTGACTGGGATTCCCCGAATGCCAAAATAATCATAATCAAATATACAGTATATACACATGAGGGTGTAATGATGATGAGGATTACAGTAGTTATGCTGGTCATGATGCATGACAAAATATTAACCACTACTGGTTTCCCAGCTTTTGCTCTTCTTTCTAGGATTAAGGGATTTTCCCATCCTGTCCCATTTTTAACAAGTTTTCCATTACTTTTCTCAGGCAAGTAAGCATTTGCGAATATCAGAGTGTAGGTTACATCACATTTGTGCACAAGTGTCCCGTTCTCGTTAGTTCTAACTCGGTTAACCCCATGGACACTGCTAACAGGCTTTTACAGCATTGATGTGCAATTGCTCAGTAAGCACTCCCATTATAGCATCAAAGCAGCATGAAGAAATGACAGACTTCAAGTAGACACCCTCCCTACCCCCATCCCTGCATTTTCCTATAAAGAGAAAAATGCCACTCAGCAAGCCCTCTCTATGATATTAGTCAGCAACCCCATTAGTCTTAATGGCTGCCCCTGGGCATTGAGAAGCCTAGCCTGTCCTTTTAAGGACTATACAAGGCACTCATTAAGGCTAAAACAAAGAGGGCTAGTGAGAGAGACGGAAGGAGGGAATGAATGAATGAAGGAGGGAGTGACTGAACAATGTATGGGGAGTAAGAGATCACCTCCTATTTTTATTAGCCTCTGTAAGCCAGGCTTTTCTAAGACGCTGACCACAGAAGCCCTCGAGAAGATCCAAAAATTCTAATCATCGCTCATATCTGTCAGCTGAAACACTATCCAGGCAGGCTAATGGCTAGTATGTGAGGTATCCCTGTTTAAAAATCCATAGCTGATCAATAACTCTGGCTCCCAGCTCTCTCGAATCCATTTGGAGGCAGGTGGCATGACCAAACTCACTGCTGAAAGAGACCAGCCGGTATTGACTGGGCTAACAGGGTTACTCTGAATACGCAGGTCCAGACGGACCAAGTGCTATCACGACACACAGTTCCTTTCTCTAAAAAAAAATAATAAAAAAAAATAAAGGCTTTGATTAAAATGAAAGAAAGGCTACTTTGTCCTGGTTCATTTTTTTTAGACCATTTGTTCCGAAATGGATGAATGTTTCTGACAAGCCCTCTCATAGTCGTCAAGGCCATCGGGTGCCACTCGGCGAAGCCAGCCGATCAGCACATGACAATTGTAACGGCAATCTGTTGCCATGGCAGCTAATTAGCTTAATGCAAGCACAGACTTTCTCTCTCTCTGTCTCTCTCTCTCTCTCTCTCTCACTCTCTTTCTTGTTTTCCAGCTTACAAAATAAAATCCATGAATACTTCAGCTTCAGCTTAATGTAGTTATATCCATAATTTCCTTCATAATAATAATAATAATAATAATAATAATAATAAAGCTGAGGCTGAGTGAACTATTCTACTGTAGATAATTGAAACAAAGAATTAGACAAATAAAGTTTGTATACAGTACATTGTTAAACGCCAAGTTGATTTGTTTAAACTTCATATTTATTATAGATTATATTCACAGGCACAGTAAGAGTTAAAAGTCACACACAGGCAGCGCTGTGTACAGGGATGTGGATGCGGTGAAAGGATCCTCAGTAAAATGCCACATTTGGGTTTTTATTGATCCACTCAAGGTGGGCAGGAAATACTCTGAGGTGTTTATAGGATTTGGCCTGGCTTGCAAGGGCACTCGTTCCCATCAGCATGTTCACACACACTGACTGAGATCTGGCTCGTTGAACATTACTATTCGCACAACCTACTACGCTTCAATCTTCTGTACGTTCATTTTGCAAAGTCATGACCTAGCATGGTTTACTTGTTTTTTTGGATAGATTGTAATATAAGCTTAATAAGTCTTGTGATACAAGTTGATGTGTTGATGAGGTAAACAGTGTCATTTGTGGGTCAGTGTAGTTTATCACCGGATACCACGACAACACCAGAAGCTTCCTCTTGGAACTTTATCTTCCCACCAAGTTTAGTTTGAATCCCAGTTTGGTCTGTTTGACTAACGCTTTTTATAATTGGGAAAACATTTATCATTTGAATCATGGAACAGTAGACATGGGTAGTTAGATCTCCATGCGGAGGCTTGTTGTGTACTAGGGTTTCTCAAGGTTTCAGCTTAGTCTAACCAGCTGCCACCTGTCAAGACACAGTCCGGCCTTGTTGGAGAAGATGTTGGACCATTATTGTCAGGTGATAAGTTATTTTTACTGCGTTATATGACTAAGCTGAGCAGTAACTGTTTGTGTTTTTCTAATTGCCTCATTAAATTGAGCAATGTTTGTGTAACTTTCTTTAAATTCACCATTTACACTATGATGTTGCATTAAAATTTGAATCTTAGAAACTGGTTCTTTTCAACCAGTTTGACCAGCCCAGTCTGCTTGTAGCTGATTAGACTAAGCTGGATTTTTCAGTAGGGTAGCTTCATTATGAGGTCCTGAAACAGAAACCTGCTGTTATAGGGTGCTTTAACATCCGTTAAGCATTCCATTGTAGGCTGAAGCCATATAATTTCGCAGTGTGCTATACAGTGTGGCCTGATCCATAGAGAAAATGTAGAAAGGAAAGCAATGCTCAAATTCAATTGTTGGTTCAGTCACAGGCGTTCCTTAATGAACGTGACAGTATGCGGCATCATCGGCGACTTTTATGTCATAATATGGGCATGTCACAGGCGTTCCTCAATGAATGTAACAGGAGGTAGTGTCATCAACTTTAATGTCATCCTGTTAGTGTGTCACAGGCCTTGCTCAGTGAATGTAACATTAGGCAGGGTTCAGGACTGATGAAAAATTGGAACAGCGTGAGCAGTGGCAGCGAGTTAACCACACACCCTATTCATAGGTAACAGTATCACCCTGGCATCAGGAACTGCATGTGGTCAGAACCTCTAGTGCTAAATAAAACAACATTGAACATGTCTTAATATATCAGATATGATTTCTTTACTGGTGGCACAGCAGTGGTTAGCGCTGTCGCTTTGCACTTCCAGGGTCCGGGTTCGATTCCCACCTGTGTGTGCATGGGTTTGCATGTTCTTCCTGTGATTGATAGGTTTCCTCCTGGTACTCCAGTTTCCTCCTGTAGAGCAAGACATGCAGATTAGGCTAATCGGCATTCCCAAATTGCCTGTAGTGTGTGTGAATGTGTGTACTGTATGAGTGCCCTGCAATGGATTGGCACCCCGTCCAGGGTGAACCCCTTATGCCTCATCAAGTCACATGGCATAGCCTCCAGGCCAACTGCTTAATCCTGATTAAGTGGAATAGCCGATGAAAGATTTCTTGTTTTTGCAGTGATTGTTCTGGGCAGATTCCCGATAACTTCAGATGACCCCAAAGGAAAAAAAAAATCTGTGAATTTTGTTAGTTTTGTTAGTCACAAAGCCATTTTGGGTGTCAGATATTAAATTGCATGTAAGGGGAAAAAATGCATATGAATACAGAGTTTCGGGCCACCCTGTATTTAACCATAGTTTTCTAAGAATACATCGCTGAAAAATCCAGTTTGGTTTGAGCAGCTTCCAGATACAGAGGTCAAAATGGTCAAACTGGTAAACCATCTTTGCCTGCTGGTGAGTTATTTTCCAGTTTCCTTTTACCAGTTTACTTGCATTTATTTATTGTTTTCTTTTTTTTTTTTCATTCGCCCTTTACGCTAGGCTTTCATACAGTATAATTCCAAGATATCTGATTAACAGCGGCAATCAAGACATGTCCTTTCTACCCACACTTACCATGTATATACTGTATGCATACATGCACGACCAACTCATCCTGCGCTTTAGTGATTATTCATCGATGATTCAACAGCTACTATCAATTTCATGGACGTGTAGAACGATATCAGAAATTGAGCAATGAGTTGCTCTTGAGTTTGTCTTGAGTGATTGCTCAACGTCATTCACGGTGGGGTGGTACAAGTCGTGACTTCTGTTTCTTGTGAAATCTGCCTCTGAAGGAATGTGGGGAAAGAGAAATAATTGAAGAGGATGACAAGTTTCCATGCTGTACCTATTCAGAAATCAAAACAAAAAAATTATAATAATAAAACAAACAAACAGAAACAAAACAAACAAATACTGCATTCGAATATGAAAGAAGTGTAAAAGAAAGGTATGAGAGAAGGAATGGGTAGTGTGAAAACTAAGTGAAGAGTGAATCAGACTCGACGCCGCCCATTCACACACACACACACACACACACACACAGAGGCACAGTGACGCCCAGAGAGAAAAGCAGAGAGAGAGGAGAGGAGAGGATAGAGAGAGACTGAGTGAGTGGGTGAGAGAGTGAGGAAGGGGAGAGAGAGAGAGAGAGAGAGAGAGAGAAGTTAGCGCTGTTACCAGATATAGGATACTTTAAGATAATATATATATAAAAACAATCATATATAATATTTAATAGAACATAAAAAAATAAAGCATTTTTAAACCTCAGTAAACAGAAACATAACGGGACTTACACGCTGAATGCGAGACCATGACGGCTGCCGTGGATATGACGCCAACGTTGACTATAATAAAATCCGAGAAACCAGACGGTGAGTGGATCTTTTCCTTGTTTTGTTTTTTAAAAACAATTCCGCTGTTGTTGTTGTTTTGAGCTTCATGCTAAAGTTCTAGCATAACAAACTGGCGTTCTGGTGAGCTCGCGACAGAGCCGTTGCGCGCAAGCACGCGCGATGCTGCTGAGCGCAGCGCGCGCCAGATGCGCCTATCAATTATTTATTATCTTTCGGGTGCGGAGGAGCTGCGCGCGGCGTGTATTGTGCGTGCGGCGTTGTATGTGTGCGTGCGTGCCTGTGTATGTGGGAGAAAGCTTTCTGCGACCTCTCATCTCATTACTGCAACTATACAGTATCTGCAGCAGTGCAAACGTTTAAAGTTGTCAAAGTTGTTGCAAGATTATTATTATTATTATTTTAAGTGCATGCAGCTTTTGAACATTTCCACCTAAGAATACTAAGATGCATGTCTTTCAGCTGCATGTCTTTCATAGTACCTTTGCTCGTGCATCCAGTAGTGCTGAGCAAGCTGCTTGATTGTCATGATGCTGCCTGCTTGTGCCATGCAAGTATCCCAAGCCTGGCGAAAGGGCGAGGCGAATTTGTCGCATACATGACCAGCAGGGCGAATCAGATTAAGTAGTCTTTTTCTGTTTTGTTTTTCCTTTTCTTTTTAAGTGCATGCAACTTTATTTGTTTGACTTGAGAAGAAGCAGTATGTCATGTATTTTGCCATCAAGAGATCAGCTTTCATAAAGGCAGACGTTATGGCTACGGGTTTGCACTCGGTCATCATGTACGTCTGAAAGGGAACGTCTGTCGATTCTCATGTCAGCGCTGTTTGACACTGTTTGATGCCAGCCAAAGGGCGAGGCGCTGGAGCAGGGGCAAGGCCGCATGCTTGACCGTGATGGAGAGAGGGAGATAGGGAGAAGGAGTCTGGGAAAGGCACATGAGGTGCGGTTTGAGCAGTCAGCATTCTAATCCTCCCCCTCACACTCCTGACAAGACACTCCTGAAACTTGGACTGAGGTGGTGATTGTGCAGGCTAGTTAATACTTAGAGAAAGGGAGTGACCGAATATTGCCCCGTGTACACCCGTCCAGTGCACTTTTCTAGCCTGACCCTGTTTGTGCTGGGTCAGCGGAGCAGAGCGAGTTCAGTGGCCGCTGGATTTCCTGAGCGAAAAAGCTGACTGTTATTATAACATCTGTGTGTACTGCTTACTCTGTCGATCATACACACCGCAACAGCTGTATGCACATCATGGAAAAATGTTATTCGCACTATAAGTGTCAAACCTAAAACCGACTGCAGTTTGAGATATGAGTCTGTGTGTAATGTGTGTGTATGTGCAGATGTGTGTGTGTGATATGAATCATTGTAACATCAACACACATCAGCAGGCATGATTTCGCCTTCTTGCATGTACATGCACAGGCAACACTTCTGTATACACAAACGTTATCAGGCACATGGAAAAACAGTACTAAAAATGCTAATAGTTGCACTCGAATTGCCAAAACACTGTGGTGGTATCTTGCAAAACCATTTCACAACACACGCTCCCTCTGGCTTGGTCAGTACGGAGAGTCCTGTGTTAGAAATCTTGTTTGGCCAAGATTAAACATTCTGCATAGTGCTCACTGTAACCTGGTTCGTTCCTTTTATATCTTGTACCTGGCATTCTTTTAGGGGGGGAAAAGTAAAGTGTGCATGTATTGTATATTAATTAGTGACGATAAACTGTCATGAAAAGTCTATTTTATCCACTTAGTGACGCTTATGATTGAATCATTATTGAGGTTTTTGCTTAATTTGCTTTATAAGAAGCATTAGAATGGTTGAAGTGCAGGATTAATTGAGAAGTTCCGCGAAAATACTGTCTGTTCTTTGTGTCTTTTAAAAGAAATAAAAATGACAAAGTGGCGAGGCAACTCAGTAACACAGATATGTAAGTGTAGAGTTCACCTTGGATCTCATTTACTCCAGACAAATGGAGGAAGAACAGACAATGGAGGCTCCAAAGAAAGAAGACCTGGACGAGCGCATTTAGCTTCTCAAATAGACTCACTTTAATATAATTGTGTTTGCACATTCACATCACCTTAACTAAAAAACAATGAAGGGCCATACAGACTTTAAAAGTTTTTTTTTTTCTTTTTTTTCCCCAAAGACTAAAAAAGCTACATTACAAGCATGACTTACATAACATGAAGCCACCGTCAACCAGATCTAAACGTGAACCATATGCTTGCGTTGCGCTGATCTGGAAATAGTGCCTGGAGCCAGATTGTGCCGGGCTTGTTTAAAATCGCTAGCGCTCCCACCAGCGTGACGGCTCGGCAAACAAAACAATATCAAAAGTCCAAGCGTCCAGAAAGAGCAGAGATGCGCGCTCATAACTCGTGGTGTCAAAGCGCTTTGACGACAGGGTTGCCGCTTTCATCTCTGACCAAAGAGTACTTAGCACAGACAAGTGGGTCAGCAACAACATGAGAGAAAGCCAGAGGTCACATCCCACCCACTCGATTTCAGGCCGCAGAAAGAAGTAGCTCTTGATGAGGGTGCTTTCTTTTTTTCTTTCTCTTTCATTCTCTTTTGCCTAGCTGAAGACCAGGGATCACGGAGTGACAGGAATGTGTAAGGGCTGCCTGCTCCCTTTTTTTTTTAATTATTATTATTATTTTTTTTAAATCTGGTGAAGCAACACATCTTCTTCATCATCTCAAAAACAAACTTTATAGTTCGATTGAATTGGATAGCCTTGGGACTATACTGTCCTAGGCAACTCTATATGCTCTGCATCCACTATAACACAGGTGTCCATGGGATTCCAGAACTACTGTAGACGTGATGTTTTCTTGTATTGTTAAAAAAATTAAAAATAAAAAATACAGCCAGAGGTGTTTCTTCTGCCCCAGGCTCGCTGTGCCAGACACTGGGCATTGCCAAGCAGCCTGGCAGCTGTACAAACATGAGGCTCGGTGATCGTTCCCCATAAGATGTGGGTTGCTGGTAAAGCAAAAACAAATGACTAGGCCTTGGCTCATTTTTAGCAGGCCTCTGAATGTTTTACGAGTCAGAATGAAAGTGTGTGCGTTAACGAGAGGTGTAAGGCATGCCAGAGCTCCGAGGTTCCTGTATGCAAATGTCACACAATGCACAGATCACTTTTTGTTATTATAAAGCAGAATTCACTCATAATTTAGGGGAAATCATTCTTGTCAAAATAATCTTCGTCTTGCACGGCTAACGTATTCGCGCACGCCGGTGATATGACTCCCTCTTGGTGGAATGCGAGCCAGTTAAAAGCCTCCCTGTTCAGAGTGAGTGACCACACATATTTATTGTTCCCTTTAACGTGTAGTCATCAAAGCAAGATGGGGAGCGTTTACCTCCAGGAACAACAGTGTGCTAAATAGTAAGCATGTGTGAGAGCAGTCCAGACTGACACACTTTAACATCAACGACCGGTTTTTAAGACGTCTTCGCTTTGCGTCACAGAATTCCGGATCGGGCACGGGTTAGAACGACGTACTTCGATTTGCGTTGTAGCAGACTTGACCCATTTATATTCTTCGAACCAGCCAACTAGGGCTACGTGTGTCCGCTCAAGACCAAAACAAAAACAAAAGAAACAGCGTGTCCCCAAGCAGGGAAGAACAAACAAGCCAAAAGTTTTCTTTAAACATCCCAGTCTTACTCCTGATCTTCCTTGTTCTCCTCATTCATCTTTATTTTCCTCCCTCTGTGGCCCACATGCTCCTTTATTTTTGCGCGCGTCTCCCCGGCTCCTGATGTGGTGCCTGTCTGCTGCTACGTCATCTCATCCCAGCCGCCTGTAACAGGCTAATTAGTGAGTCAGAGTCTCAGGAGCCAACCTTCACCCCCCCACCCCCTACATGCCTAGTCACGAGGGCTTGTGGAACGTTCAGAAGACCCACTGGTGAGTTCCAGACGTTTCTCCTGGGTGGCAGGCAGCTCTGGAGATGAATAAACCAGACTTGATCAATCGTAATGAAAAGATATAGAACATGGATTTGGGTTCAGGTTTGGAGATAAAAGACGTCTAATAAGGGTTAGCTCTCAGATGTGAGCTCTCAGCTCTATGTTGAGGTTTCTGCAACATCCAGGTGTTTGGTTATACCCTGAAGAATCTTTTTCTTTTCTTACTGTCGCACCATTATCTCAACCTTTTTACAGACAGAGACTGAACGCATTTCAGGTCTGAGTTCAGCCAGCGGCAGTCGACAAAGGCATCTGGATTAGCTCCCAGACACGCTCGATAATGAGATCTAGTCTTTGACACGTTCACTTAACTGCGTGCCATTTAGAAGCTCCGCGTTCTCTTGAAAAACGTAGCTTTATCTATCCGTTTGCAGCACGATCTATGAGAAATTCGAGTGCGTTTTGAGATCTGCATGGTTTTGTATTATTTGCTCGAATCGGAGAAGCAGGAAAAAATATTCACTAAATACATAGCAGATGATTTTTTTTCTTCTTTTCTGTTTCTTCATTCATCCATTTAATGTTTAGGCTTGTCACCTAAACGTCTGAGTCACATTTCGATGTTACCAAGAGAAACCCACCGAAACAGATGTCATCTCCAGGAAGCAAATTGTGTCACACAGAAATTCATTTTCATGCAAACTAATTTTAGTCTCCTACTCTTCTTAGGCATGACATGCAAGACTAACACTGGGGCACTTTATATAAATGATTTGCTAAATTAAACATTCTTAACTCAAACTCGCAACATGGTATTTCAGTTTGAAAGTGCCAAATTAGGAACACGCACACAGAGAGAAAGAGAAAGAGACACACACACAAACACGCAGCCCTCCACATTAGCGATTGTAAAACAAGGCAAGAATGCATGGCATGCTACATGAAAACACTGTGGTCTGCAGGGAATTCATTTAGTGCATATGCGTCTGCTGGACCTCGGCTGGCCTCGTAGCACGCAGAAACCATTAGCCACCATATTGCTAATTACGCACCAGCTTTTTCACCCCCCCCCTCCCAAATTCGACGACCTGGGATCTCCGAAAGCATAACTCGAAATAGCGCTTTTTACATGTTCATCGCTCGGTTACGCGTTTCTGCGGCGTCCGTCTGGCGATAGATGCACGGAGGTTTGCGCTTGAGCCTCGGAGAGAAGACGTTGCCAGTAAACTGTTTGTAATACTCTGCGTTTGTTTGTTTCCAAGGTCTAAACAGCGCAGGTCTCCTGAGCCGAGCACGTCGACTGCTGGAAGCGCGGATGCCGATTTTTGTGGTGTGACTTCGTGCAACTGCAAAGTAATGCATCGCACCCCTGTTTCTGCAAAGCAGACTTCTGGGCACACCTTACTATAAAGCTGGGGGTTGGCGGTTATCAGGCATGCTGTGCAAATTTTGCTGATAACAGTCGTTCAAGCTTGTTACACCATGAAAAAATCTGCGTGTAGTGCATATCTTAAGATTTTTCATTACCGACAACTCATTTATCACACAGTCATATCAGAACAAGAAGAGAATGATAATGAGTGGCACTGAAAGCAAAAGCAGAGCGAACATGAATAGAGAGGGAACCTGAAGCCTTTATAGCACTTGATTCATGAAGAATGCATGTTTTTTTTTCTTTTTTCTTTTTGGTGCGTCTCGCTTCTAAGAATAGCGATAGTGTTCCGGGCCGGGAGAGCCGCCTGCTTGTGATCCTGCCCAGCCTTGGCACTGGCTCTGGGATCTGCTGCTATTCCTGGTCCAGGCTTCTCTTCCATTGAGATGGAAATCCAAATAGTAGGTAGAACAAGCGTCTCTCTGAGCGAGCGACCTGCTGCCGCTTTATTCCCCCTCCGTCCCTGGCCCCCCAGCTGGGTGAATGACCCTACTTCATCCTGGCCAGGTTTTATAGGCTTCTCCTAGCGCACTCCTGGAGAAAGTAGAAGATAAAGATCTGTAGCCAAACGGGTCTGATAACACCATGACGTCCGGACGGCAGCCAGAGGAGGGGCAGCTTTTAAGCCTGCACTCAGACCCCTGTGGAGACTAAAAGGCAGTGCATGCTTCCTGCTAGCGGGTTTTTAAAATTAATTTTATTTTATTTTTTTCCCTCTTCGCAGTCAATGCTAGCTAGCATCTAAGCTTTCTGCACAAGTCCCTTTTCTTGCCATCTGACCTCTCCTGGTGCAAACAAGGTCACAGGACCTGGAGTGTTTCACTTGCAGAGTACAGTCTACCTACGCAATCATGTAAAAAGACAGGAAGTGGCACAATATGCTAATCTGACATATAGGCAGAAATAAATCAGACCCAGCAAGCATTCAGGCACTTAATCATCCCGAGTTTTGTCAAGCCCACATAAGACAGTGTGACTTTTTATTGCACGCCCACTCATGTTCTCTCACGGACCATCAGAAGGACTCTCTCTCTCTCTCTCTCTCTCTCTCTCTCTCTCTCCCTCACATTCCCTTTCTCACACACACACAGTTAAATCACAGGCCTGGGCCTATTTATAAGACTTCTTCGCCATAACAATTCCAGTCTGCCGGCTTACCCACTTTCTTTTTTTTTTGTGCGTGTCAGTGGAACCCTGAATCAATAGCATGACAATCTTTATGAATGAACGCTCTCAGAGCAAAGGGAGGGGTCTGGAGCGCCATACAGCTGATATCATCCCTCTGAGGAGCCCCATTCATGCGCTGTCTTGTGATGGACTCACGTTACAGACGAGTGAATCACCCACACCCCTCCTCACCACACCCTGCTCCAAGAGACCACCGTGACTATCATCTCAATTTCACATCCCCCCCACCTCCACCTCCACCCCTAGCTCTGGCACACAGCTGAGAGAAGAGGCCGCTAATTCGATCCACGTGGCCATTCAGGACCTACAGGCGGACGCGCAACGTGTATACATGCAAAACACACACCTGTACAAGCTCCTCTCCGGACACGACGCTACGACTGATAGTGAGCAGATAACAGTCACGAGTCAAATTTTTTGCCGATGTGTTTCTCATATAGCTTCCATATGCGGACCGGAACACGACTGACGTAATGCCACATGATCGCGCTCTTCAATCATATGGCGCTCCATCAATTGACATCAAAGCTGGAATATTTATCTGTTTCATGTGTCAGTTGGGATGATATACTGTATATGGGCCATGCCATCGTCCTCTCAATCGGCACCGCTGGTCCAATATGCTGGCCAGCTGCGATGAATAATTAATAGTTTCAGCAGCTCTGTAGAGCTTTGAGTCTAAAACGAAAACATCGCTCATTAGGTTTGTGTCCTTGCCTGTGATATGGAGCCACAATTTGAAATATATGCAGATTTTGTTGTTGTTATTGTTGGATTTTACATACACACACACACAAAAAAAAGAAGTGTGGCTTGAACTTTGCTTGAAGCAGGATTAGATGAGACGGGGCCCCTCCATGCGATGTACTGCGTCACTGCGTGGGTGAGTAAATAAAAGTAAGAAAAACGAGAACGCAGGACGAAGGTGAAGATGAAAGAAAAGCGAGAGAGAAAAGTGCAATGGTCGAAGTCTCATGCCTTGTCCGCTTAAAAAAAAACCTCAGATGTTGAGAAATTGTAAAAGTCTATTTCATCGTTTTCATAAGAACAGGAAGTCGTGCTGTCGTGTTTGCTTTTTACGCTTTGAATTAATACGAGAAAACGCCCAAAGTGCATTAGATGAGACTTCACCGTGCGGTTTTTCCAACTCTGAGACAAAGACGCCGCCTCGTTATCTGTTCAGATACACATTGGAAAGCGTCAGCTCTCTGCTTCATTTTTTGCAAGGCATTAAAAACATTCTGAGCTAATGAACAGGCTTCCGCTGCTCCTCGTTGAACCTCCATCCAAACGAAACATTTATCTTTACAAAAACAACACTCGTTAAACATTTGCATTTCGCACACACACTCTTTGTGAGGAGAGTCCCATCTAATGCGAGATGTAAAATGTGCTCTCTATCTCTCTGTTTTTTTTTTTTTTACACTGCACGCGTCTCCGAATGTTCTGAACGAGGATCGGCAGAATGGTTTTTCCACTAATGCGCAATTAAGAGCTGAAAATGGAGAGCGGAGAGAACCGGGACTCCATTCTGATCGAATCACACCGGAGCCCTGCTCTCCATTTAGACGCCCGTGTTTAATGTAACGCTGTCAGAAATGTGTAGAGGAGGTCACGGCGGAGTGGAGAGGAGAAGGAGAGAGAGAGAGAGAGAAGGGGAAAGGGAAAGAAGGGACAGCTGTTGGACATTCCTGGCTCAACTATGTCACATTTGGGATCTACAGTACGTACGAGACTGTGGAAAATGGAGAGAGAGATAGACAGGAAAATAGAACAGAGACAGAGAACATGAGGTTCAGAATTTTTGAATATCTGTGCAAAAAAAAAAACAAAAACAAAAAAATCAGTTTTAGCCTTCTAAGGCAACGTTCACACTGCGAGCCATGTTGCACAGTTCTGATCTGATTTGCATGTCATGACCGTTCACATTCATGACTCTAATGCGGGTCTGTCTTATGAAACGGCACTCATGTACAGATCAGTATGTTTTCGTTCATGTCATATTTGGCGATTCATTAATCTCCAGAGAAAAAAAATGCTATGGATTTTACTTTAGATGACGGCAAGCAGTTACTGTAGTCGCCTGCATATGTCGAGATCCAGAAGAAGTAAGAAAGCCAGGTGTCCCGCTTTAGCTGTTTTAGCTGCTGTTGCTAGCACCGCTATGAAATCCCCATGCTGTCGTGAATTCCAATCTGATTGACCCAATCTGAATTTCTCATTCACGTCACATGACCACATTTCAGATATCTATCTGCCGAGGACCAACACATATAAAAAAGTGACTCTGAAAACCAGACATTGAGAAAAAAAAAACGAAAAAAGATTCAGATCTGTGTTGCATTCAGGTAAAGTCACTTCAGGCTGGTAATTTGAACATAACAATGATTCATATGATTCACATGTGAGTGATTCACCTAATTCACATGTGAATAATCCTACATAAACAATTCACACATGTGGTTCTGACAACAGGTCACGTTGTCAAAAATAAAGTGAATTATTCTTCCTGCTTCAAATAATTCCGTTTTTTTTTTCAACATCATTCATTAATTTTTACATTTCTCCTGAAAATCCATCCTTGACATTAAATATGACTCGCATGTGAGAAACGTATCACCCATCTTAATTATATATGGTTTAGGTTTTAATGCACAAACACTTTAAATACAACCACTATTACGCGTCTTCATGGTTATTAAGGATGGAGATCACGAGGGACCGACCGATATGATGATATCACAATTTGTATTGCGATTTAACTGGTTCAATATATATTTTTTTCTAATTTTGTTACAAACTTTATGCGTGAATAGTTTAGAGCACACGAGCTGTAGGAATATAAAGGGAAAGGATCCATTTTACCACCTGAATGGCAAAAAAAAGTGAGTCAGAGAGACTCAAAAAAAGAATCACGAAAAAATATAACTATTGATCCCCCCGTCCCATCTCTAATAGTCATTCTAGCTTTCAATAAATAAGTAATTAAGTCAATTAAGCCTTGAATGCCATTACCTTTTACTGTCTTTCACCTTGTTTGAGGTTTAACTAGCAGCATTTTTGATCCTCCGTGGGGTTTCCCCCCCGTCGTGTCCCCTCCTCCGTCCGAGCGGCCGGGTCTTTATCGGATTAGTAGGAGTCATCGGGTAATGTTTAACTCGTAAATGGACCCTCTGTGTCCTGCTGGGCACGCACCCAACACTGGCATGACTGTTCTGTCCTGACATCATTGCCCTAGCACTGCGTCCTCTGACCCCTGCCTACTGAGTCGTGGTGATGGAAGACTGTCTGCATTGCAGCATGAGGCTAGGGCTAAAAAGAGGACACTGGGTCATCAATAGAGATCCGAGCCTGACCTGTGTCCTGTGAGCTGTGCCCTCGGGGCTTCAGGGGGTATCTTCAGGGCTTAGGATTTGAAAAGTCAGCAGGGAGGCAGGCACATGTGTCGAAGCGCTGTCATGCGTGTATTGTGTATTGTTCATCTTCTAGGGAGGTGTGATTGATTGTTGCTTGATTTGCTTGAAAATGTTATTTATTAATAATACATCGACATGTACGTTACAATTAATAGAGCGATGTGCTTATCTTGTCACCCTGTTTTCCTGTTCGAATGCAACTGATTTGCTGTTTTATCTGATTTATGAACCCTACTAGATACACCGCAAAACAAACTTGAAATCTGCCTGAGATAGTAAACGGTGTAAATGGTTCGTTTGTCATATCTGATGGCACTTACTAACTAACTCGTGCAAGATTGTTGTTGCACCGTGCAGGATTCCCGTCCCAATTTGCATCTCAAGCTCCGTCAGTCTTTCCGTTACATCTCTTGTTTGCATGTTTCTGTCTTGCTTAGCGTCGAGACAATCCACGCGATCCTCCAGCCTTATAGTCTAGCACAGTCTAAACTACTGTACGATGTGCGTGTGAAGAGATCTGAAACAGTCTGACGATGACGTGTCTTTCCTTCTTTTCTTGTCTGGGACAGATCTGGAATGTGGGGACGTTCCCCTGCTTACTCCAGGGAGCAAAGAGATGATGTCGCAGGCCTTGAAAGCAACCTTCAGCGGTTTCACCAAAGAGCAGCAGCGACTCGGCATCCCTAAAGGTAAACGCATGTTCCACTGTAGGAGTCTGTTTTTCTTTATAGATATCTGTCACTTTTGAATATCCAGCATTTCAGCAGCTCTTTATCTCGTCTTCTCCGGCTGAACCACATGATAAGACACGGCCGTTAACCTACTTTAATTCAAAAGCCTCGCTGTTTTCTGGTGTTAGTTATTAGACTAGAGCATGATATCATCAGTTATTCGTGACCCAGGTTTGACTTTGCTAGCTCTCTAATAAAATCACTGAATCTGTATATTTTATATTTAAAAAAAAAAATGTTGAGATAAAGAACAAGAAGCAGAAGGAGTGGAAAGAGCAAACATGCACTGCCCAAAGCAGATCATCTATAAGGAGATCTTGCAAGATAGGCACTTGGCACGACCATGCCGTCATGAATTACATTTCCCAAACTAACTCAGACCGCAGGGTGGTTTCGTCTGCTATGTTGCAGGAGCTTCAGTCTGTGTTGGGTCTGGAGTTGAAAATAACTTATGTATGTGTGCCATATCATGTGTGTGAAATGGTTGACCTGTAGGCTGTCATTACCGAGTTCCAAGCATAGCCACTGTGTCTGAAACATGCTGTACTGTATATAACTTCTTGCTGCCATACTGTTGGAAGAAAATACACATCAGATATTATTATTAGTAATACATACTAAAATATTTATTATTATTAATATTCTTCTTCTTCTTATGATTATTATTATCCACCTGTGTCACTCATTTGGAGCAGTAATTGAGACCGAGTGTGCTCCCTCTCTCCCTGCAGACCCCCGACAGTGGACAGAAGGCCATGTGAGAGAATGGTTGTTGTGGACAGTGAACGAGTTCACCCTGAAGAACGTGGACTTCCTCAAGTTCTGCATGAATGGAGCCAGTCTTTGCGCACTGGGCAAGGACCGCTTTCTAGACCTGGCACCTGACTTCGTAGGGGACATCCTGTGGGAGCATTTAGAGATGCTGCAGAAAGGTAAGCATGGAAATTTAAGATGGTCTATTTTTTTTTTATTTTTACAGTGAGTGGCCTCAAATTAAAGGTGCAGTCAATGTTTTTTTTTATTATTAATATTAGTAGTAGTAATATTAGTAATAATAACAATAGTAGTAATAATAATAATAATTATTATTATTATTAGTAGTAGTAGTATAATTTTTATTATCTTTCATAAACAATTATTTATATTTTTTCCTTTTTACTTTTTGGATCAGTCAGGACTTAAATGAGGCAATTCAGTTCCCCCCCTCCCCCCGCCCCCCCCAATGTGACACCACATAAGACAATTCACCCCCTCAATTGTTCTCTGGTGGCGTATGGCTCAGCAGTAGCTCTATTTACATATACATATAATAAAGGAAGTTAAGAGAAAAAAGAAACATATCATCTGAAGGTTAGTTCACTTTGGAAATCTCTGAGCTCTCTGGTAACTTATTAAAGAAATAGCTAAATATGGGATTACTCAGAATCCTTTTTGTAACATACTGTAGCATCTCTGGTCTTTTTGACTCTAGGATAAGAAGAAAGATCAGCCTAAAAGTCAGAAAAAGTCTGAATCTGCCAATTCTGTTTAATGCATGAAGCTGATTTTGTAGTCTAACTTTTTTGACTGTACCTTCAAAGACTTTGTAACTTTGTAACCACAAAAACAACCTTTTCACCTCATGCAAATGATGTACACGGCTGCAGTTTTCAGTGTGAGGCCTGTGGCTTTCTTAAATGATCCATGTATTTATTTTTATATTATTTTTTTTATGTGATGTCATGTGTTTACTTCTCATGTATAGTTTCAGAGCAGAAACATCTGCACATGGGCTCACAAACGGCTCGTACAATCACATAGGAAAAACTAAACAAATGTGAGATGTACAGTATGTGAACGTATAAGCCAAGCACATGAGAAGAGGACGTGACTTTTCCTCTGGATCTCTAGTTTCTCTATATCCTGTATATATTTGTACAATCCTCATATATAAGAACTGATATGCATAATTCTGTTGCAAACCTTTGTTGAAGACATTATTCAATGCATTGACTAAATGTAATAATTTATCACACAACAGTAGGGTCCGGGTCTTAGGGGCCGTTTATGAACGCGATGTGAAATTAATACCAAATCAGCAGTACATTAATACTTTCCTCCACACACAGTTTCATTAGAGTAGGAGTCCATACTGCATGTGCTATACTGTATATATATATATATATATAATTTTTGTATTATTATTTGGCATTTGCCAGTTATTGATTGCTTGGAGTGTATGGAAAAACTTTGGTTAGTCAGGTTTCAGGGAGGAAGCATCAGACAGAAAAGAGAGAGAGAGAGAGTGAAGTCTATTTTAAAACTGAAGAAATCTCATTATCGGATCTACTATTATGCTAATTTGATCTCACACCCTGATGTGTTTATATTATTATTTTCTCTCCCACGCAGAGGATCCGAAGCATTTCCCTGTCAACGGCATCAGCTCAGGTTTCCCGGAGTCTCGCTATACCTCAGACTACATTGTCAGTGAGTACCTGCCAGCCACACCTCATCTTCCGTTTCACAGCCCGTAACACGAGACGTGCATTGATTTGTCTGAGTCTGTGGCGTGAGTGCTTGAAGACAGACAGTAACTTCATAAAAGGCCTCACACACGCATACACAGACACACACCCATAATGATGGCCGTGTCCATATCCGATCCCTATCCAGATTTAACCCTGGACGTAACTTGTTTTCCCAGGTTACGGCATCGAGCACGCTCAGTGCGTCCCGCCTTCAGAGTACTCGGAGCCGGGCTTCATTACAGAGTCCTACCAGACCCTTCATCCCATCAGCTCGGAAGACCTGCTGTCACTTAAATACGAGAACGAATACACCAACGTCATTCTGCGCGACACGCCGCTCAACCCACTTCAGGGCGACTACTTCCCCATCAAACAGGAAGTGTCACCTGACAACATGTGTGTGGGACGGATCAGCAGAGGTGAGGGGGCAGAATGGGTTGTGTGTCTATGTTTGTTTGTGTGGGTGGGTGCTTGTGGGTGGTTGTGGGTGAATCTCTTTCAGGTGGTGGTCGGGAGTGTGTCAAGGAAGGAAGTTGCTATATTTTGCATTGTTTAATCACAATTATTGTCACGGTGGTGCAGCAGGTAGTGTTTCTGCTCCTGAGTTTGAACCTCAGCTCGTGGTTCTGCCAGTGTTGAGTTTTGTTGCATGTCTCCTCTGTGGGTTTCCTTAGGCTTCGTCGATTTCATCCTGCTTACAGGTAGGTGAACTGGCTAGGCCAAATTGCCTGCAGGACTGAGTGACTGAGTGTTCTGTACAGGGTGCAATCCCACATGGTCTCTGGATCCACTATCCACTAGGATAAAGAAAGATAAATTGTTTTTGGTAGCTGATTTGAAACATTTTAACCAGACCACTCTTTGCTTTATCATTTATAATAAATTTTCATGAGAATATTCATTAAAGTCATTTAGCATCCCCAATGCATAGCTTTGGTTTCAGTGTGATTTATTAATTTTTTTTCTCATTCTGCCACATGTGGGCTTGGGCGCCAAAAGAACGAAGGGAATAATTGCGATTTTTATTTGTGGTTATGCACACCTCGTAGAACGTGGCAAACAAGGGGCATAAAAAAGGGAGGAGGGGAGGGGGGTTGAAGAAAAACAAAGCTGCTCTCATCAAAGGGTGACGTGCTAAGCCACACATAGAGCAGAGCGCTCTCCAGAGTTGTGCCTTTTATGTAATAATTTACGGAGCGAGCTATGGTAACGGGCACAGTTTTTTTTTTTTCTTCTTCTTCTTCTCTCCAGAAGCGCCTCATTTTCTCGTAAGGTACAAGAGGTGTCAAGACTCAAATGCGCGTTTCATACGAAACTCTTGATGTGTGTTCTGACTCGCACACCATGCTTCTGCACGCTCTACCACTCCTCGATTGGAAAAGGACCGACAGCCCAAATCGCTTTGCATCTCCGAAGCTCAGATTTCTAGCCGAAGATCATCGTCATCTTAACACGATGAGACGCTTGTGCGTTTACAGTATTTCGCCTTCACTCGCGACCAAGCCTTGCACATTGTAACTTGGAAATTTGGCGAGCAATTATCCCCCCCCCCTCCTCCGACCGTGGGAAAGTATTTGTGGCAGCACCAAAACCCACATGTGGCTTCCATTATGTAGCTGAGGATTTCAGGATAGTTTTTTTTTTTCTTTTTTAAATTAGCATTTATTCCTTAACTGCAGTTTACATTAGTAGCACTAATCTTTTATCTGTGCCTTGGCTTTAAATAGAGAGCAACTTGGTTTCGGTTCTCTTGCAATCAGAAATAAGAACGAATGGTGGTTGTTAAATGGAAAACAGCACATGAATGGTCACAAGTAATGATGAGTATATATATATATATAAAAGTATTTATAAATTATTGGCTACAACTTCCAAGGTTTGACTTTATTGCTTAGGATTTATTCTAAGCTTAAAACACACTTGTTTTTTCCCCCCCTCTTTGTCACAGGTAAACTGGGAGGCCAGGACTCGTTCGAGAGCACCGAGAGCTTCGAGAGCTGCGACCGTCTGACCCAGTCATGGAGCAGTCAGTCGTCGTTCAACAGTCTTCAGCGCGTCCCCTCCTACGACAGCTTTGATTCAGAGGACTACCCGACAGCCTTGCATGGCCACAAGCCCAAAGGCACGTTTAAAGACTACGTCCGCGAGCGCTCTGACCTCAGCAAGGACAAGCCGGTCATCCCAGCTGCTGCTCTTGCCGGCTACACGGGTCAGTTTCTCTCCTCGCGGACTTAAACTCACCCTGATTCAGGTGTTAGTCAGTCACAGAAAACAAAGGGATTAATTGAATCACCGCGTGAATCACAGGAATCAGACGCGTTAGTCATAAAAGATCGGTAGCGTTCAGAAATGTGGCTGGAGGTGTCATCGGTTAAGTGGGTTAAAGTTTAACTGCATGGTTTTAACTGGGTCAGTGATACTTGTGATTCATAGGAATTTGACAAATTAGTCAGAAATGAATGGCCAAAGGCATCAGCGAATGTCAGTCGCCCTTAACAACTAAGTGAAAAAATATCTCGTGCACACGATTCAAGGCCACAGTGCTGTCGGTTTCTCAAAACTTGATTGGTCAGAAAGCGTGGATTCAGTTTCGAGAACAGGGTTCCGGCAGTAATGCTGGCTGGAGGTGTTTATACATACTGTAGTAGTGTTTCTGTAGTAACAACTCTAACGGGTGATGTAATGCAGGTTTCTGTAAGGCGACTTTATGAATATATTTATGGAAGGAGGTAAAAATTTAAGGAAGTTTACTGATTTACTTTTATTATTAATGGCTGACTTATATACAGTATATACTGTACTGTATATATACACATATATATATATATATACTGTATATATATATATATATATATATATATATAGGCAGTTCATATACAGTAATTATAAGTGATATAAATGATTAGAGACAACAGAATGTAAAGAAGTTGATTTGTGGCCATTCTAGAATATAAAATTTATCTTTAAACATTACAAAAGTTGTTATTAAATTAACAAATACATACTTTTTTTCAGAAAATTATTCTTGGCAAACTGCCATGGTACAAGAGAAATAAAACATCCCGGTACATGTTATTGGAAAATAATAAACTTTATGCCCCTCTGAATATCACTCATTATTTTCCTATAACAGCACAACCCCAGGTGTTTATTCCTCCCCTTAATCGCGTTTACAAGTACTTTCACTACCTGCAAGAAAACACGGAATGTGGTGGTAACGTTCTGCCTCCTAAACCTAAAAAAAACCCTGCACTTAGTAGGACACGACGAGCTTTGGATTCGAAAAACGTCACCTTGCACCAGTTTTGTAACCACAACAGCATCACTCTCTCTCTCTCTCTCTCTCTCTCTCTCTCTCTCTCTCTCTCTCTGTGAAATGCTTGCAAGCTCCGAATCTGTTTCTCAGAGCCTCTGCCACTGCCCTTTTCTCTAAACATGCGTGTTTGTGCGTGTGTTGATGTGTATGTGCGTGCCATTTTCTCCACCAATTTGCACCCAAAAAGCAACTTAAACAATGAAAGACGTCTTTGCACCTCTCTGCACCTTTCTTTTCCTTTTTTCATTTTTAATGTGCACATACTTATCTAAGGCCCGCATCTCAACCCTTTTCCCAGGTCGTCTTGGCAACAGAGGGTGCAGCAAAAAAAAAAAAAAAAAAAAAAAAAAGCGTAGCAGTCCCTGTGCACTTAACCTGAGAGCATGTTTATCATTTCATCTCTGGGAGGCTTTCTGAACCTGCACCACAAATGCACACAAAGACATGGTTTTTAAACCTATGACACACACACACACACACACAAACACACACTGCATAACATTTTACATTAAAGCCATTATTTTCCAAAAGTGAAAACGTACTTTGCAAATCTTTCTTAGGACACGCCGGAAAAAAAAAAAAAAAAAAAAAAAAAGGGCACATTACTATGATTTCTCACCTTTTTGTGTAACACTTAGTGAAAATACAGGGGGTAAAAAAAAACCATGCAAACATGAATTCTCTTGGCATTTGTGCCAGTTTTAGGTTCAGACAATCTAATCATTGCTTCATTACCTGTTACAACCTCAAGTCTTTATGTAATTATAGAAATCTCTGGGTGTATATGAGAGAGATAGATGATGTAGAGGGCTGATAAGGTGAAGAAAAACAGCTCTGAGGTTTTCACATTTCACATTCCAAATCACAAACATTGGTACATGAAGCCTTTGAAGAGCAAAAGCCACAAACCTATTTTTCTGCGTAAGAGTCTGAACACTGATGCCCATCACACAGACTCAATGTCTTTAAACCCTGATAGCTTGCAGGTTTGAACGTTAAGTAAAAGGGTTCTAGTGGTAGAGCCGAGCTGTCGATCAATGCTGACTCAATTTTTCTCTGTTTTGTAGCATTTCTACCTAAATATGAATGCAATTTCATCAGATTTTCCACGTCCCTCGAAAAAGTGCTATTACCCTTCATAATCGCTTCTTTCTCTCTTCCTGTGTCACTGTTGCTTCTTGCTGTTGAAGCAGGTATGATGTAATGTATCGGCTTGGCTTTAACACATAGTAGAAAGTGAGCTAAATGTGACTTGGGTGCATTTACGTTTCGGCCCTCACACGTGTAAGCATTTGAAGGTTGCTTTTCAACACAGAAGGTCCGAAGCATCAGCTCTTGTTCGACGCCTATTCTCACACCCACACCCACACTCGCGTAGCCATGTTCTAACACAGACAATCACCGCAGTCAACCAGTAACATGCCCGATTGTGTACGTGTACAGTACTCGTCATATTTTTAGCCTAAGAGTCCACTGTGATGTCAGCCGGCTGGAATTTTCAGTTTTTAGAAGTCAAGAACTAGGGGCTTTGTGTGTCTCCGAGCCTGTTTAGCAATTTTCCAGGCTGGAAACTTAACCTAGAGATGTTTGCATCACCACAACACAGACACTTTGTCACACGTCATCCCAAAACCATGAGACCAATGAATAATGATAAATGCTAGAGGGTGTTTGAAGTGGTACATTTTTTTATGGTTTCTGGGATACAGTTTAAGCATAATGTATGTTCACAAATATATTTATGTATATCTAATTATATAGACATATTTAAAATTCCATACTAATGCATGTTTTTGCATCGTTTCCGTGCATGTCTGTAGGTAGCGGACCCATTCAGCTGTGGCAGTTTTTGCTGGAGCTCCTCACAGACAAGTCATGCCAGTCGTTCATCAGCTGGACAGGAGACGGCTGGGAGTTCAAACTCTCCGACCCCGACGAGGTGAGAGGTCACAAGGCCGCCCGGCTCCGTCCTCATGGGAGATAAATGTAGGGTCCAACTGCAAAACAAGACGTCCAGCCATAGTCACAATGCAGCTTTTGTTTGCTTAGAGATGCCGACATGGATTAGAAATAGCAGTGGGCATGACTGAGCTTCCAGTGGAAAATGCATGTGTCGTCTAGTAGTGAACAAGAAGAATTTCGTAAGAAAAAAGAAAGAAAGAAAGAACTGTACAGTAAGCTACATGGAATGGAAGAATGGAAATGATTTATTTGTAGATGGGATTTAAATTGTGAACATGCCCCAGATCAGTGTTTAGTAGAAGTGGTGGTCTAGTAAAAGCAGACAACTGTGACTGTGGCCATAGCTAACAAATGCAGTAATAAAAATGATAAAAAATCAGGCAGCTGAATAAAATGATTTCACCACACTTGTGTCAAATGCCAGGCTTTGAACAAGTTGTTGGATTTTTAAAGGGGTTTAGTAGTTTAGGGATCTATCTGGTTCATGTGCTTGTCCTTTTTTACTGGATCTATATAACAAAAGATTATTTTATGACAAAATAGTTTAACAAGAATGACTTTAGAAAGCTATGTGTATGAATCAATCAGCCATCAAACCATAACATTATAACCACATAGGATTTAGGTTCCCCTTGTGACACCAGGCAGCTCTGCCCCTTCAGGCGTGTCTGGTCACCAGGACATTAGCGGTGGATCCTTTGGGTGCCAAAGTTGAGTCTGGCTTACCATGGATGCTCAATCAGATTGGAATCTGAGGAATTTGTCAACAACCTTGGACCATTTGCCTGCTAAGCCCTATGCACAGCAGGCTGTGGTGCACTGGGTGTTCTGATACCTTTCTATCATAACCAGCATTAACATTTTTCAGAGATTTGTGAAACATCAGCTTTTCTGTTGGATGGGGCCAGACAGACTAACCTTTGGTCTCCATGGGTATTGATTATCCTTGAGTGCCCATGATCCTGTCATCAGTTTACTGTTATATAATTGTTAATCAATGTTATTCTGCCGGTGGTGTTAAGGTGGTGTGGCTGATGGGTTTGTACATACGTAAATAGTAATTCAATCCCAGTGATATATTTGCAAAGAATGTGTTGCATGCAGGCGAATTGTGCTTATTTTAGCTGTTTACTTAACAAAAAGTATTCTGAAATGTTTACGTTTTATCAGTAATACAGCTTAGTCTACCCCGCCTAGTGCCTGAAGTCTCCTGCGATAGGCTCCAGGTCCCCCGCGACCCTGAACACAGGATTAAGCGGTATAGAAAATGAATGAATGAATGAATGACAGCTTAGTCTTCATCCTATCAGACAGCAATGCAAATGTGATGTGCATTTCATTAGATTTATTTATTCCATGTTCCATTAAACACAATTAAGTGCAAACTGCGCCACCACACACACTTGTCTGATCAACTGACAAATCAATCTACCATTCATTTTCGTACCTGCATCCAAGATGCAAATACTGCATCTTGTGTTTTAACAACCTTTATCTGGTTTTCAAGGTAACTAGTTCAGAAATGTTATTATACTGAAATAAAACATCCATAAAGCATGCATTCATCGAAACTGTTTGTGTGTCGTTCATTGAAACTGTTCTTCTCCCCTGAAGGTGGCACGGAGATGGGGCAAAAGGAAGAACAAGCCCAAGATGAATTACGAAAAGCTGAGCCGTGGTCTGCGCTACTATTACGACAAGAACATCATCCACAAGACATCAGGCAAGCGCTATGTCTACCGTTTCGTCTGTGACTTAAAAAGTCTTCTGGGATACACACCCGAGGAGCTGCACGCCATGCTGGATGTCAAACCCGACACAGACGAGTGAAAGACCAGTCCGGGAGCACCGGGGGCCGAGAGACTTTCCTCCCTCATCCTCACAACAGTGGGTGTTTATTTTGGGTCCAACCAAGTCATACCTAGTCATGGGTCCGCTCTTGTTTGGAGCTCATGACTGCTTGATCTTGCTAAAGGACCCGTTCCCAACCTTACCAAAGTTCATAGTCTGTAGCGTGTATCATAGTTCAGCTCTGAAGAGAAAACAGTGAGTTTCCAGCAGAGCTGCCATTTTGACCCAGCAGCACCTAAAAACAGACTGCAGTAGAGGGGCGGGACTAGGAAAGAACGAAGGACTGGTTCCTAAAGTGGACATTGTATGGATGGAAAGTTCCGTAAAAATGTTGCCAAAGTTACAGAAAAATGGAACTTTACAGAAATACTTAAATATTTACTATTAAGTTACTGTTGCTGTCTTAGAGTCCTTAAATGGACCACACAAAAATGATCAAAGTATTTTATTTTTATTATTATTATTATTATTTTGCCTTTGATGTTTGTGCCAGTATTACTTTTATCATTTGTGAATGAAGGATTGAGAATGCCAAAATGTTTTTTTTTTCTTTTTTTTTCCTTTCCCCATATGTCTATAGTCAAAGACCCTTCACACACAAGTCACATAACTGAAAACTCAGCAGGCGAGACCAGAGACTGCTATTTTACTCATGCAGTTCAGTTAAAAGAAAAGCCTCTCACTCAAACCGAGAACGGGTGACAGACGCGACCGAAAGTAGCCGTTTTTCTGCTCGGGGGCGGCAAGCTGTGAACACACACCCGCCCTCGGCTTATGGGCAGGAGTGTTTCGCTTCTAAGCAAGCACAAGTTAGGCAGCTGTGAAGCACGGCCCATTTTAGATCTCTTTTGTCTAAACTCTAACGTTCAGACAAAGGACTCTAAGCATCTCTTGCCTTAGTTTTATGTCTCTGTTACCACTGCTGTCGCTCGCCCTCGTGTAGTTTTGTCTGCGCCGTCTTTTGAGAGCACATGTGATGTAAACACGTCTGTAATCTTCCTGTCTATCGTGAGACAGAGTGAAGGGTCTGTAAGTGAAGCACAATAGAAAATGTCATTTAACTGATCTCGTCCCCTTTTCGTGAGCTGATTGACAGCAGGGAACAGGCTTCCTGATTAAATTTATGTCTTTGTGGAAATTGTTTCTCAGGACAAATAGCTGAATGTAATAGAGGTCTTAACAATAAGCTCTGACACAGGAGTTATTGATCACTGAAGTGAAGGTTGTGTGAGTGATTCGAGTATGGGATAATATTGGTAATATGGTTGGATCGGGATAAGAAAGTAGGGGTGTAACAGTTTCAGACTGTGGATCGAGAAAATGGCCAGTGATGCTATTACGGTTGTATGAGCTTCAGAATAGCAGTAGCACAGAACAAGTGCTGATTAATACTGCAACTAAAGTACATCATGTGCAGGTAGTGAATCAGTTTTAGTTACCACTATAAGTAGGGAATAAAACGCAACACAGAATGCGGTTAATAATAACAATAATAATAATAATAATAATACATGTTGGTGTGGCGTAATGTGGCCTGACGCAAAGCATTATTTTTCCAATAACTTCATGTCCTGAAATGTTTTATTCCTCTTATAATGCAGTGCTGCAATCTTTTCATTAATTAAAGAATGACACTTACCTTATTAGCCATTTCCAGTTAATGTTGTGCAACAAATTAGTTCTGCTTTCATTTACATTACAGGACCCACATTCATTCCCCCACCAGCCTTTTCTTTTATTTTTCCACAAGACAAGAACAAAACCACAAAAAGACAAAGTTCTCTACAAAGTTCCTCTGACACCTTTAAAGCACTGATACTGGAGACTCCTTCCAGGAACCATGAACAAACCTCTCTTAATCAGAAATGTCACCATGTTAGGTTTCAATCATCAAGAGTTAATCACAGACACACCAGAACGAGCAGGTATATACTGTATAATCTTAATGTCAGAGCTCCCGCTACAGAAACACCTTCCGACCGATCGGAATTATGCAGTCGGCAACGTTGGCATATAATACTTGTTAGCAGTGTGACTCTGGTTCCTGTTGCCTTTTCATTTGTGGTTTGTGTTGTACAGAACGTGCAGGCCTTGTATGAAAAAAAATAAATAAAAAGTCCAAGTTAAGACGTGCCATCAACACGATGTTATTGTTTACAGTGGTATTCTTGCCGCCTCGATGGGTTTCATTTTAGAACCGTCTGTTTGTACAGATTGTGTTTCGAATCGATTTATAACGCGACCCAGAATAAACATACAGTATAGGCCACTGTCGAAGCAGTAATAATGCGCGTGAGGTCTCAGAGCCGAAGGATCCGATGCTCATCTGCACTTTCTGAAGGAACAACCCAACATTCCAGTCGTCGTTTTATCCGTTTCAGTGTGCTGATGCTTTTACTATGGATTAAATAAGACAACAAAAAAAATATATAAAAATAATAAAATTTTTAAACCTGATTAAATGACCTAGCTAAATTAAAAAGATGCATAGCGGGGTGAGGAAGTGAATCTATAATGGAAAGGGTATGGAGATGTGGTTCATATACTGTACGTGGTTTTATGTTTAAAAGGTGTTACATGGCAATGTTGTATTCTTACTTGTTTCCATAACTCATGCTTCACGATGTCAGAAAATGTCAAATGGTATTATGTTTCTGTCTTTTCGCTCTTTACGAATGAAACCCATTAGATACTGTCTTAAATGCTAAGTATATTCTTTTTTTTTTTTTTAGAAAAAAAATAAATGCCAGACATATGTATCAAAAGCAATTATTGTGATTTACATGTGCATACAGTTTGTGATGAGGACAAATCACAAAACCATTAATGAGGAAATCTTTGTTTTTTTATTGAGTTGTGGGTTTTTTTGTACAATTTATAGTGTTTCAGTATTTTGGGTTAAAGAAAATTTTAATGTATTTAGTTCATAAACATTTGAATATTTTTCAGTAATTTATATTTTATAAACTTTGAAATACGAGACACAGACAGCTGGTGCTTTCATTAAAAAAAAAATGAGGTAGAGCAGGACCAAATGTAGCGGTTTGTTTTATTTTTGTTGTAGTTTTTACTTTTCTTTATTATTTTTTTTATACAGAAAAAAAGAAGTTGATATGAAATTTAAAGACCTGTCTGCATATACAGTTATATAGAGAAAAAAAGGCTGATGCTGGCCCATCATTAAGTTCTGCAGGAGAGTTTTATAAATGGTAGCTTCTATTTCTTATTGTACTTCAAATTGTTATGTTATAAAATGTACATAAAAAAAAAAAATCACATTTCTGTGTTTGCGTGTTTTACTTTGTGCATAACGCCAAAATATTCACACCCCTGCAGACACACACACACACATACACACACAGGTAGGATTTGCTTACGCATGCAGTAGCTCTGCAGATTTTGTGGAAGATTTGTGGTCGAGTTTATTATAAACCGTACTTGAAATGTGTCAGTCATCACCCGCAGCCTAACAGTTTTATCAGGTTGTGTGTACGTATATTGGGAACTGAAGTGAACAGTGTTTTTAGCTATGGAAAATTTTCTATCACTTGACTCGAGCTTCAGCAAGCGTACAGCACTCGCTATTATTTTGTATGCACTACAAAGTCAGAGTGCATTGCATTGTCAGATTAGGACAATATTGCATCATATTTCATTGATTTCAACCAACATCAGTGCGTATTTAATGACTGGAAGCACTAGAGATAATAACAATGAGCAACACGCACTGAGGGACTGTAATTGAGACAGTAGCGGCATTATGGAGAGAGAGTCACTCCAAGCGTTAGATGCACTTTTAGCTTTTTGAATACAAGAATGGAAAAAATACAGCAGATGGTATGAACTATACGCTTTAACAGTTGAACAAAAAAAAAAAAATCCCCTTTTATTAATTTTTTACTTGAAAGGTACAGAATTAAATAAATGATCATGTAACCTTCATACCTTTCAATATGAACTGGGTTGATGTGCAAGAGTGTTAAAGATAAATGATGCAAGGTCTTCTTGCAAGTGACAAATAATCAGTTACAGAGTGGTGCAATGCTGAATTCATGTTAACCACCATGAAAGATGATCATTTTCCAGTAACGGCACTTTCTAATATCTAAGTCATGTTACCAAAATGTTCCATTCTGTTCTAAATCGAGTTAAAAACTATGGTGTATCACTCACTTATCATCGTGGCAATATACCGCTTTGTCATGTGTGGCTCGAGCCTATCCCTTGGAGACTTATCCAAGTCACAAGGCAGGGTACACCCTGGACCGGCACTCACACACACACACACACACACACACATTTGCACACTATGGTCAAGTTTGGGAATGCCAATGCATGTCTTTGGACTGTTGGAGGAAACACACCAAGCATGGGGAGAACATGCACCGCGGTGCACACAGACCCGAGGCGGGAATCGAACCCAGAGGTTCAAGGTGACAGTGTTAACCACTAAGCCACCAATGCCGCCTAAGGTATATCAATGATATTGTAGGCAAATACAGTATTATTGCCACATAACGTTGCTGAGCCTAGGCCTGACTGCCTGGACCAACCCCAAATCAAAACACCGCCTTCAGAAGCTTGAGTCCAGGGGGGCAGGTTTGTACAGTAGCTACTATGCATGATGTGTGCATCGCTTCATGCGCTTCCCTTCTTACCCTGATATATTCATCACTCTGGAATATCAGGATTCAATCAGGACTCATCAGATCATATAACCATTTTTCATTGCTCCAAAGTTCAATATTTATCCTCCCTAGCAAATTAAAGCTTTATTCTTGATTAGTGTCACTAACAAGTGGCCTACTACAGTATGACCACACAAATGTTTAGTCTCATTCCTGTCATCACATGTCTGGAAATGCTTTTACTTTCACTATTCAACATTACTCTGATTTCTGCTGGGGATTTTTTTTGTTTTGTTTTTATGATGCAAATTCATCACGTGAACGTTTAAGCGATCAGGTCATTCATGATTTTTGTCCAGTCACATGTCTTATGTGAAGCTGACAGTTCAGCACTATCCTTCCAGGTTTGAATAATGCAGTTCTTAACCCAACTGCGGGAATTTTCATGTTTGCTTCGCTTGATCCAGGTCGATAGTTTGACTATTTTCAAAATGTCAGCTTTATTTTGTCAAGGCATTGTACATTACGGTCAAAACCGTAATGTTAGCCACTGTTATACAGTATAAAATGTGACTAATCACATTGTGACTAATCATGTTCCAGAATTCACAGTGCAACAATATCCCAATAATTGAGGTATTACCGGAAAATATGTTATCATTTTTAAATATAATGGTTAAATGGGAGAGCAAGCGTCATGTACGACGCTCACTTTAACTATTCCATGATGCGTTTCCGAAACAGGGCTTTGCATTTAACACCTCAGCCTTAAGGATTTTCATCAGCTAACTATTAAGACCTCATGTCATGCGGTTAAAGAATCTAGAACATATACGAAGATTATAGTGCGTTTGTCATTTCTCTATTCGCGAGAATTTTTATTATGCGAAACACCCATTAAATCTGCCTCCTTCCAAGAACGAACGCATCTGTGCAGCGCTCCGACTTTTCTGTAATGGGAATCTGGAACACTGGCCCAAGATTCCAGGCAATGCATCTGTCTCTGTGGTTTATTCAGGGGCAGGTCCAGAGGGAGACACTTTGCTCGTTTGTGTCCCGTGTTAATGTCTCCGTCCCCTTCGGACGGCCTTAGTGACGTCAGCACTAAAACAGGCACACTAAAGCCATTCACTTATTTGTAACCCCAGGCTCCAATAAATTCCTCATGTCTAAATAAAAACACACATGGCCTATCGTTCTCACTCTAGCCCCGCTCTTTTTGAAACACTGCAGCTGGCTGGCGAAGACGCTACGCAATCCGTAGAAGACAAGAAACAATGAGATCAGAATTCGGTTGTTCGGAGAGGGTGTGTGTGTGTGTGTGTGTGTGTGTGTGTGTGTGTGTGTGTGGGCAGTGAGGGTACAGGGGGTTTGGGATGATACAATGTGGAATTAACAATTGCAGTGTTAAGATGGAAACAAAATGGAAATGTTGAGAGTTAATCTAATTTAATCCTGCTGAGATTTGGATATTAGCCCAGGAACATGAGCCTCAAGGGTGAGGACAACAACATGTATAGCACTCGAGTCTATACATTATGGGCACCAGATTGCCTAATCTGCAAGTCTTTGGGCTGTGGGAGGAAACCAGGCTACCCACCGAGCAGGGGGAGAACATGCAAACTCCATGCACACAGGCCCTGGGGCGGGAATCGAACCCAGAACCTGGAGGTAGAATTCTAACAGCTAAGCCATTAATACACCTAATGCATATTAATGAATGAAGTGAAGGATATACTAAATAAAACATTGAACTCTGTTGAACTATATTAAAAAGTAAAGTGTTATATTACTAGCTACTAACAAAAGTAATATATTACAGTTGTATGTTACTTTAGTTCATAAGTTCTGCCTACTGTTTGATGTCCTTCCTACAGTTTCATTGGTCTAACATGATGAATGAATTATGTCCCTTTTTGCCCTGGAGACACTTTTAAATAAGTAAATTTAATGCCAACCCACCACAGGGCGCAAACCAACACACACACACACACACACGCACACAGACTGCGTAGAATACATAGTCACAGAACCAATCATAAATAATGAGCAATTTGGAAAGCGCAATCAACCTACAACCGATGTATGTCTTTGAACTGTTGGACGAAACCGGAGTACATGCAGGAAACACGCCAAGCACGGGTAGAACATGCAACCAGGTGTAATAGGTGTAAAGACATACTCCTAC